>BGPR01001502.1:0-47594 GCA_013235015.1 Araneus ventricosus
GAAATTTTCATCAAAATAGGGGGAAAGTGAAGAATAGAAGGGTGATGCTTACATTTTACTGAGCGTCATCTAACAAAAAACTCCGGAAATTTTCATCAAAATAGGGGGAAAGTGAAGAATAGAAGGGTGATGTTTACATTTTACTGAGCGTGATCTAACAAAGAACTCCGGAAATGCGATCATATGACTCATTGCCTGACACCCCTTTCCGATGTAAAATCGTCCAAAAGAGGTAGTCACGGAATCCTCTTTGTGGGGGGGGGGAGGGCTGAATATTGGAATAAATGAAGTTTAGAACACTTGGGCGTCCGTTCATGAAATCTAGACACTGGCATAAGGCTACAAAGGCCCTAATATTGTCCGAATAAACATTAAAAAAGATTTTGAAAAAATCAGAAGTGTCAAACACGCCATACTTCATAGATAGTTTTTTACGCCATGTACAAAAAATGGAGAGTGTATTTAAATTCCTTCTGAATTGAAAAATAAAAGGAATAGTGATTAATATTATTTTGTTCATTTTAATTTCTTTTATTTTCATTTATTTCTAATCACCGCGCTGTTTACTCAAATACTTAACAAAAACTTAGAACTCTAAAATTTTAACACTTATATAAATCAGCATTTTTTTTCTAAATAAATTTAAATATATTATAAAAACCAGACTGACGTAATTTTAACGTAGGATTACGTTCCTCCCATTGGGGTCTCAAGAAGGAAATTGAATCACACTCCAAAACGCCACAACACTTGGAATGGGAGATCCTCTATATCTCAGTAACTACTTATGTTAAAAACATGACTAATGTCTTGTTTTTGAGGTAAAGGGTAACAACAGAAGTTACAAAAAAATTTTGAAAATCGAAATTGTAGTTCAGAGACTACTGAGTCGCAAAGTTGGGCAAAAATATGCATGAATTGGTGACGCAATCCTCTATATCTCGGTAACTACATATGTTAAAAACATAACTAATGTCTTATTTTAGAGATAAAGGATAACAAAAGGAGTTACAGAAAAACTTACTTAAACTTAAAAACTTACGAGAAACAAAAGAGTCACGCGAACCCTTTAACATAAGGAGCGGTTTGAAAAGACAGCCTCCCGTCCTTTTTTTTTCTGTCATCAAAACAGGTCTTCGCGACGGGGGAAGATTCCCGGCTTAATTTCCTTAATATTGTGCTATCATGTAACGGAATTTCCATGACAATTTTTTATCAATTAACGATCTGTTAGGCATTTTAAAAATTTAATGAAAATTTCTTGCCTCAAATTTCTGTATCCCTTCAGAGAATGGAGTACTTAGAATTTAGCTAAATTTGGTCAATGTGTATGAAATTTACATTTTTACATTTTATCTCCAAAAGATAAGCTTGTATGCGAATAACATAGTATTAAAATAACTATTGTTAAATAAAATTAATTGCTAATGGGTTCAAGGCAGAATGCATATTTTCAATCTTTTCCTCGAAATGAAGTTTTATTATTTTTTTCCCCCTTTCAGATTTAATTGTCTTTGAAATGCTCTCAGCTTCTTAATTTTGAAGGAAATTTTATAAAATTTGCAATAAGGAATCCTGTTATACATTTAAATAAATCTGGTTATCCACTTCAGGCTTCGACTTCTTTTACATAGACAATTTTAGTTCAGAAAAACGTAAAATTTCTAAAGAAAATTCTGCACGTATGAGGAAAAAAAATCCCGAAAATTAACTTCGAAACAAAATTCGAAAATAATGCGCAATTTTGTTCTAAATGTATTTTTAAATTATTAAAATCAAGTGGAAAAAAATTAGAGCGCATGGAGCATTTTAAAATTTTTTTAAGATATTTGATACTCTGTCCGCCACGAGAACTGTAGCCGCCAAATTGCCTAGTTTACGGCAGTCGCTATAGAAACAGGTTATCGTAGGAAGAATCCATTTCTAGTAGGTAGAAGTTCATTCAAATGTGCTTGCTACATTGGCGCATTTAGCGCCAAATGGGCTATGTATGGTAACCGAGAAGACGAATCATCAACTACTCTTTTTACCATCGCAAACTGGCGCCAAGAATAAAATAAAACTCCGACTTCCGTCGGATTCCTCCTATTCGAAATGGATCTTCCCTACCATAGCCAGTTGCTATAGCGACCGCCGTAAACCAGATATTTAGGCGGCCACAGTTATCGTGGCGGACAGACAGTATATGGATTCAAAATTCCATAGCTCTTCAGTCAATAGTTAATTTGAAAAAAAGCTTAATCGAGTTCACCGTCCCCTTATATGATAATGTTATCAATAAAACAGCTAGTAGAAATTTTTTAGTTCTCATATCCTACAAAACTGAGTAACCGAAGTTCACAAGTCGGTCAAACACATAGATTGCTTTTTTTAACTTTCTGTTATACGAAGTATAACAAAGAGAAAGCATTAAAATCGTCAAAAAATTCGAATTCCAATGGTCTCAGGAATATTCCTTAGTGAATATTCACTGAAAGAGGATTCTTTTACTTAGAGATTTGCATTCATCATTTTTTTTTTTTTTACTTTCTCGTATACGAAGTACACAAAGAGAAAGTATTGTAATCGTCAAAAAATTCGAACTCGAGGTTTTGACGAATCTCCACGTTTTAGACCTCCCTGAGTCCGAAAAAACACAATTTTGGAATCATGTCTGTCTGTCTGTGTGTCTTCTGTGAACACGATAACTCGAAAACTATTAGAGTTACGGGGATGAAATTTGGTATGTGGTCTTTAAACATAATTTGTAGGTTTCTATGAAATTTGGGACAAAATCCGTCAACGGGAAATCTGTCTATCTGTATGTCCGCGGTCATGTGAACACTATAACTCAGAAATTTGAATAGTTAGATGGATAAAATTTGGTACACAGTTTTATCGTCATGAATGTAGATCCGTATAAAATTTTGGGCCAAATCCGTCAAAAAGAGGCGTTCAAATTGCATATTCAATTTCTTTTCATCCGATTCTCATGCGCATGCGTACTGGTAGCAATCTGTTATTGTTGTAAATTTTATTCACAACAATAAATAATGTTTTCAAACATGAATTGTAGCAATTTTTTTATTGTTGTAAATAAAATTAAAACCGATCTCATTATTTCAGCAAATCTTTTATTTACGCGCTTTTGCAATTGTTACGGTTGTGGTAGTATAAATTGTTTTCTTGGGAATTCAATTCCAAAGCAGAATTTTCGCTTTAGTATTCGTTGCATTGCCTATTTTATCGCGCCTGCTTCAAAGTAATATTTTTTTTGAAACGTGGCAACAGATATTCGATTTCAGGTTTGTTTGTTTGTTTGTTTCACTTTCTCGTATACGAAGTATACAAAGAGAAAGTATTGTAATCGTCAAAAAATTCGAACTCGAGATTTTGACGAATCTCCACTTAGAAAGTATACGAGAAAGTTTAGGGGAGACCACTCCCGCTGGTTTCTGAATGGGTCCTTCTAAGTCAGTGAGGGCGAACCTATGATACGCGGGTCAGACACTGACCCTCGAAGGCTTTTTAAATGACCCACGCGTTCATTTTTTTAAACTTATTTTTTATATCATGAAAGAGAGAACAGACAATCAAAAATATTTTTAAAAAATAAAGTATTGTTTAGCAACGGATTCGGAACTCCTCCGCGCTTTTGCGTATGCGGAGTTATTTTCATCAAAATAGGGGGAATGTGAAGAATGGAAGGGTGATGTTTACATTTTACTGAGCGTGATCTAACAAAGAACTCCGAAAATGCGCTCATATGACTCATTGTCTGACACCCCTTTCCGGTGTAAAAGCGTCCGTTGCTGAACAGTACATACCATTTTCCGAAATACTGTTCAGCAACGGATTCCGAGACTACCACTTTTGGACGCTTTTACACCAGAAAGGGGTGTCAGACAATGAGTCATGTGAGCGCATTTTAAGAGTTCTTTGTTAGATCACGCTCAGTAAAATGTAAACTCCACCCTTCCATTCTTCACTTTCCCCCTATTTTGATGAAAATAACTCCGCCCGGCGCATGCGCAAAAGCGAGGAGGGTTTCTGAATCCGTAGCAAAACAATAATGTCGAATTCATAAAAAAAAAAATATATTTCGAAGTGGACGTTGGCTAACTGATTTTGTATCGTATCGCTGCACCTGTGTAGGACTCATGACAGTCGGTCATAAACTTAAAGTAAAAGTTGTAAAACAAAAAGAAAGCGAAATTTTTTAGAGGATTCTAAAACTGAGGGAAAAAATAAGGTCAACCGTCAAGTTTTTCCGCCAACAAATTTTCGGTGTTTCCAAATTATTTGTACCCTTTTCACCACACCCTCTCTTCCCCTTTTCCAAGTGACGATACTGACTTAGTAGTGGTGGCTCGTCCATTAGGGCTGCAGAACTTCAGCACCCCTGAAATTATTTTCTAAACTTGTATTTTTCGGTTTCAATCTTTTTTGCTTACTTTCCCACTCTCAGAATTCAATGACTTGAGAAAATGCAGAAAAAAGTGAAAAAAAGACATAAAATGAATCCAAACGAAAAGAGACGCAGGTCTGAGCTGCAAAATAAACCCCCCCCCCCCGAAATCCGTTCACCGAACAGAAAATTCGGAATGAAAAAGCAACTCTTTCTTCCTTTAACTTAGACGGGCTATGGGCTGAAAGACAACTCAGCTTCGGCTGGCACGGAGCCAACTGAAAGGGAAAAAAAGATGCTCTTTTTAAAAAATATATATTTTTTGAAAAAATATATATTTTTTCTGTTTTTCCTCACTCTCACACTCATTGGCTGTTTATGAGTTTCGCTTCCTTCGTGACTACTTTACTCGTGTGACTCTTTTTTGATTCTCAATTTTTTTTTTGTAACTTCTGTTGTTACATTTTATCTCTAAAATAAGACATTAGTTATGTTTTCAACATATGTAGTTACCGAGATATAGAGAATCGCGTCACCAATTCAAGTGTATTTTTACCCAACTTTGCGACTCAGTAGTCGCTGAACTACAATTCCGATTTTCAATTATTTTTTTGTAACTTCTGTTGTTACCCTTTACCTCTAAAATAAGACCTTAGTTATGTTTTCAACATATGCAATTACCGAGATATAGAAGATCTCCCATACAACGTTTTTTGTGGCGTTTTGGCGTGTGAATTAAATTTCTTTCCGAGACCCCAATGGGGAAACGTAGTCCTACGTTAAAAAGATTAAAATTTCTCATTTTAACCCCTTGACTGGTTTGCGCGTACTGCATCGAATTATCGCTATCTTAAACTCATACATTAAAACAACGTCATTCACAGACGTAATAACTCGATACAAAAATTACGTGGCAACCATAAACAATTCACCTGTCCGTTAGGCTCTCAATTGAATTAAAATGACCCAGATAGCACGTCAATTTGCAGCAAGTTTGATTTTTACTTGATATTATCTTGTCATGGCAAATTTGACGAGTCGATGTTGTAGTGAAACTGCTGCAAATTAACCAGGCAGAATCGCCACCCTCGTTTTCAAAACAAGATTGCCCCAAGTTATAAGCTCGCATAACAAGATTGCCACAAAATAGACAACTAGCGCCCTCCTCCTTGTAATGCAAGTTTGCTGTGAATTTGTCATGACAAGTTTACAGCACGATTGCAAGACAAATTTGCTGCAAAGATGATAGCACAATAACGCATTCCCTAAATGGAAGGCGTGATCTAATTAGACAGTTGAGAAAGCAAACCAGTTAACCTTTTCAAGTTCACTACATGTTTCGGGCTGTTTTTGTTCCGAATAATTCATCATCGAAACGCATTTTAAATTATGTATTTAATTTATAAGCATACATGAGTATTCGGGATATTCAACTTTCATAAAATTCAATATTACTTTCGAAGATTCAATTTTAAAAAATATCAATTTGTGCAAGAACCCTCATAATTTTGATTCTGTTAGAGATCAAAAGCAATTTAGCTTGCATTGCCGATATCTTTGTGAATCCTAACAGACCGCGGTGGCCTAGTGGTAAGGTCTCGACCTCGGGATCAGAGAGTCGCAAGTTCGAAACCCGATTCCACTAAAGATCCACCGTGTATGGGGTCTGTGTTGCAAGTTAAACAAAACACCGTTAACATCAAAACCTGTTGCCAAACGTCCTCCCGTTGGTGTGACGCGGAAGTTTGGAGAGGGGGTGCCAGCACAGGTGTTGTCCTCGTCATCTAACTGCGATTCAAAATTACGAGGTCCGTCTCTGAATAGCCCTCGTGTTGCTTCAAAACGGGACGTTAATCTAACCTAAGCTTGTGAATACTAACGGTATTGAACAGGAATTTTTATATAAGTTGGCCTAATTATTAGGGGTGGCGCCAGAGCGAAAAATTCGCATTCAGCGAAAAAATTTGTATTTTGTCGGAGAAAAGTTTTGTACGGAGTATTCAACTGTAGTTGATAAATAATAATATGGCGAAAATTTGAGACCAATTTCAATACACTCGTCCCCCCGTACAGTAGGTCGTGGCCCCTTGTCGGGGAGACCGTGCCCCCTGTCGGGCAAATCGGGCCCCTCCCCCGTCTGGCAAACTCTAGCGCCATTCCTGCTAATTATCTTGCTCTTAAGATATGAATAAGGGGCCGCGGTGGCCTAGTGGCAAGGTCCCGACCCCGGGACCGGAGGGTCGCAGGTTCGAAACCCGATTCCACCGAAGATCCGCCGTGCATGGGGCCCGTTGCACGCCAAATCATACGTAGTGGCCAAACGCCCTCCCGTTGGTGTGGCGCGGAAGTTTGGAGAGGGGGTGCCAGCTCAGGTGTCGTCCTCGTCATCTGACCGTGGTTCAAAATTACGAGGTCCGTCCCTAAATAGCCCTCGTGTTGCTTCAAAACGGGACGTTAATATAACCTAACCTAACCTAACCCCCGTCTGGCAAACTCTAGCGCCATTCCTGCGAATTATCTTGCTCTTAAGATATGAAAGAAAAATTACGCTAGGTTCGCCCATGCGCAGTAAAAAAAATGCTCGATGTGGGGTTTCACTGTGAAACCAATGAACGCGAAAGCGATAAGGGGTTTAAGAAAAAACCTTGAACACGATAAACATGAATTGTATAGTTTATTTTGAAGTTATACTGCGCAGCTGTATTCTGTTCACTAAAATTACTCATTCATTTATTGAAATAACTATTTTTAAAATTATTGCAAATTTTGTATCATAATTATCATTTTATTTATCAAAATTACCTACTGTTTATTTATTAATTATACATAATTTATTAAAACCATTAAATATTAAACATAAATCTTTACCGACATTTTTGATTCCATAACTATCGTTTTCTCGTGCATTTTTCATTTTTAAAACCAGTTTTTCTTAATTCGAATATTTGGATAAATCGAATTTTTATTGTGGTACCCTCAGCTTTGAAATAGGCAGGTTCCACTGTTTCATAAAATACATATTTTCATACCTAATAATCAATTTAATCCCCCTCTCCCTTAACCCTTTGAGGGACACTAGTTCAACCTCTGTCCCACCATTTTGAAGATTTTTTTAAAACTTGTTCTTTTTATTACTTTCTCGTATACGAAGTATACAAAGAGAAAGTATTGTAAACGTCAAAAAATTCGAACTCGAGATTTTGACGAATCTCCACGTTTTAGACCTCCCCGAGTCCGAAAAACACAATTTTGGAATTATGTCTGTGAACACGATAACTCGAAAACTATTAGAACTACGGAGATGAAATTTGGTATGAGGTCTTTACACATAATTTGTTGGTTTCTATCAAATTTTGGACAAAATCCGTCTACGGGAAGTCTGCCTGTCTGTCCACGATCATGCGAACACTAAAACTCAAAAACTTGAATAGCTAGATGGATGAAATTTGGTACACAGTTTTATCGTCATGAATGTAGGTCCGTTTAAAATTTTAGGCCAAATCCCTCAAAGGGTTGACTGTCTGCCGGTCTGTAAAATTTACTTTTGAAAAGAATCCGATTTCTCCACGCGCATGCGTACTGGAAACAATCTTCTGTGCACGCGAAAGCTATGGAGCGAATTATGTCAGTTTGTCCTTGAGCCGGTAATAGCGGAAAATCGGTGCGAATCTCTTTGAATTTGATTCTTTACCTAGATATTTTTCAATCACTATAACGAAAAACCTTCTGTTAATCATTGGAATCTCTGTAACAGTAGGTTCGAATTTTTTTATCTACGCGGGGAAGGGGAAACAGCACCTTTCTGGGAATTATACGAGAAAGTTTAGGGGAGAACACTCCCGCTGGTTAAGGCTGAAAAAAAGTTTTTTAGTATATTAACCCTCAAAGTGTCAGAAAAGAAGTTAGTGGAAACAAAAAGAAAACTTAATAATACTGAATTCCATTCTGTTTCAGATGCCTTCCACATGCCTCAAGCTGTAATAGATGAACTGTCGCAAGTCTTGGAGAAGCGGAAACCTTCCCTGGACAAGAAGACCCCAATGCAAGCTTCCTAACTGTGCACGTCTTACCAGAAGATTACTTGAACTCTGTATAGTTTCTGTCGACTTGAGATCTTCACTGAGTTTCTCTCATTTCATAGACAATCATGCTATGCATACAATGGGGAAGGGGGGAGCAGAATATTTGAAACTCTTTTAAATGAATTCTCTCTTTGCATTTTACCGTGAAGTGACACTATTTCATTACAAGGGGGAAAGATTGTTTCATTCACATGCTTAGCGCCCAATGACCATTAAGATCCATACACCAATTATTATTAATGGAAGATAAACTCACAATACAAAGGACAAAGATTATAAAAATAACAATCAACTTTAGATTTAATGACAACTCAAGTTGATAACATGCACGAAGGTAGAAGCGACTGCATCACCATAGAATAATGCATCTCAGAATTATAGGAAGAACTTGCATTTTAATTTTTTGCATAGAATATCAGTTAATAGTGTTTAAAATAAATTATTTTCAAACACAGGATGATACAGAATTCTGGGGCATCTTTGTAAATCAATAATTTGCTAACGAATGAAGAGAGAATTATACCATTTGAACAGAAAGGATTGAAATAAAATCTTTTTATTTTTTTTTTTAAGTCACGAAACCAGAATGGTAGTACAGTTTGAAATTTAAACCACCAGATGGCCATGCAATCGATGAGCAAGATAAGACAAAGAGAGTAGTAGTGGATTGCAAATGTTCAATATTTCTTTCTCCATTCAGAAATACAGCTGTCAGACAAAGAACTATACTTTTTCACAGCAGTAAACAATTCTGTTATACAATCAGAAATGCTGCTTAAGGATGCAAAAAGTATGATTCCTCTTTTGACAGCTGAGCTCCTCAAAGGACAGCGGCACAATCTTATATATTAAAATCCGAAGGTAAACAAACGTATGTATCTATGTCCGGCTATCTTCCCACGGACTGCTGAACAGAGAAGCGCACGGAAAGTACCAAAAGATGGGGAATAATTCAAGAAATCCATTTTGACCATTTAAATTCCAAAATTCTAATTAGTAAAAAAGATATTAATTAAAAACTAATTTACAATACTTTTCATTGTTGCAGCACAATTCAAACCATTTTCATTGTTTAAATAAATATTTGTGTGTTTCTGTTTCATTGTTGAAAACTTCAGCAATACAATATGGATCCCTCATCAATGCAACATGGATGACGTCGTTTGTAGGTTTTGGTAATTGATACAATGAAACAGAAATCAAAATCGTTCAAATAGTTTTTTCTAAAAATGTTTTTTCCCCGCGAGATTTAACTTTGAGATTTCATGTATGTAGCGCATCTTGCTTCATGTGTTAATAAACTGGACAAGGGAATATGAAAAAATATGAATCCCCATTAACACTGGTTTATATGAAAAAATATGTATCCCCATTAACACTGGTTTATCTAAGCATTTGTGTCACATGACGTCACTTCTCTCCGCTAAGGAATGATGCATTATTCGAGATAGCCCGTGCGACGCCGGGCCATGCAGCTAGTGAACAGTTATAAACTGTTACTCCAACTAATGTTTTATCCCAAGTAATGCATGGCTCTGCTAACTGCAGATTCATCCGGTGTTTTAAATTTTAAACTATACTGCCAATAAATTCTAATTTAGCAACAAAAATAATCCAGTTTCATTTCAATCCTTTTCCTGTTAACAATATCTTTGTCTTAACAGGATCACTAACTTTTAAAGTTTTCTCAGACTACAGAATCACCCTCTATATCTATTCTTCCCAAATACATTGCAATCATGTTCAGCCCTTTTAAATGGTAACAAAGCATATTACCCTATACTGTTAACTTGAGTTGTCACTGACTGTAGACAAATTAATATTTAAATATAAAATTACAGCAAACTCTAAAATCTTAACATTTTATTTAAGAAATGTCTACTTTTTCACAGATTAAATGGCAGGAGTTCAGTTTCTTATCTCGTACATTATCAAAGAAATTTTTTTACATTTCGTTCTGGGCATTTCAGTTTTAGTTCTTCAGTTTTGTAAAAAACACAAAACAGTAACTTAACTAAGATTATTTTTCAATATTCTCAATATTATTTTATAATGCTTAACATACAGAAGTAACATACTTCTCAAAATTGTTCTGCATTGTCTCGAAACAAATCATTTGTACCACACCAAGGGATCTCGTATCATATGTATATATCATTTATATTCATTGCATGCCTGTAAAAAATGTTTTTCATCTCTACGCATGTTTCTGGATTATCTTCTAGATAATCCAATTAACATGTAGTTACAGCAAATTAAATTTGTGTGCATGCTCAGATAATTTTAAGAGCCAGCAAGCTATTCTGACTCATTCAACAAAACAAAATATCCAGATGACAAGGCAACAGAAATTAACATTAACCGACTATATTCTATTAATACATTACATTATACAATCAAATTACTAGTGATAAAAGATGAGCCAAACCAATTGCATTTTCGAAGGTTTATTAATTAGAAGGTTTCGATAATAAGTTTCAAATATATTGAATTAGAAATTTAAAATAACTGTACTACAGAAAGATAACTGACAGGTCCCGATTGGTTTAGGTTTAGTAGAAAGGCATGTTAGAGACGTATGCTTGCTATAAAGCAGCTTTGTCTCGAATTGAAGAAAAAAAAATTGAGAACCAAGTCTTGAATTGAGGACTACACGCGAGATTCGGCATCACCACCCACCCCTAATACCGCATTACATGAAAGCGCAACGTGAAACCAAAGGTTCCGATTAAAATAATGTTAACATTAAAAGTAAGCATGCCACATTCCACTTCACTTCAGTATTAAAAGTAGGTTACAAAAAGTCAATAATATAGTCTAAACTGTTGTATAAGATAATTATTCTCATTGTAAGAATAGTAAATTAATTTTGTTTCAAAATTTTCATTTTATTTAATTGGTACAGATTGACAGAATTTTTTTTTTAAATTTATTTGCAAGTTTCAACTCATTTTCCATTCAAATTTATTTTAAAATGTATTCCTATTGCACCTCACCATTTTTCCAACAAATGAATTTGAACTATACACAAAAATATTAATTACCTTCAAACATGAATATTTTTTTTAAGTAAAATTCTCAGAGCAAAATATTAAATTTAAAACCAGCCTTCAGTCCCGCATGCTAATCAAACAATCATACAATCTTGATCAAATATTCATTTCATAAATTAATACTTTTGTAGAACTTCACAGTATGAATTTTATCACATTTACATGTTCTTAAGCCAATTTCCGTCTTTAAATAGCCTTTCCTTGCCAATTTATTATACCAGTTTCATATCTTTCAATGTGATTTAGTTTATTTTATCTACAGATATGCATAACAAATTGATAAATATATCAATAGGTGGAGAAATGGTTGATTTTCTTTCCATAAAGACAGTTATAGCTGAAATATGATGAAAGAAATGAATATCTGTATTGTTTTACTTATCTTGGTTATAAACACATAGCGAAAATAAACCAGTACTAAAACTGTGAAAACACTTAAAAAATGTCCTTTGATGTAATTTGTTAAGTGCAATGTGAAATAAGTGAAAAATCCATACACTACTGCAGCAAGGAAATCTTTCCAACTCATATTTCCACGTGCATAAACATATGGATTATTTATATGCAAGGACCACAACTAACCAATAGTTCAATTTCTTAAAATTAACTTCTTCCCCCAATGGAATTGTAAAACATTTATGCACAATGTCAAATTTTGAAATCCATTTCAGATCTTGCAGGAAGAAAAAAGACACAGCATAGTGCAAGACAACATATCACAAGATGTCAGCATGCACAATTGTATTTCACTGACTTGGATCCGACATATACCAAATCCATGAACTTTCCTAGAAAACATTTGGAATGAAAGTTTGCTTTTTGTACAAATTCTTTTTACAAAAATTTTTTAAAGCTAAGAATAATTTTGTGATACCTTACATTTTCATGTCATACCTTAAATTTTCTTAAAGAAAGAAAACTTTATTAATTTTATGAACTTAGACTAGCATTGCACTCAAATATTTGATACTATTTGTAAGAAATTTCTTTGAATATTGGACTCAAAATAGTTCTATACTCAAAAGATATGAGCTAATAATATACATGGTATAAAAATTTAACATAGTTCTGATCCAAGCCAGTAATATGCCATGTAATATCCGTCATACAAGATTATTCTGTAATGTTTACAAGAGTCAAAATCAAGAGTAACAATGATTTACAGTTGATTTAGAATCAAAAGTTTAATATTATTGAGCCTAGGAACACAAGTCTGAAATTCAGTAATGGCATTTATTTCCAATGTTCACTTCTACTTCTCGAATCTCAGCACCGCCCCACTTTAACAAATAGCTCAGTTCTTCATTCTTACAGAACTTGATTCTAGCTATGAAATTTTCATGCTCAAATCCATTTGACAGACTCGCCCTTGGTTTCGATTGTAAAAACCAATGGGTGAAGACTATTCTTTCTATTCAACTCTTCTCTGCTGTAAAAAAATGCTTTGATCATACTGGAAATAAAACTTTGTATTTCTTTGCACATAAATGCTGCATTTGTGTCAAATTCTTTTATATACCTTCCACAAATCTCTCATAAGGACAAGATATTCATTTTATTCTTCCTTAACATTCAATCAAAATAAGATTCAAGCTATGCTTAGAAGAGATATTTCAACACATTATGAAATAAATTAGTACAGCAAAGGAAATTCTGTTCAATAACAAATTCAGACACAAATACACTTTCAACTCAAATGCAAGTCTGCACAGCTTCTGGTAATAAATTATCAGTAAATTGCAATATAAATACATTAAACTTGTTATTGATAGACTCTAAACTAGATATTAAATAAAATCAAGCTTAATATAATCAAAAATGCAGATGGAATCGTTTTCTAGGAAACCGTTTATGCATACGTGTTCCTTTAACTTGATTCTAACTTACAAAATGCATTTGAAAACAAATGATAATTATAGAAACACTTCATTGAAGGAAAAAAGGGGAAGGGGGCAAGATATTGCAGCTTTAATGCAACAAATCTTAGATTAATATGGTACATTTAAACTTTAGTATTCCTTGCATCCAAGCTATAGGCATATTTTAAATTTATTAAACACTAATTTAATCTATAATAATCGGTAACAGAATAACTAAACTGCAAGTGAATAAGCACTGTGTATAAAGTCTTACAATTATTGAAAAAAAATTCAACAACTTTAATTTTAAATTAATAAATGATCCATTAAAAAAAATTAGCAATAACTGGTTTTTAACTTAACCAACAACTGGCTTTTCCCAACTTTTCGTGTTTAGTTCAAAAGTAGACAATTCCTCCCATGGTATATTTTCAAGATTTCATGAATAAAATATTCTTGGAACTTCAAAGTTTATATTATATATTTAAAAATATCGTTTCCCTCCATTAAAAGGTCCTTTCCAAGAACTCATTCACCGAATCAAAATAATTAGCCATTTAGAAGATCAAAATTAAATTCTGGTAAAATACTGCCGCAATTATTTTTAAATACATTGAGCTCTTACCTGGGATTATTTAACTAGGTGCAAAGCAATGACATAACTAGAAAGTACAGAGCCCACAAAATGCAAATGTTTAGAATAGAGCCCCTAGAAAATTAAACTAGTCACCAATTATAAAAATGCTTTATTGTTGTAGCTAGGACCAAGTTAAGAACAGCTGCTCTAGGCATTCTGTCAATCCTGCAGTTTACCCTTCCACTCAGGGCTGGATTATTAAATAGGCAACCGCCTAGCAGCCTACAACTTTGACAAAGGTTTTTTTCATTTTCAGTGGTTAATTAATTCTGTACTTCATTTACTTCCCTACTAATTACTTCTGTGCTATTCCTAAGAGCCATATACTCAAACTCATTCCAAGTTAAACCATGTATTATTTAAATTTTAGGATTCGTAGGAATTTTCTTGCTTTTTAATTTCATTTAGAAATCAGTATGGTCTAATATACTTTGTAGTTAGCCAACTGACACAGGCAAACTTGGTATTAGACCATCTAGATTGTGTGAAAAAAGCATTACACACTTTTTAACAATGTTTAAAAATTACTTTTAAACTAAATTTTTTTTAACACAAGATACACAACCTGCAATTAAGCATTTTATTTCAGTTTCTCATTTGTTTCTCAAAATAAATTGCATAGAGGTGCAATTTAAACTCAATAAAAATAGAACCACTTCGGAAAAGGGGCCCTGAAACTTGCATTACCTATAGGCCCCTACCGGTGCTTAATTCGACTGCCTACACTCTCAACGAGAGCCGACATCGAGTAGCCTCATTTTGCTTTACTTCTTGGTCAAAGTAGCTATAGAGCTAGCAGTAATGGTCAGTATGCTAGATACCAATTGTTCAACTTTTACAGAATGAATCTAGCTCGAATATTTATGTGAACAAAAAATGTATGCAAATAAATGACAAAGACTGGAAATTGGAATGACATTTTATTTGGGTACCCGTCGGGTACACCAATTTTACAAAAAGCCAGTTTTAAGGATATTTATCAGAATCCACTGAAGACTTAAATGATATACATGCCAAGACAGCTGTAAAAATTCATTGGAATGGAATGTTACATTTTCAATGAACAGCAAGCCAATCGAATCATTACAATAATTCCAGAAAAACATGATTGGAAAACAATTTTTATTTCAAAAATTTAAGATACTTCCACACAAAAACATTGAAAATAATTTAAAGTCTTTAAAAAAAATCAAAAAACAAATCTATTTCCAGCAGTATAAAAACAACAGCGATTCAAAATTTCGTAACCGAGAGTATGAAGACTTGCGCATGGACAAAACCTATATAAAATGCAGCAAACACTAACACACAAACATTGATTTTTTTTTTTTTCCATTAGCAATGCAAATATATTTACTAAACAGGTATGATTTCAATGCTTCATTCTAACACTAATTACTTTTGGAAAAACAAATAGCACACTCTATAAAGATTACCTGCTTTTCACCCCCCATCCAATTTGATTGAACAAACAGAAGAAATTTAATCCATCTCCACTACAGTTAAAAAAATGGCCACTTGGAACATAAGTTGGTGACTAGCTCCTCGGTACTGAAAGCAAGCAGGTAGTATATAAAAAAGAATTAAGTACAAAAATGGAAAAAAGTTTAGAAATTTATAAGTGAGAGCAATTTCATGGGTGGAGATTATTATTTTTCTTGTGGGTTCAGGAGAAAGGATGTGTATTCCCTCCTCTAACAACACAGATAATGCCACAAGCTGGAGTCTTCACAGAAGTGGAAGATTCAGACACAAAGGGGGTGAATGGCGACCAAACCTGAAACGGAAAGAAAAATCACATTCATAAAAAGATGTACATCATTGTCTTTAGTGAATATTTTGCAAGAGAACAATGAGATTATACGGACATTACTATTTTATCATTCATTCTTCACAATTTTTGTTTTTAACTAACATTGAAGTTAATGTTCATTTAAGTCTTAACAGTTTTAAAAAACAGTTGTAAACCAAAGCTGCATATAAGTAAACCAGGGTGGCTACAGAAACTGAAAAAAATTTCCTTGATTAAACTTGCAACATTTCCCCAATTCATGGCTACTAATTAAAATCAGTGTCCTGGGCTTTCGCCCTACTCAGAATCACTGTATGTGTATAATATATATTAAGAACACTTTTAATTGTTATTTAATATAAAAAAAATATATTTTTAAATTTAATTTTTAAAAAATGGAATTAACATCCTAAAAAAAATCGATTAAAACAGTATATTGCATTTCGTATATGTAAAAAATACTGGAAGTTTTAACTATTTATTGCTTCTAAAACTGCATAACAATTCTAAGAACATTAAAACTACTCTTTGCAACGCAAGTTAAATTATATTAACAGTACATTTTATTATGATCTTTGCCAAAAACTTTAAAACGATTCAATAACTTATTAGTGCTCTTTGCATGAGTAGCAGAATAACATGTTGCAGCATAAATATAAAAATATAGTTATACGTACCCAACATATATTTCAGCAAAGATTTAAACAAGAGAAACTGCCGAAAGATTACTTCAAATGTTAATTCTTTAACAAATCATACGAAATTAATTGCTCTAATCAAAAACTTATGCTTTTATAAATGAATAAGTTTTTTTTATTCCAATTATTATTACAAATCATGCTAGACACAAGATACTAATTTATAGGCATTAACTCAAGTAACAAATGACTTGATTTTCCCCAATTTAGATATTTTTACGAATTTCTCGACTTTTCCAGATCAATAAAATTTCGATTTCTCGGTTCTGTCGCCACCCTGTAAAACAGAGCAAAAAATAAAATTGGCCTTATTTTTATTACTTCTACTTAAAATAAGCAGTATTAAATATTTATCTTGAAAGTAAAGCTAACTGCCTTTGATCACTATCAGTATCTTGAAGATATAATCTAGTACCATTTGGGCCATTAGATCCTGGGCAATGTAGTAGTTAAGAATGCATGTCTAATTAAGAATAAATGACTGATCTAGTTAAGAATAAATGACCAATACATTTCAGTATGAAAAAAGATGCTACATCACGAGAGTATTACAAGTCCTTTACACAACAATGTAGTTGCATATTAAACTGTTGATTTCAATATTCTTTACTAATTAGGGATGGAGATTACGGAATTTTATTGTTAACAAAACACATGAAAGAAAAAGCTTTTCATCACAATTAAAAATCAAAAGCAATGCAGAAGCCAAGTAATTTAATGCAAATTAAAAAATTCATAGAAATATCCATTAAATAAGGATATGAAATTTCGAAAGCTGCAGAATGAGTATAAAACATTCATAACTGAAAAGCAATTTTTAAGTTGAAAATTGAAGCTTTTTCCCATGTAACCTGAACTGAAGTTCAAATTTATTCAAAAAAAAAAAAAAAAAAAAGTACAAATCAAAACACTTGCACACTTTCAAATCTCATTTTCCCTAAAAAAATGTTTTATGAATACTAAGGTTTAAGTATGTCTAACAGTAATATATTCAAAAATTAATTTACACACTTTTCATCCATTATATATAAAAAATAAATACTCAATATACAAGTTCAAAAAAGGGGCGAGGAAGGTATTCTTAATACAAGAGATCTTTAACCATCTGTAGCCTACAATAGTTATTGTAAAAATATATTAAATTTTCTAAATTATTAATTAAAAAATATTAAAACTAAATTCTAAACACAAATGGTAGCCATGATTGATAATATATGAATTGTTAAAGCCATAAATCTACATAACTGCTGAAAATTGATTACATTTTATCATGCAAAAATGTATGCCATTCACCACACCATCAGTTATAAACGAGCGAAATTATACATTACATGTTAGTTCTGCATAATAAAAGTTTTCAATATGGAATTTATACCGTATTAAGATCAATAAAAGCTTACACTAAATACGAGTTATAATAAAATAACTTAGAATTGGTTATTTAACATGTGTAAAAAAATTAGTTGATAAATTTAAATGTATTACATGTTTAACATTAATAGATTAAATACCAATTAATATACATCTTAAACAATATCTTAAGTAATCTAATGTATTAGTAATATAGGAATCTAGTTTTAAATATTTTAAGATTAAATAAAATTCTTAAATGCCAAGAACAAGGATGGAGTACATTTTAAATCAAAGTGTAAACAGTAAATTCTCGATTATCCGGCTTTAAAGTATCCACCGTTCCATTCACGTGGACAATTTCTGGAATGCAATGTCTGCTTCGCACGGAGGGAGGCGTAGAAGAGAAAAAAAGCAATATACAGTACTGCGACATATACAGACTTGTTTTTACAGGAGGGAGGTTCAAAAGCAAAATTGAGAATAAAAAAAGTCTGCCTTTCGCCGAAAACCCGAGACCTAAAAACGAAACTGACAACCAGAAAAAAGGTAAAGGGACAGAATAAATAAAAAAGCTCATGGGGTTACTCCAGATTAGCAAGTCTTTTTTCCTTTATTTTATCTCTGAATACCCGCAGATGTAGATTCCAATTGCGTAATATCGCGTGCGAGAGAATTGGTGGTGCGTATATTACGTAATAACCCTTGCGATTTTTTTTAAAAGATTATTAGTTTTGATATTTAATCTGGGATTTGTATATGATCACTTAAGTTTTATGATGCTTGCGGAGTAGAATATTTCAGTTTCGTCAGCTATATTTATACGCTTATATTTTTACAATCTCTATATTTACGGTAAAAATTTGGACTAGATCATATTTTTTTTATTAACGTTAAATTCAAATCTTCATAAATGTTTTGTAAATACATTGTTATGGAAGATGCAGTTAAGTATTCTTAAAAATTAGATTTAATGCACATTTCAAAATGACAAAAACAAATTTGGCAGAAAAAATCTTAAAGGCTACCCCACCCATTTTTTCTGTCACACTCAACCATCTGGAATTTTCAGGTATCCAGAAATCAGCGTTTCCTGGGCATGCTGGTTAGTTAAGCTTTTACTGAATTACAAAGCCTAAAATAAAAGTTGACCATAATTACAATACACGTAAATCTATACCTAGTAGTTATTGGATCGAAGATAATCTCCTAGTTTCTCAACAACTGTGTTGAGCTGACCTGGTGGAAATCCATCAGTAGTTGCAGCTACTAGGAGGCCTGCAAAAAGAATCGGATTTCAAGACATTGGTAGAAAAAAAAAAATCATGAAAACTTGCATTTTATATAATTACCTAGAGTAGAATTATTAAACACATTTTAAAATCTTGAAACTTCAGAATATCATTTTAACTCATTTTTAAATTATCCTTTTAATACAAAGCTTTTACTACAGAAATATTAAAATAAAATTTATCCAATATCAGATATGTTAATAGACAGCTTATCTATACACATTAAAATTTTTCCCTAATTAGTTCAACTTATCATTAATTATGGATTTCATAATAGTAAACTAAAGTCGACATGAAGTAATGCAAAGTCTTAAACCAGCAAATAAGACTATTGTTTTATTACCGAGTACCAATATATGTAGGTGTAATTGATACTTGCATTCAGGACTATTTAATTGCATATACACATGAAAGATGCATGGTTTATTTGGCCATCTATCAACTTAAGTATTCGTCATTGAGGATGATATTGTCAGATATTCTTAAATTTTTTTTGTTGTCAAAGAATAATTTTCCTACAAAAAAGCTAGTAAATTAAACCAATAGATCTTTCAGAAGTAAAAAATTTAATTTACAAATCTTTTTTCCAGCAATGATTTTTCCCACCTAGGTATAAAATACTGTGACACATGACCAATTAAAAAGAAATTTACCATGGAAAGATTTAAATTTTTAACAGCATTTAAAGTATCTACCCTTCACAACCCAATGTATTGTAGGATCGCACATTCCCAATTTCTGTCACTTCTTTAAACTTAGAAATGTACCCAAGGTTCACAGAATGTATCCAAAATATTAGATAAAATCTAGAAAGTTATAAGTGCTATCTATCCCTCCATTCTAAGTGACAAGGCTGAAAATATTTACTTTAAAATATTCTATTTATCCCTCTCAAAACAAAAAATTTTAATCCTTTGAAATGTTTTATAGCTAAAGATTTCATAAAATACAAGTTAGATTATTAAATATCAGAAAACAAAAAGGAAGAAAATCACAAGCTAATTTCTTTATTTCTCTCCCAACTTTAGATAGATTTAAAAACCAATAATTTCTGATCATAATTTATAAAAATGTATCTCAACAGCTAGACTATTGATTTGCCACTGCTATCATTTTCTCAAAATTGAATACAAGAAATTTGCTATGACAATAGAGATTAATAAAAATATTACAAAATTATTACAGGCGTTTTTTTTAAAGAAACTTCAAGAACTGATGTTTATAATCTACACAATGAGACATTAATAGCTTTATTAAAATTTAATTAGAATTGAAAACAGAAGTTTCCTTAATATTTATCGATTAAAGTTAGGAAAATCTTAAAGACTTTTAAAGGCTTGCATTTTTAAAAACTTCCGTACATCTGAAGTTGATAATGATTACAGGCAAGCCTTTTTGAACAGAAATTTAATCCCAGATTCAGGATTATTAATTTAGTTCCCCATTTTCAAAAGAGGAAACAAATAGTTAATATCTACAAAACGATATTTTAAACAAAAGTTCTGGTGTAGAAAATGTGGGCTTTTAGATAATATAGTCAGAAGGAAAAGCAATTTGTGATCAAACAGACTTGCATTATAAACAATGTGTTACATCAGTCAGAAAGCAACTGCCAATAGAATATATTTGTCATACAAGAACTTAATTGTAAAGTGTGCATCTTAATTTGAGTTTGAATATTTTCAATGAATATACAGTTACTCGAGTAAAAATATCCAATACTCTTAGATCCAAAATAAAAATTGTTTTGATGTAGAAGTTTTCAGGACTTCTTTATATCCCACTGTTAAATACAGTACAAGGCGGGCATTTTAAGTTTAAGGGGCCGTTCAAATATTACGTAAGCACGTATTTGGTATTTTTTGACTCCCCTCCCCCCTTGTCAGCAAAAATAAGCAAATCGCAAACCCCCCTCTTATAATTACGTAAGCAAACTGCAACCCCCCCCCTCTTCTTTTTTTTTACAAAACGTATAACAGTAATAATCTAATTTTAAAAATTTTAGGACTTAATTCAAATAAAAAAACTCTAACTCGGCTTAAAATGTAAGTTTAATTTCCTTAAGTTTAATTTTTTTTAGAACTTTCTAAACAAAATTCAAGTTTAATTTTCTTTTGCCAAATTTAACTTTTTTTTCAAATTTAATTTTTTAATTAAATTATTTGTGCAAGTTACAAGAAATTTTCTGTAATAAAGTGATTTTAATGTCTTACGTAAGCATCACTCATACTCCCCCTCCCCCTTGTCAGCAAAAATAAGCAAATCGCAAACCCCTCCCCCCCCTTGGGTGCTTACATAATATTTGAATGGCCCCTAAGTCAAGTTAAGGGTTTTATACTCGATGTTTATTTTTTTTACTTTATGATATATGAAGAACTTTCTCGCAATTTTAGTCAAAAATTGTTGTCCATCATTCATTTATAACTGTAAGCAAATAAATTAGTCACAAGTCAATAGTGAATAGAAGCAAGACATCTTTAAAACAATATCCTCAAACAGAATTAATGTTCTATCCTAAAAAATCTTAATTCTGAAGTTCCAGGTTTAGTTATTATTAAATAGTTTATTTATCAACGAATACTTCCAAGTATAAAATAAATTTATGAATACACAAAATAGATTTAGAATCGTACAAATCGTTGTTAATTCATTTACATGAAGAAACTATTATACTTACTATAAACAAGTTTCTTGCAAAAAGTTTAAATTTAGTCAAGATCTTTAATGGGAGAATAATTAGTGAATTCCCTGCTAGCTATATAATTTAATAGAATGCAAAATTACAAAATTAATCTTATGCACACCATCATCAATCAACCTTATAAAAATCCCATTTAATATTCTAGAATTAAAACCAATACAAAAGCAATAATGACTGGAAACCGATTTCTTTAGGTGAACTTGGTATTAATGCAACTCTAATAACTTTCAAAAATAAAAATCCCTTTCGGCAAGCTGGAAGGCAAAGGTAGATTAGATTCCTTTACGTTAATTTTATTGATTAATATAGACACTGACAATGACTATCATTTCCACACATAGTATTAATTACGTCACTATTCTGTTTTCATGTCATTTAATTTACTACATCAAGGTTTTGTCACTACTCTGACGATTATACTCGATTTATTAGTCAGTACATTGCTTAATTTTTTTTATATTCCAACACGTAATCATTCAATAGGTAGGAGTCATAAAGAACTAAACATTACAGTAATGCAAATATCCCCTAGATAACATTAAGCCAGCCTATCTGAAACAGTAATAAGAAATTGACACTCGACATAAATGAAGAAAGACCAAATTTAAAAATAAATTTAATCTAGGCTACCATAAAATTGTACGAATCTTACTTTGTCATATGCTAAAAAATCACACGACAAAATATTTAAACACTACTAGAATATGATCATTTAGAGAAACCCCTAGTTACAGAAACAATGGTCACTAAATTTTTAACACACAAGAAAATCAAAATTATTAAACAATGCGAGCAGCAAATGCGTGCAATATATGTATTTAAAGCATAGGATATGAATGCAGCCATTTCGAACAGTACATTTAAATCTCCATCAGCGGTTAAAAGTAAATACTCAGGCAGAAAACCCAAAAAAATTTAAGTTAATGAGAAACGTTTTGATATCAATAAGAGAAAAGGGAACTCTTAAATATAGACGTTTTGGCTATTTTATATTAAATTTATTAAACAAATATTGGTGACTCCATGTTTAGTTAATTATCAAATAAAATTAATCTGTCAAATTAACTAATTATCAAACTATTAATGTTAACCATTTAAATAATTAAAATTAACTTGATTAAAATTAAATATTTAATCAAGATGAAATCTTCACCAAGACATTTTTATATGACTCATAGTCTTTGCCAGTAATAGTTTGGATTTCTCAATTTAAATAAAGGTCATTGTGGCTAAGCATGCATTGTTCCATAACTCCTAAACCACTGGACTAATTTGAACTAAACTTTGCACACTTTTTATTTAAGACAAGAGAGGTCACTCAACTTTTCAAAGCCAAAAAATAGTTAAAATTTCAGTTTTATTAAAAATAAAGCAAGGCTTTTTTCGGTAATATCTTTGGAAAATATTCTCAAGCAACTATTTTTACATCATATTAAATTTCAAAAAAATTAGCTTTTCAGTGACAAAATTTCATTTCCATACATTTTGTTTCTCTCGCTTTAATAATTTTTTTAAAAGTAATTTTATATAGAATTCCTAACAATAAGCTTTATTGTTGAAGAATATGAAGAACTGTTGCTAGAAGATGTTAACAGAATTCTGGATGAATCCGAAAATTTTAAAAATAGACGATTAATAATTTATATCAGGACCAACATTTGATTTGCTTTAAATTAATGAATAATTAACTATTTAATTTAATTGTTTCAAAAATAATCATTAAAACCTTTCTTTTACTTTAGCTATTAACAAAATTTGAAGTACCTATGTAATAAATAATTTATGGAGAAAATCGGCCATCGGCTTTTGAAAATGGCTGGTTCAATTGATATTATTTTAACTAAAAAAGCTTCAGATCAGAAAACTGGTTTTTGTATAATTTTTATACAATAGTTTTTACATTAAAAATATACACAAAAAAATTTTAATCCGGAGCAAAGCCGGATACATCAGCTTGTTTACCGTATAAAAAGTGGAAGTGAATGCGGTCATGGGAGCTTTTCAACAATCACATTTTAAAGACCATTCTAAGAAGGAAGGGGTAAAAATCATTTCTTAGCTCATAACTTCCAAGTAAGTCTTGTTGGCAAAAAACTTTCAATATAAAAGTAGTTTGTTGCAATAAGCTGATAATTCTCCTTATTGAAATTTTTTTCAACTTCAATCTTAACAGAGCTATGGGGAAAGATAAATTGTGGAAGGAATTGAACATTGCTTTTTAGCTCATAACTTCTAAACAATTGTAGCTATAAAAAAGGTTTCAGTATAAAAGTTGTTTGTTACGATGAGGTAATAATTTTAAATTTCTTTCTATTTTCAATCTTAAGGGAATTGTGGAGAAATGAAATTATCAACCCAACACCATTTCCACCTCCTTTAAGAAGGATAGCCATCAACAAACTCAGCCTAGATTTTTACTGTCCTTAAAACATATTCCTCGCTGGTGAAAACCTAATCAAAATTACTCTAGTTATCGTGTTCAACAAGATAACATGGGCAAAAACGTTATACGCATACATCTCTACAAATAACGAAAAGAAAAGTTCCCTCTATTTTCATAAAGAATACAGCTGCAAGAATAAAAGTGGATGGAAGAGACTGAAAATGGAGAGAGCTTTCCAACAAGGGGCAATATGCATAGGTTGAAGTGTATAAAGATGGGGGAAAAGAAGGGAAGAGAGTGAAAAATCACTTTTCAGCTAATAACTTCGAAACAATTGTAGCCATCAAAAAAGTTTAAATGCAAAAATTGTTCATTATAAGGCAATAATTCGCCTAATTTGAATTTTCTTTCTATTTTCAATTGTAAAGGAATTATGGGAAGATGAAAATTTCCACTCCATTTGAGCTTATCTACGAACTCGACCGAGATTTTCACTATTCTTGCATATCCCTAGCTAGTTAAAATGAAATAAAAATTATTCCAGTTATTGTGTTCACAAGACAACATGGGAAAAAGCGTTTATACATATACATAAATATAAACTTTTTAACGAAAGGTAGTTTGGGGTTCTAGGGGTCATGATCGGTGAAGAAGTCGCAACACGAGAACCATTGCAATAGGTAGAGTTCCTATATAAGGAATCTACCCAATAGATATGAATTAAGATGGGTATTAAAAGAACAGTAAAATGTCATTTAACAGTAGCAACAAAAAAGAATTAAAACATTTGCAAATGTGATGAATATATCTTAAAGATTCCAAATCATGTTACACATTCAAGAATAAAGTTGGTTCATAAAATTAAATACATAATACAACTTTCAGTAATGCTATTAAAAAGTACAAAACTTGTACATTTGTTTTAACTTGCAAACCTTAAGCTAGTTCCATTCAAATTTAAAATCCTGCCCTAAACCTAATATTGCCAAGAGAATTGTTTTAATAAGTGTATCCAATTTGAATTTTAGAGCTGTATTTGTTCTTTTTAAAAAGAAATTTAGTCTGAATTTCTTCACAGGTTTAATGTTTACTACATATGGATATTTCTTTTTGATCTTTGCTATAACAAATAGTTTCAACTTAAAATCATTATTTAACTTCCTCAAATGACATGAATACAAAAAAAGCTAGAAAGAAGCAGATTTGCAAGTTAAAATCTTAATATAAACTTCAGTCTAAAAAAACAGTAATCATCTTACAGAAGAGAAATCCATATGAATAACAAAATGCGTTTTTTTAACCAGGTGTTTTTAAACATAAGCAGAAATATTAAAATCAATCGAGAGTAGCCATAAAAAATGTATCTATTTACTAAAAAATTAGGGAAATTATCAGTATTAAATGAATCGGGGGCGATTGTGTTCGGCATTATACCGGAAATCTAATATTTTCTTCATTTTTAATACTGGAATTCTGGTATTCTCCAATAAATCTATTTTTTTTTAAAAAATTCAACCAAAGTCCCAAACTAATACTACGGATTCTCCG
Organism: Araneus ventricosus; assembly: GCA_013235015.1. Taxonomy (NCBI): domain Eukaryota; kingdom Metazoa; phylum Arthropoda; class Arachnida; order Araneae; family Araneidae; genus Araneus; species Araneus ventricosus. The sequence continues at coordinate 25,783 of BGPR01001502.1, forward strand.
TAGTCTACGCAGTTTCAGCTTGTACTGCGGACTAACACAAATTATAATCCATACTACGGAAAATTTACTTCGGATTATAACAAGTCAATCCAAATTAATTTTTTAGAAAGTGTCATATCATAACTAAGAATAACTACTTCACTTAAGAATGGTCCCATAAGAATTCATATATATATTAATTGATGCTATTCATACAAAATGTTATATTTTTAATATTGTTTTGCTATCAATTTTGATGGTTTCTTTTCTTATGTGCGTTATAGAATGTTATTAAAAACTCGTGAACCAAGACAAAACAAATTAAATCAATTACTTATGTGGGAAAAGCATTAAAAATTACATGCAGAAGTTGAATCCATGCTGTAACAAATGAATACATATCCACTCCTTACACATAATTTTCCTGCTAAAATTTCAGGCATTTTTTCATGAAACCATAATCGCCCCTGGAATCAAGCATTTCACAACAAAATTACTGACAATGAACATGTAGCTGTTTTTAAATACACCAGCATTAACAAACTTTCCAAGTAAGGTTAACCTTACTTGATATTATACTTACAGGTATTTGTGGCAACAATACATAAAGCTGAACTTCCTTTCCTGCCCCTAATTAAGTTATTTTCTGCAGACAAGCAGAAATATTTATCACCTCCAAGATGGATACCAGATTCTGTGAAGGAACCAGGATTGGTCCGCATAGTGTCTGCAATGAGTTTAAGTTCTGCCTGTGTCACCTGAAACACAAAATGACAACCAATAATATCGAGCCATGTAGTTTATTTTTTTAAAATAAAGAAAGCTTTTAAAAACTTTACTATAAAATCTACATTAGTTGAATGTTGAAATGAAATTAAGTTTTAGCTGGAAAGAAGTTTACAATCATGCAATATTTTAAAAAAGCCTTGTACTAAAACTATTAAATCCCCCCAAAAAATCTGCAGTCAGTATGCTGAAATAAACTTTTGTTTCAATAAAAACTTAGAATTGAAACTGAAAAATTTCGTGTCAAAAAATCCTGTGATGCAAGCTAATAACTTCATCTGTACAAATGTAAAAGTTATATATGCAGATTATAAAGCCGAATCGGCAACAACCAAGAGAACTGACAAAGGACTTTGTCTTTCGAAAAATAACCAATTTTATTAATTTCTTTAAATACGTCCTCTGAATATTGCTTCGTGGGCATTTTAGAATTGGAATAATTACATAACAAATTATCATGATGACAACTTACAAGCCATGTCTAGTATAATGGGAGTTGACGCGATTTAAAGGGCACCTTAGATTAGACACCGCAACACTGGTCGTAATTTTATACTTACAAATATGAAAATTTGCAAAATACTTTTTAGTGCCGAGAAATCCGCAAAAATTAAATAACTTAAGTTGAATTATTACAAAGTCACATTATCAGCATTTAAACTCAATAATGGAGAAATTTATGCAAACGTCAAACAATTTTTTTTAAGCTTGAAAAATTAAGTATTTGTATTCTAATCGTGTAGAATTCTTTTGAAACGCTCATTCGTTTAGCACTTGAACTTATTAATCGACTAAAACTTAAAAAATTAAAGTTTAGCATTAGGGTTAGAGACATGATAAAGAGCACGCTGCTTACCGGCGTAACGCTGGAATCTTTTTCAAATTTGGCCCATATCGCTCCATCTTGCAATCCTGCAATTGCAGCTAATCTACAGGATACTTGGGCGCAAATTTGGTTGTCTACGTAAGATTGCCAAGACATTTTTTTATAAAATTTGACGCCTTAACAATTTTTAAAACCAGGCATGCAATTTAGCACCACCCAAAAACGCTCTTCAGTAACAGAGAAACTGACACGCGTAGAGAAACCAGAAGCACGAAAACCGGAAAGAAAAATTAATATATAGTATGATTATTCTCCGCTAGGCTTCTTCGGTAATTTTTATTCATTTGCATATGTTTCATGTTTTAATCCTTGTTAAATGATAGAATCATATTGTATAACGAATTTGATAGAAGATTTTTCCATGATTCTAAAAGAATGATATAGTTTTGGTTTCGTTTTTCTTTGTTATGAAAATCATTTAACTCTTTTATACTAATCTGATCTTCTGACTCAAAATAAAGCAATTGAAAATGGTTAAAAGCTCGTTTTCAACTTAATTAAAACTTCTAAAATCAGATTTTAACATTATAACTAGAAGCATAAAAAATAGATTTTGAATGCTTAGATTCATCACCAAGTGCCTCTTCTTCGTCCCAACGAAATATCCTAGACCAGTAATAGCCGCTTTTTCTTTCACTGACATGAACGGGTCTATTCTGGTACCCCCGGTTGGGTTTGGAGACGTCACTTTTTCCGCACGTTAACAACGGGAAACGTGACGTCTCCCAACCCAACCGGGGGTACCAGAACATATATATAACATATTTTAAAAATATATTTTAAAGCAAATGACGACCATTAGCATTTCAACTTTTTTTTCTTTTACTTTTCCGGGCCCAATTTGGTACCCCCCCGTGGGGTTGGGAGACGTCACGTTTCCCGTTGTTAACGTGCGGAAAAAGTGACGTCTCCAAACCCAACCGGGGGTACCAGAATAGGCCAGGAAAAGTAAAAGAAAAAAAGTTGAAATGCTGATGGTCGTCATTTGCTTTAAAATGTATTTTTTAAATATGTTTTAAAGTAGTCTAAAGCATGATTCTGTTTAAAATGTTAGGCGCGATGATAATATACTTGAAAATTTCTAAATACCTGAATTCACATGTCTTTCAGCATGCATTTCTCATATAAATTTCGATTTCAAGAAAAATGTCCCTTTTTTAATTATTTGAATGGGATTTTTTTCAATATTTTTAGAATTTCTGGATTCAAAGCGAGCAGAAATAAAACACTGAAGGCAAATATATTGTTATGGAATTCATTTCTAAATGCATGAGCAAATCTTCTTGTAATGGGAAATTTTATATAAGAGATTATTTTTCCTGACTGCCTTCTTATTCTGATCCAATTAAGGGGTCTATTCTGATACCCTCGGTTGGGGTTGGTTCCCCCCCTTAAACACCGCACCCCACCCCAACTCAACTCCCAACCCAACCGGGGGTTCCCGAATAGACCCCTAAATACCTATATTGATACTGGAAACTGTGCTGCATATACTTTAATCTATGATTATGCCAGTGGGCGCGCGTATGCAGGAGCTGCTTATATCGTGCATCGTATTATATATTTATATCGTGTTGTTTTAGAAAAATAAATGCAACTTTTATTTATATAATCTGTATTTATTTGCTTTATACTTAACAAAGATTATACAAATAAAACTGGATTGAAATTTATAAACGAACGAACACGATGCGGAACATAAGTATCTCCTGCATATGCGTGCCTGCTAGAACGTAAATTATATCTTCTCCTTTCTTCACTCTTTCTTTTGCAAATAAAAAAATCGGGTTTTCTATCTTGTCTATAATTTTTATTCTAAAAATCGGGTAATCAAATAGGCAACCGTCTTTGGAAGGAGGAGGGAATCCGAACCTCGAGATTTTATTTTTTGCAATATTTTCAAAGTAATTTAGTTCTATGCTTTCATTGATTTTACAAAAGCAATGTACTCGAACTTATTAAAATTAAAATCAAGTATCCTTTAACCCCTTAGCCGTCGTGCCCGTACTTCATTCTTGCATCTAATTATCGCATTTTTAGGCTTATAAACTAAACTGAAATTTAATCATTAATTAGTTTCATAATTTGAAACAAAAATTACATGGAATCCATAAACATCTCAAGTATTCTATGCCTTCATCACAAAAGTCATTTTATTTGATAGCAAAAAACCTTATTCGTATTCATTCAAATTTAATGATATTTTTAAAATTGAATCTTCGAATAGTAATCGTTGAACTATAATTTAAATTATGTATTTTATTTAAAAGTATGCTTGGGTATTCAGCATATCCAACCTTTATTGAATTCTGTAAAATTATTCGAAAAATCAAGTTTAAAAACACAATTTATGGAAAACTCATCAACATTTTGTTTCTCTTAGAGAGAAACAAAAATTCTGCTCACTGCAATGCTGATATCTTTCTAAATTTTAATGGTATTCAACTAGAATTTTCATATAAGTTGCCCTATAAATCTGGCTTTGAAGTTGTGAAAGAAAAATTATGCTACGTCACGCAAATGCGCAGTAAAAAAAATATTTACTACGAATACTTATATTTCATCTAATATTTAAAGTATATACTTCAAATTTTAATGTAATGCCTATCTAACATAATCTCAAGTATTCTGTAAGTTGCGTATAATTTGGTTGAAAACTCTGCATTTTATAAGCAAAAAGCATGCTGGGAAATTTCGGATTTCTTAAGACAACCCTTATGTCTTCAAGAATATATGTGACATTTTTAATAAAGTGCATGTAAGAGATGAACATGCATAACCATTGATGAAATTTGCAAATCATTATCACCTTCCTGTGAAACGGATTGAGCTGAAATCCCTTTTCGTCTTAATCAATTTCTGTTCGGTCCCCTAAGTGCCATCGTCACCGAATCTTCATTGTCAAATGTGAGTTCAAGCCTATTCATTACATGGTAGAAGTTCAAGTACAGTTCCTCGAGCATTTCTGAATTAATTCGAAAAAATGTGCAAACCTGAAAGCGACCGGATTGTTTTTATCATATAGTGTACTGTCAAGAAGAAAATATTAACTTTATCGTTGTCCTTGTTCTTTTATCACTCTCTCGTATACGAAGTATACAAAGAGAAATTATTGTAATCGTCAAAAAATTCGAACTCCAGATTTTGACGGATCTCCACGTTTTAGACCTCCCTGAGTCCGGAAAACACAATTTTGGAATCATGTCTGTCTGTAAACACGATAACTCGAAAACTATTAGAGATACAGGGATGAAATTTGGTATGGGATCTTTACACATTATTTGTAGGTTTCTGTCAAATTTTGGACAAAATCCGTCGACGGAAAGTCTGTCTGTCGGTCTGTCCGTGTTCATGTGAACGCTATAACTCAGAAACGGGAATAGCTAGATTTATAAAAATTGGTACACAGTTTTATCATCATGAATATATGTCCGTATCAAATTTTGGACAAACTCCGTCCAAGGGAAGCCTGTCTGTCTGTATGTCCATGTTAATGTGAACGCGATAACTCACAAACTTAAATAGCTAGGTGGATAAAATTTGGTACACATTTTTATCATCAGGAATGAAGGTTTGTATAAAATTTTGGACTAAATCCGTCAAAGGGTTGACTGTCTGTCTGTCTGTATAATCGCATACTTTTGAACGCAATAACTTCTTTAAAAATTACTTTGATAAATGGAATTTGGTATGTGGCCTTCTTACCTTAATGGTAGATTTGTGTTCAATTTTTGTGTCAATCGGTTAAAAAAAAGGCTTTCAAATTGCAGATTTCGTTTTTTTTTATATCTTATCTTACATCCAGCCGTATTGGTAGGGCCGCGGTGGCCTAGTGGTAAGGTCTCGGCTTTGGGACCGGAGGGCTCCAGGTTCGAAACCCGATTCCACCGAAGATCCGCCGTGTATGGGGCCTGCTGCACGCTAAATCATACGTAGTGGTCAAACGCCCTCCCGTTGGTGTGGCGTGGAAGCTTGGAGAGGGGGGTGCCAGCTCAGGTGTCGTCCTCGTCATCTGACCGAGGTTCAAAATTACGAGGTCCGTCCCGAAATAGCCCTCGTGTTGCTTCAAAACGGGACGTTAATATAACTAAACTAAACCAGCCGTATTGGTAATCACACCGGCTTCCACTTCCGCGTTGGACGACTTTCGGAAATCGTGGTATGACGTTTCGCTTATTTTTTTTTCTCCACTGCGTTAGGGGTTCTTGTTCGTTCCACTGCTTTTTAGCTTATTTTATTACCTACATGTGTTAGGAGTATACGAGAAAGTTTAGGGGAGACCACTCAAGCTGGTAATTTATTATACTCTGTTTTTGAAATAAAACAGAATCCCTATAAAAATTGAAGTTTTTTTTTTCATTTGTGGCCCACATAAACTCATACCTTGTCTATTTGGTTCATGCCATCATTTTAGTATGACACCCTTGTGTTAACATAATTTAAATTGTATCTGTGTTCTTGTAAATTTGAATGATGCATTTTGAAGGATTTTAATGCCTTCAAAATGCATCATGCAACGCGTATATCCAATGATGCGTGCAACATTGTATATCCATAATACACTAGATAAAATTCTGTGGAAAAGTATTTTATTCTACTGGAATTTAATACACTTAAAAATATTCAGCTTTAGCAAGAAAAAATATATTACGCAATTTACAAAAAGTTTCCATTTCGTATTTAAAACATTATAGAAAGTTAAAATTATTTGATATACATAGAAGTCGTATGGAAGGCTTGTTACTTTCTGGTGCTAGAGGTAAAACTCGCTTAGAAATTTATTAGTCCCGTATTAGTCCTATCCCGAATTTTTACATTTGAAAACTTTCTTGCATTTCTGGGTATCATATCTTCCCAGCAAGAAATTCCATTTCCGTGATAATTAGGCAGACATCTGCAGAATCCAGTGGCTTGGCCTTTGATGCATACCCCATTTCCCGCGCATTCCCTGTTATTTTCGCATCGAGAAATTATTTTCGATATTTCATCTTCAGGACGAGTTTCTCTATTTTCTATAAATATTTCTGGTGACCAGAACTCATTTTCACTGGGAGGCACATTATTTTGCTTGAAATGTTCTCTATGGTTGGCGGGAAAATTTTGAGCTGAATATTCTTTTTGATTGTATGGCTTCGTTTTCTTCTCAGAATACTGTCTATTATCAGGAGGGAAGTTTTGTGGTGGAAATTCTTTTTGGACAAAAGGCATGTTTTTTCCGTCGGAGTATCCTTTGACACCGGCGCGAAAATTTTGGGATGGATAATCTTCTCCACTTGGAGGTATATTTAATTCTCTTAAGTTATCAGGTATATCTTCTGACAAATTTTGTATCTGACCGGAATTTGCTTTGCGGTTGTCAGGAAAATGTTGTTCTGAAGGACGTGCCATTTGTTCGACCGGAGAAATTAGTTCGGTTGAATGTCTTTGTCTGCTAAGAAAACTTTCACCCTTGAAATTGTCATTTTCTTTGGGGTAATGGATTTGTCCCATCGAATATTTTGCGAGACTAGGCGATAAATTTTGTTCTGCTGAATGTTCGCTTTGTTCAGAAGATGCCTCTTGTTCCATCCAGGGTTCTCTTCCCGCTCCAGGATATATTGGTTCTTGTTGTCGATGAGGCTGTAGCTGTTGTTTCTGTTCTTGCTGCAACCGTTGTTGCTCTTCTTGATGTAACCGTCGTTGTTGTTCTTGCTGCAATCGTTGTTGTTCTTGCTGCAATCGTTGTTGTTCTTGCTGTAACCGTTGCTGTTGTTCCTGTTGCAACCGTTGCTTTTCTTGTTGCAATCTTTGTTGTTCTTGCTGCAATCGTTTTTGTTGTTCATGTTGCAACCGCTGTTTTTCTTGTTGCAACCGTTGTTGCTGTTCTTGTTGAAACGGTTGTTGTTGCTCTTGTTGCAACGGTTGTTGTTGTTCTTGTTGCAACCGCTGTTGCTGTTCTTGCTGCAACCGTTGTTCTTGCTCTTGTTGCAACCGTTGTTGTTGTTCTTGCTGGAATTTTTGCTGTTGCTCTTGTTGCAACCGTTGTTGTTGTTCTTGCTGCAATCTTTGTTGCTGTTCTTGCTGCAATCTTTGTTGTTCTTGTTGCAATCGTTGTTGTTGTTCTTGTTGCAATCGTTGTTGTTGTTCTTGTTGCAATCGTTGTTGTTGTTCTTGTTGCAATCGTTGTTGTTGTTCTTGTTGCAATCGTTGTTGTTGTTCTTGTTGCAATCGTTGTTGTTGTTCTTGCTGCAACCGTTGATGTTCATATTGTTCTTGCTGCAGCCGTTGTTGTTCATATTGTTCTTGCTGCAACCGTTGTTGTTGCAACCGCTGTTGTTCATACTGTTGTTTCAGTTGTTGATATTGTTGTTGCAACCGTTGTTGTTCATATTGTTGCTGCAACCGGTGTTGTTCATATTGTTGTTGCAGTTGTTCATATTGTTGCTGCAACCGGTGTTGTTCATACTGTGATTGTTGTCCTTGTTCATACTGTAGCTGTTGCTGTGGCTGTTGTTGTTCGTATTGAGGTTGATATTGCGGCCCTTGTTGTTGCTGATATTGTGGCTCCTGTTGTTGATATTGTTGCTGTTGAGCGACATTAAAAAAACCAGGTGAATTTTGACGACTTTTCCTGTCTTGTTGAATTGCATCCATCTTCACTACGGAAGCAGGAGAGGAGCAAGTTTAAGGACTTCTGGTGTGATTTTGAACTTGCCTATCAAATAAATCTGAGGGTTTGTGTGCATCAACGGATGAGATTCCAGCAACTCGTCAATAAAGAAAATTCTTCCTTATCCATATTGAGTCAACATCGAAGCCTTCTTTACGTAGTAGCCAATCCAGACTTTTCTGACTCTAGCTGTCTGAGATTCCTCGATCTTTTCCTCAGGCTTTCTCGTCTTATTATGAGTGTTGAGAATTTCTGTTCTCGTCGAAAGGATGGGTTCTGTTGTAGGATTCATTAATATGTCATCTGAAAGTAGAAGAATTCAAGTTTCAGATCAAACATAGCATGCCATTTATATAAGAGACATTAATGAGATATTTATAATTAGACTAGCCGCTTGGGCAAACAGCTGTTCGCCGAAGCGGCCTGCAGCTATGCTGAACTTGGCGAATTGGCGTTGTAGACGCTGAAGAATGCTGCCAAAGTTTTATTTTTCGATTTCTTTCGAAAATGGAGGGAGACAGGCAGACCATTGATGACATATATCTAGAGGTCATAAACTTTCATTTGAAATAAAAAATTGTCGAAATCGGTCCAGTGGGTGGGGCTGGCGAACAGTTTGATGGTGTTTCCTCGTGGAGAATGTAAAGCAGAGAAGTATTTTTTCGATTTCTCCAAAATGGAGGAGGGGGGCAGGCGACCATTGATAACATATCTGACGTCATAAATTTCCATCGAAATACAATATCTAAATAGGTCCAGTAGTTGCTGGGGGGACTCTCGTATTATGGTTTTGACAATTATTTTAAATATATAGGCATTTTGTAACAATTACACTTCTAAGATACTTGAATTTATCATAAAAACCAATCCGAAATAAAAAGGATGGTCAAAATGAAATTTTTAAATCACCGAATATCATGGTACGGTTTAACTTGCGACTAAAACGTCAAAAAATAAATGTTTTGAAAAAAAAATCGTTTTCGGTTGTTTTAATTTTTTATAAAGCATCTTTTGTGACAGAATTTAATATCAATAATAATATATAATAAGTAATAATTAATACAATAATTAATTAATGATAAGTAATGATTGTAAATAAGTACAGTAGAACTCCGGGAACTGGAACTAATTGGGACTGACCTCTGTTGGGATTCCGGGAATTCGGATTATGCGGAAATTCGGTAAAATACTCTTGATGTACCAAATGCAGTAGAGCAGTGGTTCCCAACCTTTTGGCTGTGCGACCACCTGTTGTGTAAAAAAATATTTGAGGCTACCAACTAAATATATAAGTAAAAATATACAAAACACATATTTATATAAATATTATATGCACGTATAGGTCAGTAATTAGTAAAGCTACTGTAAAAGGATTAAAAATATATTGTTTTATGAAGCAAAAAAACGAGGAAGACTGTTTTAATCACCCCTGACTTCGACTCTTGAATAGCGTGTCTTGGCCCACTAATACGCTATCCTCGGCCCACTAATACGTTATACTCGGCCCACTAATACGCTTACATCTGCCCACTAATACGCATATCCTCGGCCCACTAATACGCTTATCTTCGGCCCACTAATACGCCTATCCTTGGCCCACTAATACGCTTTATCTTCGGCCCACTTAATAAGCTATCCTCGGCCCACCATACGCATCTCGGCCCATCATCGTTATTTCCGGCCCACTGATACGCTATACTCTGCCCACTAATACGCTTTCATACCTTGCCCACTAATACGCTATCCTCGGCCCACTAATACGCCATCCCCGCTCACTGCTATCCTCGGCCCACTAATACGCCATCCTCGCCCACCAATAAATCCACATTCCTCGGCCCACTAATACGCTATCCATTGCCCACTAATACGCTATCCATTGCCCACTAATACGCTATCCTCGGCCCACTAATACGCTATCCTCGGCCCACTAATACGCTATCCTCGGGCCACTAATAAGCTATCCGCGCCTCACAAGTGGGCCTCGAGCCATGGATTTACCAAGATTCGTTGTCCATTTCTGTTGTACAGTAGATCCTCAGGAATCCGTACCTTTGTTCGGAATCCGGGGAATTCGGATTATCCGGGAAATTCAGTAAAATACTCTTTATATACCAAATTCAGTAGAGTATTGACTCGGGGTGCTCTGTGAAGGCGTACGGAAAGAGTACGCGGCGCTTTGCACGGTACAGTGGCAAACATGTTGAGGGTAAAAAGAAGATAGCTGAGTCTACTAATTTAGGTACTGTATTCATTCTTAAAGGCCACTTCAAACACTTCTTTTAAGATAGGAATAAACATTAGCTTTGCTTCTGATTGTAATTGTTATTTTTCCTTACTTTTTCAGTAAAATTTTTTCAGAAAATTAAAAAAAGTTGTTCGGATTATCCGGAATTTCGAATTATCGGGGTTCGGATTTCCGGGGTTCTACTGTAAATTAATACAATATGTAATAATAATAAATGAGTAATTATTGCAATGAGGAAGTATTATAGACAAAAATTTGTATTAACATTGTTTTCACAAGAAATTAATTCATTGGCCAATATTTATCATCTACTCTGCTCATACTGACTCTTTCAGCAATGTGTTGATCCGTTGGTCGACACCTCTCATCGGAAACAACATTATTCAACGTAGATACTAATCTTTCGGACGCCACAGAACTTCCGACTAACGATAAATATTTTTGGCTACAAAAAACAGACGCCTTTTACAGGCACAAAATTTTTTATTGGTATTGTTTTTGCAGGAAATCAATCCATTGGCCAATATTTATCTGTTCATAAACTCTTTCAGTAATCCGGCAACCAACAGACGTCTCGAGGAAGCGGTTGTCGGTGATTGGCCTAAAATGATGAAATTCAAAGCTTTATAACTTGCTGAATTTTAGTCTAGTCGAACCTAAAATCGAGCCTATCTTCCGACCCGGTTTTTATCCCCGATTTTTGGATTTTTTAAAAAATAACCGGTTTAAACCGGGGCAAAAAATAACTGAAAAAAACCGGTTAACCGAAAAAGTTTTCCCATTTCCTCTTTATCACGAGTCTAAGACTCATGGCCTTGGCTATATATATCAAAGCCAAGCCGCCCGGTGCATCTTAGTAACTGTCGCTGCAATAGCTCAAGTGCTGAGGCCGAAGTTCGAGTTATCATCACTGGCGACGGCCAGACCCCTCCCGTAGGAGGCACGCACTATCACCGGCAGAGGGGAAGCCTCAGCCAGTCATTACTATACACACCAGGAAAGCGAGACCCCGCTTGCTTATCCGGGGGCTTCTCAACCACGTACTCGTGGTGCCCCCCTCCAGTTATACTCTTGGCTAGATATGGTAGACTAAGTTGAATTAAACCACCAGCTGCACCAAAGATTCCATATGACCTACGTTGCTCAACAAGGCAAGCAACTTCATCATATCGGTACGCGATACGTTGAAATTTGCTCCAATTGTTTTCAGTTATTTCATACCAAATCTTTTAAGGTATCCGACTGTGTTCGGAGACATTTTTTTGAAAAATAACTTATATATATTTTTTAATGTTATTTTTCAACTGCATATGTTTTAAAACTATGACAATATTGTAAAATGAGGCTTTCAAAATAATATTTTTTTTAAAAAAACTGAGAAATTTGAAGAAAAATGACTAAATAGTTGCCTTACGCTAACAGCCATAGACAAAATCGTATTCTAAATATACATAAATCCTTGTAGGAGTACATTTTCATGACAGTTATCTGTGTTACGCTCTAAAATATTTCTTGTACTTCAAAATAGTTTTGAGATATAGCTGAACGTAGTTACTAAACTGGTAATTTTTCATAAAAAATGCTTTTCGTTTATATTTAAGCACTTAAAAATAATACTTGATTTTAAAATTGATCTTAGTTTTTAGAGGAAAACATCAAGCATATTACAGAAAACAATCTCAGAAAATTTCATATCAATGCTTGAATAACTTTTTGAGAAATCATCGTTACGGTCGACAGTTTTCCCTCAAAAATATCATTTCTTAGAAAACGCATTTAAAGTTTTCATGCAACTTAAAATAATGCTTACAGTTCGGTAATAAAACAGCTGTAATTCCATTTGTAATTCACGTAGAGTAAAGAGTGAGACAGTTTTAGAAAGCTGGTTAAACAGGCTACAAAATTACGTCATAATTTTTTTTTTTGATAATTTCATTAAAAACGACGATTTTTAACCAGTCGGACACCTTAAGACTGGAAGCTTATTAAAAAAATTATCTCACTTGAACTTATTTCTTTGATGAGAAATCTTTTCTTTGCCACCAAGATCCCCAGGTTGGAGTACACTGCGCATGTCATGACTCCTTCCTGCTCTTTCCTAAGCTCTGATATGGTCAAGACACTCCCGGACGGACTGCCCTTCATGTTGCTAGGCAACGCGTCGAATTCGGAGTCTTTCTCCATGTACCACACGTAATGCATATTCTCGAGTGGCAAGGAAATGTAACTCGCCATGTTCAGAACGAGAGTTTCCCCCGGATATACGAAGCCCAAATCTGGAAAGAAATGCAATCGAAACATGAAGATTAAAGAGTAAGCTAGATGTGTGGCCCGGCGTTGCACGGGCTATCACGAATAATGCGTCACTCCCGGGCGGAGAGAAGTGAGATCACGTGAGTCCTTGGGATCCGTATATTTTCATATACCCCGCCTCCGTTTTTCTCTACAAACAACAAATATTGTCATTTACTTTCCCTAACAAACGTTACGAAGTTAAAACACTTTAATACAAAAAAAGCATGAAAACGATTTTTTTCCATTGTTAATAAATCCAAACACAGAAGCTCGCTCAAAAAGAAATAACAACTTCCGTTAAATAAATAAAAAAATGTGACACCGGATGCGAAAACTAATAATAGGGGGGAAAAAGAATCCAATCATGGTGAATGAATTCACCATGCTGCCAATAGATGGCAGCACGTGAATTCATTCATTTTGACGTTTTCAATTAATATCTTTTTAACTAATTACAATTTCTGAATTTAAATAGTCGAAATGGATTCCTTGGATTATTCTCCATCTTTTGGTACTTACGGCTAGTTTCAGGATTCAGTGGTTCGTGAGAAGATAGAAGGACATAGATACATACGTTTGTTTACCTTCGAATTTTAATAGGATAGATTATGCATACAGGGTGATTCAAAAGTCCCTAGACAAATTTAAAAGTCATGCCAGGGATACAGAAACAAGTAATTTTAATTATAAAACATGGCGTCACAAAACGCAAAAAGCGAGCGCCAAAGGGGGCTTTTTGCCGATGAATGAAGTAGAAGGAAAGGATACCCCGAATAAATTGTACAACATTGATTTAATGTAATGCAAACTCGAAGTAGCACAACAACACAGTTGCATGAATAACTAAATGTGAAGCGTGTATCCCTTCGGACGGCATGCCTTTGGACATTTAAGTACTCCAAAGGTTTGTTGATGATACTGCGCCCTCAGTGCCAGATTTCCCGTAGAGCCAACCTAGGCCATGGCCTAGGGGGCATATACATAAGAAATAACAACCAAATATTTTGAAACTTTTCAGTATTATTTTAAAAATGCCATATAAAAGGATGTTTTTGAAATTTACATTCGTTGCATTAAATATATTGAGCGATACTTTTTTGACGTAGACTTACGTCTCTCCATAGTGGTCTAATGGTGTGTCGGGAAAGAAAAAAAATATGACGATTTTGGTGGTATTTTTGAACGCTTATAGCTCCTCAACCAAATAACATAGAGGGTTGGTTTTAGTTTCATTTAACAGAGAAAGGTGGACATTGAAGATTGCCAAAAGAATTTTAGAATTTGGAATTACGGTTTAGTCACAGTCGAGTTGCAAAGTTGGTGAAAATCACGAAGAATTTTGATGACGTCTCAGCGACCGATGTGCGCGTACGCTGACTATCCAAGTTCATTTGGAAATTCATTCATCCATCTAACGTTCACGCGAAATATTACTCAAGGATTGTTGAATTTCGTGCTAAAGTCAAACGCTTATAGCTCCGCAACCAAATAACATAGAGTTGGTTTTAGTTTGATTTCAGACGTACGGTAAAACTTCGATTAACCGTCAGTTTCTGTTTCGTCATGGCCTAAAAATCCGTCATTTCTGTATATTACTACTCTTGTATTGAAGTTTCTATCGATCGCTTTGTAAAAGTAAATGCAATATATATGTATTGTTCACTTTCAAACGATTTTTTTTCCATTTTCGTCCCCAGCCATCAGTGAAATCATGTTACTGTACATATGTATTAAGATATTTCTGTTATCCGTCATCGTCTAAAAAGTAACATGTAACGTAGGTTTATAGTATTACAATACATTTCTGCACATTACTACTCTTGTATTGAAGTTTATATGGGTCGTTTTGTAAGATTAAACACAACATTATGTATTATTCACTTTTAAAGGATTTTATTTCCATTTTCGTCCCCAGCCATCAGTGAAATCACTTTAACTGCACATATGTATTAAGATATTCCCGTTATCCGTCATCGTCTAAAAAGTAACACGTAACGTAGGTTTATAGTATTACAATACATTTCTGTACATTACTACTCTTGTATTGAAGTTTATATGGATCGCTTTGTAAAATTAAATACAATATATATGTATTGTTCACTTTTAAGGTATCCGAACACGTTGAAAAGTCGATTTTCGGCCAAAATTCTCATCTTTTAATTTTTGATGATTTGGATAGTTCATTCATTTACCTTTCTAAAGCATATTTACTTTTGTCGGTACGTTAATTAGAAGATGAGATATTAATTGTTTTATAACAAACCGAAAACCGGAAGTAGGCGTTTAATTAACCGGAAGTTGTCATTTAAAGGACAGAATCCTCTCAAAAATTCTTTTAAACTGCATTTTTTCAAGTTAATATGATGTTAGTATATTTTTAGGATTTGTTTTAAAGTTTAGATACTTAATTTAAGATCGTGGAAAAACTAAAATTTGATTTTTCTCAAAACTAGATGTTATGCATAATTTTCACACTTCAAACATGATAACTCAAGATATTAACATTCGATTGTTCTGAAATTTTGTGAACACTTTCTTCAAATGTGTCTCTAGTGAATGTACTAGAATAATGTATATTGTAACAATATTTTTTTTAATTATGGTCTTTTATCTGAAAAATGACATGAAAAATTTGCTGAAAATCTTATAATGATTGTTCGATTAGCTCTAAGATTTTTTATTGATACAAAGAATGTTAAGATTCTAGTACAAGCACTAGTCCATAGTATGTAGTTTATTTTAGTATTAGTTTTATTTGAATCAATGCAAAAGTTTGACCTCTAGCATGTTTGAAGTTTTTGGGAATTTCCTCTAAAAGCAGCAGAAATTCAAGATTTTTGTAAATTTATAATAATTTATACTCAAAAATGATACTCTAATATTAATCTTTATTAAATTCGAATATAAAAAACATATTTTGGTGTTTCTATTTCACAATTTAAAAAAAAGTGCTCCGAACGTGTTCGGATACCTTAAAGGATTTCATTTTCATTTTCGTCCCCAGCCATCAGTAAAATCACGTTAATTGCACATATGTAAAGAGATTTCTGTTATCCGTCATAGCCCTTATCCGGACAATGACGGTTAATCGAAGTTTTACTACAATTGTGTTTCTACGCGTCTTAGAACTACAGTAGAACCTCAATTATCCGAAACTCTTTTAACCCGAACCTCGTTTAAACCGGAGCGTTCGGTTTCCTTAAGGTTTTCTTTTTGGTAAATAAACAATATCACTTCAAGGTGACCTTCGGCGGAAGCTATTCCTACTGCATGCAGTGCCGATATCTTATATCTTTCTCCCCCATTCCTCTTCCTGTCGGAAATTCCATTCTATTGTCCCCCTCCCTTTGCCGGAAATTCCATTCGTCCCCAAGACCTTTTATGACCCCAGAAAGTAGCCTTTCTATTGGCTACTTTCTGTCCGACTCAGAAGCGTTGGCTTTATCGAAATGTAGAACATTCACTTATGCCATGGAGCTCACTCAACGAAAACGCGTTGTGTTAACAGTGGAACAGAAGTTACAAATTGTGAGCAGTATTGTTTATAATTATAGTTATTATTGTTTATAATTATAGTAATATAATTAAAAACATCACATTTGGTTATTCTGCACAAGTTTTTAAATCCAGTGTTAAAATCTTTGCGGTCTCCTGACAAGCATTTTTAAGTGCTCTCTTTAATCAGGAATTTTCGATTTACCGACGGAGATCCGGTCCCGACCACTTCGGTTAATCCGCAGATAGCAATTTTAGTTTGCAGCAAGCTTGCAACAAATTTGACATGACAAGAGTGCAAGCTTGAAACAAGTTTGACATGACAAGAGTGCAAGCTTGAAACAAGTTTGACATGACAAGAGTGCAAGCTTGCAACAAGTTTGAAACAAGTTAAAGCAAGCTTCGATGTCACCAAGTTAGTTTTTTTACAAAGTATCATTGATTTATTGAATTAATAAAAAGAAGGACGGTCTAGGAGATGCTATTAAAAATCGGATGTTTTTTAAAACAGAGACAAAGATAATTATCTCTTTGTGCTATCTTTGCATCAAGCTTGTTTTGCAAACTTACAGCAAGCTTGCAATGCAAAGGGGGTGGCGCTATTTGTCACGGCGAACTTGTGGCAAACGCGTTTTGCAAGCGAGGGTGGCGCTAGTTGTCATGGCGATCTTGCCACGAGTTCACTTCAAGTTTGACACGTCAAATTTGCTATGACAAGGTAATATCAAGTCAAAATCAAACCTGCTGCAAACTTACGTGCTATCTGGGTCGAAGCTCTACTGTACAGGAAAAGCTATATCGGATTAAACATCCTTCGTGTTAAGTATAAACTTTCATTACGAAAAATATAAATTATTGTGTTTTGGTTGGTTTTTTTTTTATGGCACAAGGGCCAAGATTGGTCAAGCTGCGCCAGTTGTGTTTTAAACTAACCTGCGTTCATATCTACATATATAAAACCCATTGTATGCATGTTTGTTCCAGCATCACTTCCGAACGGCTAAAGGGATTTCGATGAAATTTAGTACACATGTTCCTTATTAACCCACTTGAAGTATAGGAGGGTAAATAAACCCTAACACAGATCGTCAGGGAAGGGCGGGGAAAAGTCTCCAAAATGCATGTAACAAATAGGCCTATTGACTCGCTTGGCGATTTTGATGAAATTTAGTGCGAAATTTGGCGCCAAGAAAATATCGCTAAAGGTAGATTTATCGTTACAGACAGTATTGTTATACACAGGTTTCACTGCATTATTTTTGTTTATTTGAAATTTATTTTACGCAGAATGGCAACACAATGATAATTGTTAAAATATTATTAAACGATACAACAAGTTAGATGATATTCAATATTTTGAAATAAATTTTTTGGGTGAAATAAGAAGAAAATAAGTTCAATGTTCTTACGGAAATTAAATCGCATATTGTGTTGAGTTTGGGGGCCGAAGCTATTCGCACGACCGGTGTCTTTAGCATCTGCGGGCTATTGGCATCACCATTAGTCACGCATGCGCAGTGAGTTACCGGATCCATCATTTGAATCGAAACTGCTTGTAGCTTCGCTTTTTCATTGAATGTAGCTTCGCTTTTAGTAGCTTAGAACAGTACCTTTGTTTTTAGAATAGTAGCTTCGCTTTTTCATTGAATGTTATGAGATTTGTTTTTTTTTTTAAATTCCAAAAACGAGAATTTCCGCACGAAATGCCTGCTGCATTGCATGTGTGTTCCGGGCAATTATTATTATTTTTTATTTTTTTAGTTTAACAAATTTGGATTTTTTAAACTGAAAAAAACACCAGCAGCTCCGCTTTCAGCAAAGCGGGAAAATAGTAGCTTCGCTTTTTCTTTGAATGTTAGGAATCTAGGTTTTTTTTAAAAAATTCCAAAAACGAGAATATCAAACGCATAACACGTGACGCAAACTAATAATAACTAACAATAACTAATAATTCAATAACAATAACGAATAATTGTAATTAATAAATTAATTAACAAAGAAATCGCATACATAGAAGCTAAATAGAAATCGGTAATAATCTCCGCTAAAACTGAAAATAACAACTCTTAAGAGGTCATCGAGTCATAAAAGCTGTGCGTATTCGCACGCCTTTCTGTAATCGACATAAAATGCTTATACCACTGCTGAACGTGCGCATGCGCTAACGTAGGTGGTGCCAATAGCCTCCAGAGGTTAAAAGCTACGATGGTGCGATTAGCCACTGCGGAGTTTGGGGTGATTTTATATAATCGTTTTTCTAAGCGTGCCTATTCGTGGCTATGTATTTGCAGTTAATCCCATCACAACACATTTTCGATTTTCTAAGAGAAAAACAAATGCTTTGAGATATAAGAATGTTTATATTTTTTATATTGTAAATCTCATATTCTTCCTTATATGTATTATATTTTCACACGTTGGCTGCCGATCACGTACTTTGACTCACGCTTCTGTTTCACATCTACTATATAATTCGATTACCCCTTCTTTACTATAGTTAACTCTTTAAATGCGAGTGTGGTTTATAAACCACATCTAAAACAAAGTACTCGCAGTTTTTTTATTTTATTTTTCCTCTCCATCGCAAGGTTTTGATAAGAAAATATCGGGCAACGCCCGGTAATGTGCTAGTAAATCAATAACTTTTAAATAAACGAGTATCAAATACAGAACTATCGAACTGAGCGTGATGATACCATAGGTGGCCGGAGGTAATTTTACCAACCGGGCAAAGCAATAATATGGCGCCCCCCCCCAATACGCATAACCAACGTTTTTACTTTCTCGTATACGAAGTATACAAAGAGAAAGTATTGTAATCGTCAAAAAATTCGAACTCGAGATTTTGACGGATCTCCACGTTTTAGACCTCTCCGAGTCCGAAAAACACAATTTTGGAATTATGTCTGTCTGTCTGTGAAGACGATAACTCGAAAACTATTAGAGCTACGAGGATGAAATTTGGTATGCTGTCTTTAAACATAATTTGTAAGTTTCTCTCAAATTTTGGACAAAATCCGTCAACGGGAAGTCTGTCTGTCTGTAAGTCCGCGGTCATGCGAACACTATAACTCAAAAACTTGAAAAGCTAGATGGATAAAATTTCATACACAGTTTTATCGTTATGAATGTAGGTCCGTATAAAAGTTTGGGCCAAATCCGTCAAAAGGTTGACTGTTTGTCGGTCTGTATAATAGCATCTCCAACGAATCCGCCATCTCCACGGGCATGCGTACTGGACACAATCTTCTCTGCACGATATTTATTGACTCCTGCTTGACGCTTTTCTTTTTCATTCGATTCTCCATGCGCATGCGTACTGGTAGCAATCTGTACAAGCGGGAGGATTATGCGACTTTGTCCTTGAGCCAGCAAGAGTAGAAATTGGTACGCATTTAATCGAAACGCATCTCTCTGAATTTGTTTCTTTACCTAAATATTTTCTGATAGTCATTGGATCCTGGGTTAGAATAGGTTCGAATTTTTTTATCCAGTCGGGGGGGGAGGGGAAACAGCACCTTTTTCGAGAAGTATAGGAGAAAGTTCAGGGAAGACCACTCCCGCTGGTTTAAAAATTCTATTTTGTCTGTATTCTAAATGCCAAAGAAACTTTCACCTAGAAATGTGCATGTTTAGCCTGCAAATAGGACTTAATAATATTATGGTGAGAATTTTTTTAATTCAATTATATTTCAGGTTTTGTATATCTTATTCAAACTAATGTAACTAACATCCCGATAAAATTCTCGACAATATTGCAAAGATATTTTTACGATATTGCGCGGCATTCAAAATATCAAACAACGTTGTGGAGACACTGTACAGCACCTTGCCCTAATAGGGATACTTTAACCACGAGACCACGTTTGGTGAGTGATGTTTGGGGGGACAATGGCGAATTTTGATAATAGGAGGTCATATGCGCAAAGCTGTTTTTAGTAACTTGTCCCTACAGAATGTCGTAAATTAGCCGTCGCCTTAGACTGCGATTTACGGCGACTAGATCTTGAGGCGCACCCCCAGAGTCTTGAGGCACGAAGCGAGCACCTCTAGCGCCTGTGCGAAAAACCACCAGTGTTTGTCGGGCGTTTAGTACGTATCATATGTCTTTGTTAGGCACAGGAAGCGAGTTTGCCAATATCACTTGTTAGTCTCGTAAAAACTATAATCCTTGTAGTAGAGATAGGCAGCTTGAGTAACACTAGTTATGAAGAGTTGCTGGATAATAAGCTAAAAACGTCATGGCTTTTGCAGTGGGATTTCTATGAGATAGAGCATTTCTTATTGTTTCAGAAATGACGAATCATATAAGTTAAAAGAGACATTCATTTGGACGACCACATTTAAGAACATATTTACAGATTTCCAGTTAACAGGGTTGATACTTATCCTACATCTTATAGGTACAGTACCAACAACAGCTTACATGGCATGGCTTAGAGGACCTATAGAACGTACCCTTTTAAATGACATAGTAGAGACAAGCATATATACTCTACTAATAATCAGTAGATCTACATATCAGCTGCGGGAATCGAATAGACAACGTCATACGATTCCGATTAAATAGCTGCTAATATGGATGTCAAGTGAAGTGACTAGCTCAAAGAAATGACGTAAAATCTTAAAGAAAGAATGCTTCGAATCTTAGAGTAAAGGTACGATGGACAATTTAGAAAAGATGCAAGCTTCGTAGCTTAAAATGCAGAATTTCCTAACAGTCTTGATAATATTATTCAGAATAAGGGAAGGGGTCTCCAGTTCTAAAGGGAAATTATTTGCCATTTTTTCGAAACTCTTATTTCTATAAAACAATTTTTTTCTCCTTCACACTCTCGCTTTGGCGCCACGGGCTGTTTCCCGAATTGCCCGGCCGCATATTTACAAACCCTACCCTGATAGAACTGAGGCAGGAAATCAGTCAATATCATTGGCTACGACGGGCAGTGACGTCATTTTCAGCTCTCGCACGTAGCGTACGGCAATCATAACAAAACAAGAGTCAATTAAATAAAATTGCGATGTAGGTGTTTATCGTAGATCAAAATTCGCGAAGTCCAAGCAACGGAAACCTAAACTAATTCAAAGTCCACATTCAACGGTTTGTTTTGTTATAATTTCCGTACGAGAGCAAAGAACGACGTCATCGGCTCTGGGCGAAGCGAGCCAATCATATTGCCCGATTTCCTGCCTCAGTTCTATTAGGGTAGGGTTTGTAAATATGCTGCCCGGCCCTCTGGCCGCCTCTGGATGATACACTGCATATCTTCATCATACTGCGAACATGAGTGACCACTCACAAACCGTTTGCGTTTAAAATTACACTCTATTCCTGGCTTGTCGTCAGATAGTCGTGCTACGCACAGCGCCAGCCTCTTTGTTGGTTCTACGCAGTTTTCTTTTCTAGTTCCAGTTTTAAAATGCACCATCTCTTCGACTTACGACCAGTGGCGAATACAGGGGGGGGGAGCTATCTG
>BGPR01001502.1:47604-96067 GCA_013235015.1 Araneus ventricosus
TTTTTTTTTTGTTTTTTTTAAATGAAAGAGTAGCTTAAAAGGCTTTTTTTTCAGATAGGGTAACGTGACGATACGGCTCTCTAAATCTGCTGCAATGGGAGATTTCCAACTCAAGTGTTAAAATGGCCGCCGTGCAGCAGAAGGAACGTCTGACACGTCTCTGGTTCCACGGAAGCAGATCAATTCTGTTACAGCTCAAACAGATGTTTTAGATTGAGCAAAAAATAAACCGTAACCGCGACCTCCTGGAACTGGTGAGAAAATCTTGTGGGTCGCTAAATTCAAAGAATTATTAATGAAAAATATAAGGCTTTACTGTGTGTGAACACTTTCAGAGGGTCAAAGAAACAAATCATACAATAATGTGAGGGTCGGAAATTGAAAAATTTGTTCAGGATCCCTGGAGGCTGCGAAAATCAGGGTCGCCACCCAAAGCAATTTATTTGTCAAGAAAAAAAAAAGGTTTTTCAAGGTGGTCAGACCTTCGATGGGGTCGAACAAATCATACACACGGTCGGAATGATCGAGTTCGCGATACCCTGAGTTGCGAGAAAATTGTAGTGGTCCTAAATCTAAAAGAAACTTATGTGTCAATGAAAAAATATAAGGCTCCTTTATCAATGGTCACGACCCACAGAGGGGTCACTGCAGTCAAATTTGCTAATGCTGGGGGGGGGTTGTGAATTTGTGCTGCTAGCACACTGGCTTGTATATCGAGAAATTTGGCTGGCCCCAAGTAAAAAACTCCATTAAGAATTGGTATAATTCAGGGTCTCCCTCTCACTGTTCAACTAAGAATCCCCACCTGAGACCGGCTATATCCTTAGCAACTTTTCTATGATGCGCATTTTATCTTTAAATTGCTTACAACCAACGCTTGATGGAGTCTTTTACTTGGAGACTTACAATTGATGTACCAAAGGAAAACATATTTCTGAATCAATTACAATTTACTTGTGAATCGAAACCACCAGACGCGCCTCTGCCGTCTGTAGTAGCCATCACTTACGTTGGAATCTCCAGATAGCAGAGATTTCTGAGATTTGGCAAAAGTTAAATATCCGAAACCTAAGTGGGGAGTGGCCCTCCTCAACTTTTCTCGTGAAGCATTTTTTCAAAAATTATCATTTTCCACCCCAAGTGGATAAGAAATTCTGAAACCTACTGTGCTTCTGTGAATGCAAATTACTATCAGAAGGTTTTTCTTGGAAGTAGTAGATTGAAAGGATTGCAAAGATGAAAGAATCAAATTCAAATAGATGCGCGTATGCATGCTTCCAAAGGTCATTTATTACTTCATGACTTAGCAAGCCCAAGCACGACATGCACGATGAAAACGAAACAGGCGGAAAATGGACCTGTTCGCTATTTCAGCAGATTTGGCATGCGCAGATTTGCCCTGAAATGCAAGTTAAAAGTGAATACGTAATTTGGAAGTTGACTGATTGAAACGAAATTAAAGTACAGGTCTGAAATTATCGTTAAAACGTCATAATTAATTTTATTTATCTGGGGTTTCAAGGGCTTAGAGATATAATTTTCCGACAGACAACAACCCTTTGACGGATTTGGGCCCAAACTTGGAGCATGGACTCATATTCTGATGAAAGAAATAAAACAAATCTTTATCCTACCTGGCTATTGGCTTGAGTTATAGAGTTCATGAACGCGGATGACTTCTTTAAACGGTGGATTTCGTCCAAATTTAATAGAAACCTGCAAATTATGGAAAGACCACATACCAAATTCTGTCCTAGCTCTAATAGTCGTTATCGTATTCACAGAGTCAGACATAATTCAAAATGTGTCTGATTCCAGGAGGTTCCAAATCGTGGATCTGTCAAAATCTCTTGAGTTCTGAATTCTTTTGATGATTACAATATTTCTTTCTTGTATACCGCATAGAAAGCAAAAGAAACTTTTTGGAGTTTTCATTTAAAAAACCCAAAGTTAAGCATTAATATTTCAAATTACCTTGAAATGGGTTCAACAATTTACATTCACCTGTATATCAGCATCAGAGATTATATCGACGGATTTTAACATGCATCACATCCACAACAGATATTTTAATAAGGGCCTGAACCGCGACCCCTCCGGTTTCAAAGCTTACATAAGTGATATATTTGGTGAATAAGGGCCTCTGAACCCTGTATCTCCGGGTTTCAAAAGCTTTTACATAAGTGATGACAGGAATAAGTCTGAACTTTAGAATCTCCACTCAAAGCTTACATAAGTGATATTTGTAATAAGGCCTCGAACCTGCGACCCCTCCGGTTTCAAAGCTTACAAGTGATATTTGGTGAATATGTGTCATGAAGTGACCCTCCGGTTTCAAAGCTTTACACAAATGATATTATGGTTAAGTGGCTCCGGAAATTCTCGAATTTCAATGCTGGCTGCATAAATGTTATTATAATAAGGTCTCGAACCCAAGGACTAATTTGTTTCAAAGCTCACACAATGATGAGAATAAGGGCCTCTGAACCTGCGACCCTCCAATTTCAAAAAAGCTACAATAAATAATATAGGAATATACCGAACCCATGACCACTACCTGGTTTCAAAGTTTACACAACAAGACGTTTTGGTGGAAGCAACCTCAAGACCCTCCGGTTTCAAAAGCTACACAATGTTATTTCAGAATAAGGGCCTGAAACTCGCGACCCTCCGGTTTCAAAGCTACACAAATGATATTGAGGAATATGTCCCTGAACCTGCGACCCTCGAATTAAATAAGCACAAATGTTATTTGGTGGAATAAGGGTCTGAACCCAAGACCACCTGGTTTCAAAGTCATTACAAAATGATATTTAGGAATATGCCTCAGACCCCTCCAATTTCAAAGCTACATACAAATTGTAATATTTGGTGGAATAAGGGCCCGGAACCCGTCCACCTGGTTTCAAAGTTTACACAAAATGTTATTTGTGAATAGTGCCGTCTTCAACCGGGTGACCCTCCACATTTAAAGCTTAAGGACAATGTTATAGAATATACTGAACTCGCGAGAATCTCTCCGGTTTCAAAGCTACCAAAATGATATATTTGAGAATAAGGGCCTCGAACCTCGACCCCTCCACTCTAAAGCTACACAAATGTTATTTGAATAAGGGCCTGAACTCATGGACCCCTCCGGTTTCAAAGTTACATGGCATTAGGAATAAGGCTTGCCGAACCTTGTGACCCTCCGTTTCAAAGCTAGCACAAATGATATTGGTGGAATAAGGGCCTCGAACCCGCGACCCCTCTCCAATAAAAGTTACAAATGTTATTTTCAGTGGAATATGGCATCGAACCATCCCCTCTGGTTTCAAAGCTTACACATCTTCACGTTAAGACACTACACCATAATTTCTTTGGGAACAATGTTCATGGTTTCTTTACCCTGTTGCAATATAAAATGTTTCCTTTCCTTCTTTTCCACGTTCGAAATTCTTCTTCCAGATGATTTTGGGAATGCGCTTCAGTTTGCTGCTAAACGACAAACGAAAGTTACTATCCCAATATCTGATTCCAGCCAACATGTCCGGACTTCGCCTCCCATTCGTCATAAGTTTGTAAGCTGGGTCATGACTCCACTGAGAAGAAAAGAAGAGATTAGATGCAACAAACGATTTTAAAAAAATCATTATTTCAAGTACTAAAAGGAATTACGATGCCAGAGCTTGCAGCAGTTGTAACAAGTCATCGCTTAATGTCAGCAACACCTCCCATAGCACGCAAGTATCATGCAGCAATCAGCATTTTTCGATATTGTCTTGTCAAAGGACAAACTTGACGCGAGTTTCGTAAAAGAACTTCCGCAAAAGTACTATCATACCGACCAACCTAATTTTCAAAACAAGTTTGTTTCTTTTGTAAGTTGATGCGATACATTTACGACACTCAATGACAAAAACAAGCTTGCTGCAAAGCAGTTATTCTGTTCTAATAAATCGAATTAACACAAGAAAGTATTATATCTGACCAATAAAATCGCAAATGCTGAATGAAGGAAATAAAGTTTATAAAGATTCCTTTCTGCAACACGGCACAATAGGCCCTCGCACCCCAAACAGAAATTTGATTGTCGCCAATCCTTTCCTGTTTAATAGAATCAAATAAAGCGGAGAGAAAGGTCTTTGGAACATAAACTTGAATTTGAACTGTAGTAAAATGTCTAAACATACACAAGGGGAGGTCAAAATTTTCTGCCTTACTACTATGGGAGGGGAGGTATGAGTGATGCTTACGTAAGACATTGAAATCACTTACTCTGAAATCTCTTTGTAATCATAATAAATAATTTAATTTTAAAACACAAATTGAAGTGCTAAATTTAAGTAAAAGAAAGTTGATTTTGTGTTTAAACTGAAATTGTATGAAATTAAACTACATTTTTTTTTTCATTTTAAGCCCATTAGAGTTTTACTAAAATCAAGTCCCAAAATTTTTCTTAAATTAGATTATTGTCGTTTATACGTTTGAAAAAAAGAACTGGGGACAGTTTGATACGTAATTATAAGAGGTTTTATGGATTTTATTATTTTATTGAAGACAAGTGGAGGGGGGCCCAAAGTGTCACTCAAAACAACATGTTTATTAAGATTTGGAACGGCCCCTAATTGGTATTTGAGATTTGGGTAGAGACCAAGTACTAAATTTGAATTTTCTAGCCTGATGACTCTTGAGTAATGATTTTCATATACAGACAAAGATTATAATTACAGAAATAGTTTTTTTAAGATCTAGAATGAAATCTTTCTAGATACAAGTTCAGATTTGAGATACCTAAAATCATTTAAAATTATGAAACCGAATTATCCAACTGAATTTCAATTTTCCATGGTGTTAAATGAGCATTGAATGTTTTTTACCTGTCACTTTCATTTAACACAGAAGAAAATTGAAGCTCTTAAAAAAACATACCTTGTCTTCATTTGAAAAGTGAATTATTCTTATCTGTAAATTGTAAAAAAGAAATAAATATTTAAACAATGTAATAAGCAGAAGTGCTATTGTGGAAATATTAAGAGACATGATTAAAAAATAAACCTAAAGAAAAGCCCTGAGCCCAAAAGACATAAGAAACGTTTTCTCTTATTTACATGCTATTTTGTCACTAATGAATTCTTAAGCACAGATTCTATGATGTCCAGTTGTTGAGCTAAGAAGCAGTTTGATTTTTATTTCGAATTATACTTTGCAAGAACTGACAATAGCTTTTGCTAAATGTAGGAGTTGTCAATAGTAAAGTTTTATCTAATAGTCATAAGATCATTTCCACATCACAAGTAAAAAATCGGCGAATGTTTGTGCAAAATGAAAAGTGATTGAAATAATTCCAAATGGCGTCTGTTAGATTGCAAAATGCAACTATATCATTTGAGCACCAGTAACTTTATATAATTCTAAAATTTTCGCCACCAAAGTTTTTTTTATTATCTTGGCAGTCATGGAAACTTTTAAATTTCAACGCGGTAATTTTACAGTTGCTATTAAATATTCCAATTTCATATTAGTTTTTCTAGTAATCAACTTAATTTATTAATTGCTTTAATCCTTATGTAATTTTTTTTAATGTTTCACGTTTATTAAATAAATTACTATTTAACTGATTCATTTGCTGCCGTGTGGATATGGATGTTTTGTGTGAGAAATAGTTTAAGCTGCCCTATCTGGGAGAGATTCCTTTCAGTTATTTAAGAACTCTGATGGCGTGTACGGCTGCAAGAAGGAGTAAGGTACAGGGGCCTGAGGGCCGTTAGCCCTCTCGGTCCGCTCTTGGTTGGTCTCTGCAGTTCGATGGTCCCAAAAGAAGTGGTAAGATGATCCAGCAAATTTATCCATGAAATATTGCTAAGATAAATAGCTTTCGGTTTTCAATGATGCGTATTTAATCGACTGAACTGAAGCTGAATTTGTTACGTTTGTAATCGGGTTTTGTAATCCGTATGTGTTCGTTCTTTCAAAATATGTTTGGACTATAACGATATAATTGCCATCGACAAAGTCATTCGCGTGATTCATTTCTTAAAATGGAATTTCGTCATAGTGGCGTGGTGAAAGCAACCCATATCTCAACACTATTCCTGATAACATTTTCTTGAACACCTGTGGATCACTGAAGCTTCTCTTTACATCTTTACCTTTTCTGTTGTTTAGAATGAGAGGTGCCATTTTGAAATTTGCTGGTAAATTATACGTGCAAAGAGTTTTAAAATACTTAACCAAGAAAAATCGGTTTTCTGCGTCAGAGTTGACTGTAAGTGATTATTCAAAATCTTGTATATGTTGCTTCCCATGATTCAAGAACCCTTGTGACACCAAATATAATGTTAACATCGAATATAATGAGAAATGTATTTTAGTAAATACTTGGTTACTACTGTTAGACTATGATTAACTCCTGAAACAGAAATAGTACTTATAAAGGTTTGTGGAAGAGTAAGGTTTTTGATTAATTTTGATGAATAAGCTGAAAAAATGTGTGTGTGCAAACTGTTTTATCGTTTGATTTAAGAAATGTTTTTGGGTTGTGTATCGGTATAAATTTGTCTTTTCAATATTCTTAAGTTAATCTTCTAATTTAGATTATAAAATTAAAAGGATTTTATATTCAAAATATTGTTTTTATTTAATTTCTCTATTTTATTTTTCTACGCAATGTACGCTACTTCTGCTCATTACTCTAGTGACCAATATTTTTTAGGTAGGTGCTTAATTAAGTGTAAGTGAATTGATTTATTTAGTTCAAATTTCTAAAAAATTTCATAATTAATTATTTAGGGTTTTAATATACTCAATTTTTAACATTTTGTACCAAGATATTAACATTTTGTACCAACAACATTATTAACATTTTTTAACAGCGTCGTAATTCTGCCGTCATAATGGATGAATGCCCAATTATATACTTATAGATATGAAAGTATGTGTTTTATAAAACTCTGTCAAATTGATTAATTAATGTTAACTTCAAAATAGTGAATATGTATTTTTAACTTATAATTAAAACTTATTAATCATACATATTTATATTATACTATAAATATTATATTATAAATTATTATTATTTATATTATAAATATATTTTCAGATTTATGTCAGTCTCTTCTTCCATAATCTGTCACTACCGACAATCTCTTAACCTCGTTTTTTATAGAGTTATTTCTTTTTCTCGATATAAAATCCTTTTTTTTAATCTTATTTTAAATCAAATCAAAATCGCTAATGGATCCCAAATGGAATAAAGAAGTTCATATAATACGTGCATCTTTTCCTACGTCAGAATATTAAAAAAAGAGTAAATATCCTTTTATATACCTTTATTTTAAAAGTATGTTTCTTGAAACTGAGAGTTATTTCATTAGTATTATTACTCTTAAGGAATTACGCTAACAACTACTGCACTTATTTGTTCCAAAAGTTTTCTATTGAAGAGTTATTTTTTTAAATTCTTATTTTTATGCAGTATAACATATCACAAGTTTTCAGTGTCCTAAGTTAATATCTAAGAGACTGAAATAATGATTATCTCAAAAATGCAAAGACTATGAAAGATAAAGTTGTGTTTCCACTGATTCTTCAGTTTCATTTTAAAATAATGGATTCCATATTCACAATTTTGTTGCTTATCGTGATAAATATTGTTCCTGAAATTCTCCAAAGCCTATTGTTTTTCAATTCCTACTATTAGTTCTACACTCTCCTATATATTTTATTTATACTTCTAAATTTTTTCAATCGTTAATAAAATATTTTTTATTCATTCCAAATGTTAACTACTTTTTTAAAACTTGTAGTGGATGACATCGATGTTACTCTTTTTTTTCAATTTTTTCTTTTTTTTAAATTTTTCTGATCTAAGTAGGAATTGACTTTATTTTTTTTATATTACTTGTTAATAGCAAAATCAAATCCTAAAAATCGAAACATCATTCATATGCAAGCCTTCCTTGTTTTTTAATGTTCGGTTTTTCAATTTTGAAAACCACAACATCATTGATATGTAACCATTTTTTCAATATTTTCTTTATCAATTTTTAGAACCAAAGCATCAGTAATATGTATCCGTTTTTGATTTTCATGCGTCAGAGTATTCATTTTATTCGATAGTGTATTGCCAATGATTCCGTAAATAACGACATAATTATCCTAAAATGTTTTATGCTCTGGTCAAGAGGGGAAGACAGAATCGATTTATGGTGTTAAAAAAAATGCTGAATAAGAAAAAGAAATTATGACAACGAACGGAGTTGGGATATACTGTTAGTCCTCTGATTTCTAAGACCATTAGAATAGAGGGACTGTACTTTGAAAGTCAAGGGCGCAAATGTTTCACCAGGGAACAAACGGCGAGCAAGTCGCCAAGTGAAGGATTTCGCAAATGTCGCCAAGTGAACCAAACGCGAGCCATAGTCGCCAAGAGAATGGTTGTAAGAAATTTGCGAAATCATTATTTAGCGATTTTCGCTTCGCCCGGCTGACGGAAAAGTACTGAGGGATCAAAATACGGGAACCCTGAGTTCTCTCTTTCAAAGATGAGAAATTACCTCCCTCAAAAAATAACAATAAGCTAGCACTCTCCGAATTCCAAGAACCCCTTTTTCCCATTTGGGGAGCTACCTAAGAAAAGGAGCCAGGTGTGAAATCAATCACACTTACGAGGTGAATTTCACACTGATATTCGGGCGTCCGCCCTCTTTTGCTTGAAGGGACGCTTCGGACCTTCCCGTATTGATAGAGTTAAAGATAGAAAAGGGTTTTAGTTGAATCTGGCCCCTAAGAAAGGTCAGAACTATTTGAGTTATATTAACTGGTTGTGATTTCCCTCTTTATAGTTCTAAGCGGAATTCTGGTGTTTTTGCTATGCCACTTTCTACCTACCGGGACGGTGAGTAAAACTATCTGCCGAGTGATTAAAAGAAATAACAGACGAGTTCTCTAAGGAAATTAAACTGAAGACTCCATAAGGTAAAGATTAACTTGTTAAGCATTTCTTGATGTGTTATGAAGATCTACTGAACCTTACTTGACTCTAAAAGTTAGCTGCAACCTTACCTTTTAGCTTTCTCTTCATTCCTCAGTATTTTCTCACTCAGTTCCTTAAAAATCTCCTGCTTTGATGCACTCCGCATCGTTTGTTGTCTTTGAGAAAGGCCACTGATTGCCGATGATCTTTTTCTCCGATTCCCACTCACCGTGGTTTCTTCCTTCTGGTGGCTTCCTTCTTGGTGGTGGCTTCCTTCTTGATGGTGGCTTCCCTGTTGATGGTGGCTTCCCTTCGACCTCGACTGCTTCACGTCGATGTCCACGTCCAGCGCTCGCCGGAATTCGTCTTTGGAGAAGTGTTTCGGATGCCCAAGATACTTTCTCAAAACAGAACGCTTGTGCAGTTTTGACTGCCCGATGCTCTGAAAGATGTTTCACTTCTGTTTATGGAATGGCTTGTTTCCGGGTGGCTGATCGGTTTGTGTTCTACAGGCTTTCCTTCAGCTTCAAAAATCAGCATAGGATTAGGTGTGCAGTCTGAAACCAAACAGTCAATTGTAAAATATGCCGCCAGTGGCGGATGTTGACAACATGAGGCCCCAGGCGAAAAATTATTTTGAGGCCCCTCCTAAGAAAACCTGATAAAGTGTGACTTAAATAACTTATTTATGCTTTCAATTTGTGCTTATCTTGTTATTCAATTGAAGCCAATTTTATATTAATATTTATCCGATTTCTAACCCTTATTTTCCATCTTTTAAAAAAAAGAAGTATACTTTACTGTTGGCAGAAGTATATTTGTTACGGTCAATGCGGGTAATCGGTTATTGTGGATAATTACCTCGATTATTTCAAATAACCAAATAAGCCGATTACAGTGAATAATTTATGATAATTTATCACATTAACTAGTTATTATGATTCATTACCAATGAAGTTTGGTCAATTCAATTATTTGGGGTTGAAATCTATTTTTTTTTTCCATTTGAAAATTTGAACTGCGTTGGTCACAGCTAAAGTTTGATCGCTTTAAATTAAGTCTTTTCGAACCCAATGTATTTGTAGATCGTTTTTGCACCTTTTCAGTGGCGTATTTTGACAATATGAGACACCAGGCGCAAAATTGTTTTGTGGCCTTTACTTTACCAATGTCGTAAATTCGCAGACGGTTTAACACTGCGATGTATGTCGAATAGATTTTGAGGCCCCCTCAGAGTCTCTAGGTACGAGGCGAGCGCCTCTAGCGCCTGTGCGAAAAACCGCCACTGCGTATAGCCATATAATATACCGTAGATAAGCATCGTTAAGGTATCCGACTGTGATCGGAAACATTTTTTTGAAAAATAACTTATATATATTTTTTAATGTTATTTTTCAACTGCATATGTTTTAAAACTATGAAAATATTGTAAAATTAAGCCTTCAAAATAATATTTTTTTAAAATGACAAATTTGAAGAAAAATGACTAATATTTGGTACTTTTCCTTTAGCCGGGCGCAAGCGAAAAATCGCCAAATAATGTAGAATTCCGCCAAATTTCTTACAACCCAAAAATTACAATTGGCGACATTTGCGCCTTGTCATTCGCTTCGCTTGGCGACTTGGCTGGCGTTTGGTTCACAATTGGCGACATTTGCGCCGTGTCATTCGCTTCGCTTGCCAACTTGGCTCGCGTTTGGTTCACAATTGGCGACATTTGCGCCCTGTGATTCGCTTTGCTTGGCGACTTGGCTCGCGTTTGGTTCACAATTGGTGACATTTGCGCCCTGTGATTCGCTTCGCTTGGCGACTTGGCTCGCGTTTGGTTCATGGCGACTTGGCTCACGTTTGGTTCACAATTGGCGACATTTGCGCCCAGCTAACGGAAAAGTACCAAATATTTGCCTTATGCTAACAGCCATAGACAAAATCATATTCTAAATATACATAAATCCTTGTAAGAGTACATTTGTATGACAGTCATCTGTGTGTTATGCTCTAAAATCTTTCTTGTACTTCAAAATAGTTTTGAGATATATCTGAACATAGTTATTGAACTGGTAATTTTTCATAAAAATGCTTTTCGTTTATATTTAAACACTTAGAAATATTACTTGATTTTAAAATTGACCTTAGTTTTTATAGGAAACATCAAGCATATTACAAGAAACAATCTCAGAAAATTTCTTATCAATACTTGAGTTACTTTTTGAGAAATCATTGTTACGGTCGACAGTTTTCCTCAAAAATATCATTTCTCAGAAAATGCATTTAAAGTTTTCATTCAACTAAAAATCATGCTTACAGTTCGGTAATAAAACAGCTGTAACTCCATTTGTAATTCACGTAGAGTAAAAAGTGAGACAGTTTTAGAAAGCTTATTAAACAGGCTACAAAATTAAGTCATAAAAACTTTTTAATAATTTCATTAAAAATGACGATTTTAAACCAGTCGGATACTTAATAGATCATCCTCTTCCTAGCAATGTTAAGGTTTTGCTTAAAGGGGCTGTCCATAAATGATGTCACACTTTTTTTCAACATTTTTGACTCCCCCTTTGTCACCAAGTGCACACTTCATCATACCCCCCCCCCCTTGTCACATGTCACGTTCTATTACATAAACATATACTTTCAGTTCAGAAACAAAGCATTACATTATAGATCATATTTCAAATTTTATTTTTAAACTTTAACTATGTGTTTTAATGACATTTGTGAGCAGGGTTTTCTTCTAATGGTGAAGAATTTCTGATGCTACCATATTCTCAGAACCTACGCTGAATGCGTTTTTCGAAAAGAAAGGAATACAAGTGAAAAAAAAGTCACATGTTTTAGCCCCGATTTAAAAATTACCCTCAAATTCTGGTAATTTCAAAATAACTTCAAAATTTAATCTGCTGATTTTAAATGTTTTTATTTTAACCAAAATGTGTGATGTCTCACTTTTTGTTACCTCCTCCACCCCTTGTCACAATTTTACGAACCCCCTCCAAGCGTGACATCATTTGTGGACTGGAAATTGCAGTTAGAAGAGTCATCCACCACTCACTTCCATCAAATACTTTCTGATGTCTGTGGGTTCTCACTATCCCGATACCAATGGCGTACCGATGATAAATGGCGCCCGGGTTCAAAATATCAGTTTTTCGCTTGCTGTCGTCTTGTGTGGTTTACCAAGAGTAAACAGCGCACGAGGTTGTTTCGCCTTCTAACCATATTTGGCTTTAAAAAGAAATTTAATCGCACTAATATTTTATCTTGCGGCAATGCGCAGTTTAGAACCGGAAACCTTTGGGTCCCGAGTCGAGAATCTTAACCACTAGACAAAAGGAATCCTTCCCCCTATCCGGAGGTGGATACTGACTTACATACATCAGAATAGGATGGCGCCGCACGGTTCACTACAGGCAACCCCAGCTTGTTTGATATTATCTGAATATCAAAGAAGCGATAGTTGTGCTGCGTGCATATTGCGCAGATAGCTGCCCCGATTGTTTATGCGTAGGCACATGCAGGCTTTGTGCTATGAAATGCGTCATAGACTTTGTGCTGTGAAATGTATCATAGACTTTGAATGGACCTTATGCACCCTTTGGGTTCGAGAGTATAAAAAAAAACAGCTGTGGTGGAATAAACAAAACGATCGGCCAATAAGCGACTCAGAAATAAAAGCAGTTCTGAGTCAGCTGTTTAAGACTGACCAATGGCTGCCTCCGGTAGGTTACGCGTCGGAGGATGTGACGTCACATGCATAAGGTCCATTGGGAGAGTTGCGTTGCTGTAGTGCTGCCATCTGGTGAATGTAGCAGAAGATGGAATTGATGTGATTTTTGAGTGAGACTGAAAGAGGGTGTTGGTGTACTTCGTCCGGTAGTCACCACTGTGGCAGACATCTGGATTAGAACCGCGGACCTTTGAGTCCCGAGTCGAGAATCTTAACCACTAGACAAAAGGAATTCCCCCGTCCAGAGGTTGATACTGACTTATATACATCAGAATATGAGGGCGCAGCACGGTACACTACAATCTCATGGCGCATAGGGCATCTATACACCCTTCCCTACGCCACTGCCTGCTTGTTATTCGTTGACCATATAAGCACAGGCGAGGGACAAAAAGGTATTTGCAGATAGCAAGAGATAGCAGAAATTGATAATGTTCCTGTGACAAATCTCCCTTTGAACTCACTGTGTTTTGAAATATTAATGAATGTTCCGAGAATATAAAAGGTAGACAGTGGCTTTCTTTCGAGACAGACATGATGTTCCTTGGCGTTCAAGACAGACATGATGCAGCGAAAATCACTGGACTTCTAACAGGAGTGGCATTAGAGGGGAGGCAAGGTCTCCCAGACGGGGGGACAATTGAGAGAGTCATAATGATGTCGCTCTCAAATTTTTGGCAGATCTTTTTTTATCTACTAGTTGAATAGCCAGTTGCGTGAACGGAGTACAAAAATTTTTCCCGTCGGGAGGGGGGGGGGGGCCACAGCATTCCCGACAGGGAGCCCTGGCCCCCCTCACCTAACTATACAACAAATTTAATTAACTCTTGTCATACTTGTTCGCAGTTCTTAGTTAAATTATAGGGTAAATGTGGAGTTTACGGTACGAACCTGTTTCTCGCCAATTTTTCTTGGCGCAATTTCATTTGCCGTCGCCAAATACTGTTTTGGATGTGCAGTGCGATTTTTATTGCTCTCTTGCGCATGCGTCACCTGAAAACGAGATATTAAGCATGCAATGCCTGCGGCATTTTAAGCATGTACCGGGCATTTTTTTTAACTTAAAAAAACATCAGCGGCTTCGCTTTCAGCATAGCAGGAAACTAGTAACTTCGCTTTTTCATTGAATGTTAGGAATATGGGTTTTAAAAAAAATCCGAAGACTAAAATTTCCGAACGCAATGCCTGCGGCATTTCAAGCATGTACCGGGCAAATTTTTTAACTTAAAAAATATCGGGGGCTTCGCTTTCAGCATAGCGGAATACTCGTAGCTTCGCTTATTCATTGAGGAACGAAACACACAGAATAACATACACGGTACTGAACCGATATTCAATCCGAAGAATTCGAAACAAAGATTTATTCAAATTCGAATTTATCGACCAATCACATCGAAGAGTCCAACAAAACAGTCCAATCGGAAAGTGGCGCAATATAGCCTGATAAGCAAAACACCGATGAAAAGATCAATTTGTGCGCATGCGCGCTTGTCACTCGTTAAAAACATCTAGACGCATCCAAAACAAATGTTCTCTCATCGCCGTTCTTGGCGGCAAAGAGTTGTCGATCCTAAGAGAAACGGAGTAAGTCGGCACCGTAAACTCCACATAAACCAATTACAGTGTTGAGTACGAATCGCAGTGTTGGTAAAATTTACATATTTTTGTAGATATTTGTTTTTCCCTACATTCCTTCAGATTCAAGGCGTGAGCTTGACAATTTAACATTTGTTCACAAACACAAGATGCATAAATGATACATCGATTTTCAGATGCAAAATGAAATTTACATGTAATAGATTACTCAGAAAAGATAGATGTAAAATTTTAAATCAATTGATTTTTATGAAAGAATCAAGGACAAGTTTCTTTGTCACATTTCCGAATTGAAATGTATCGAACTAAAGCTAAGCTGTTAAAGTTCCACTTCATTCCTTCACCAGTTTGCGAGCATCAAGAAACTTTTAAACATTTTCTTTTACAGTGTTCCAAACACGACAAAGAAAGAGATAATTTACGAAGAGATGTTAGATGTTTGGCATCTAATGGAAATTACATGTAATAGATTAGTCAGAAAAGATGGATGTAAAATTTTAAATCAATTGATTTTTTATGAAAGAATCAAGGAGAAGTTTCTTTGTCACATTTCCGAATTGAAATGTATCAAACTAAAGCTAAGCTATTAAAGTTCCACTTCATTCCTTCACCAGTTTGCGAGCAACACAAGACACTTTTAAACATATTCTTTTACAGTGCTCCAAACACGACTAAGAAAGAGATAATTTACGAAGAGATGTTAGATGTTTGGCATCTAATGGAATTTACATGTAATAGATTAGTCAAAAAAGATGGATGTAAAATTTTAAATCAATTGATTTTTATGAAAGAATCAAGGAGAAGTTTCTTTGTCACATTTCCGAATTGAAATGTATCAAACTAAAGCTAAGCTGTTAAAGTTCCACTTCATTCCTTCACCAGTTTGCGAGCAACACAAGACACTTTTAAACATATTCTTTTACAGTGCTCCAAACACGACAAAGAAAGAGATAATTTACGAAGAGATGTTAGATGTTTGGCACTTTCTTTCGCCTGGATATTCAACTAAACAGAGGAGTCAAGAAAAGAAAAGTACTATAATGGGTTTCTACTATCATTGAATATCTAAAAAGACAAGAATAAGGATGAATATCCAACAAGACAAAAATCAATAGAAGCAATTTGATTGGTGTTTGCAAGTGCAGCATCATCCAGGAAAAAATTGCGAAGTTCAAAATAAATAAAAATACTAATAAAGGGAATTTTATTTGTGGAAGAGTTAAAAATACAAAAATAATAGCAGACAACGACAAGAAGTAAGAATCCGGTGGATGACTTCGTCAGAGGCCATTCATCCATGCTGATTAAAAACTGGAATAGGTTTTCTGTAGAGGAAAAAGACTTTAAGGTCTGATTTAATATCCTCAGTTGTTAAGACAATTTGAGATAAAGCAAGCATTTGTGAATATGCATCTCAAAAATTGTTGTCAACCAACCAACACGTAAACTGAAATAAAGTAACTTGCAGAATACTTATAATACATTCAGATAATTTTTGAAGCTCAATAAATTATGAAAATTCGTTGAAAGCGATGCGATGCATTCTTAATAATAATGTACTATTCTATTGTATAAATGACATTTTGAAATATTAAAAATGCAATTTTCAACTATTCAGCACCTTTTAGCTTTTAATGTTGTTACCATAGTAATACAATTAACAATACAAAAACAAAAGCAATGTATAAAAATGAATAAGTTAAAACATTTTTAAAAATATTTTTGTATCCGGATTAATAGCCATTACGCATCGTCGCTTAGCAAGCAACACCATCTATCTGAATTTTCCAAGTTTTGCGACAGGAAAAAAAAATTAATTTTTCTTAACCAATAACGAATATTTCTGATATTTTTCACATTTGGTATGAACATGGGACCACATGTTCACACCACATACGAAAAAAAAGAGAAAATATTCGTTATTTTGTGCGAAAAATTCAGTTTTCTCTTCTTCTTGTAAAAC
Source organism: Araneus ventricosus (assembly GCA_013235015.1). Lineage (NCBI taxonomy): Eukaryota > Metazoa > Arthropoda > Arachnida > Araneae > Araneidae > Araneus > Araneus ventricosus. The sequence continues at coordinate 63,847 of BGPR01001502.1, forward strand.
TAGGAAAATTGAGATAGGTGGTGTTGATTGTTAAGCGACGACATATTACTACTAAAAGAAACAAATTTTATACCTCGACGCTGACTTCGATTAGAGATACATTTTTTTAAATATACTAATAAAATTAGTTCTGAAAATCACTTACGAATGTGAAATAGGAGAGCAAAGCTAGATGGAATATCACAGTGTCATGCCTGCGCATACTATTTTTGAATTAAAGAAAAAAGACTGATTTTGAACCTCAATTAGTTAGCATTGTGTAAACAGACAAAATTCATTGTTGACGAATTCTTCTGTAGAGAGGACAACAAAAAGCAACAAAGCTCAAGATATATTTGTTTCAGATCTTGGTGAAGGCATTGTTGGAGTTTTGAAAGAAATAAGAGATATTTTTCGGACTCTAATAATGCAATTTTAACGTAGGACTACGTTCCTCCCATTGGGGTCTCAGGAAGGAAATTGATTCACACACCAAAACGCCACAAAAAACGTTGTATGGGAGATCCTCCATATCTCGGTAACTACATATGTTAAAAACATAACTACTGTCTTATTTTAGAGATAAAGGGTAACAACAGAAGTTACAAAAAAAATTGAATTCTCGCTTACGACCAGTAATGTGGGGTGAGTAAACAGCCAGTAGATAAATATTCTTGGGGTATTTACCCAAGGCCTAGTTATTTTGAGAAAAAAATTGTGAATGGTGATTTACAATGAAACATATAAAATTCATGAATTCCTGAAACTTAATATTTTGCAAAAAGAATTGCGCATGTTCTCAATTTTTACGCGCGCTGAAGTACCACAACTTTATTTAACGTTTTTGAGTAAGAAATCTTACTACAGATACCACGCAAGATTTCACCATACCTTCCATCTGGAGAATGTCAGAACGAAGCTTCGATTCCGGTTGCCATAATTTCCGAAGCGTGTGTTGGCGGCTCGCTACAATTTTCTTCGTAGACCGCCAAGTTCAAACGCCAACCCTACTAACTTGAGTAAAACAAGTATGCGATTATACAGACCTACAGACAGTCAACCCTTTGTCGGGTTTGGCCCAAAATTTTATACGGACCTACATTCATGACGATAAAACTGTGTACCAAATTTCATCCATCTAGCCATTAAAGTTTTTGAGTTTTAGTGTTCGCATGATCGTGGACAGACAGACAGACTTCCCGTAGACGGATTTTGTCCAAAATTTGACAGAAACCTACAAATTACGTGTAAAGACCACATACCAAATTTCATCCCCGTAGCTCTAATAGTTTTCGAGTTATCGTGCTCAGAGACAGACATAATTCCAAAATTGCGTTTTTCGGACTCGGGGAGGTCTAAAACGTGGAGATTCTTCAAAATCTCGAGTTCGAATTTTTTGACGATTACAATACTTTCTCTTTGTATACTTCGTGTACGAGAAAGTAAAAACAATATGGAACTAGGAATGGCGTATTTCAAAAAAAAAAAAAAACGGTTTTCGGTTAAACCGGTTTTTTTCACCTCCTAAGCCGCTCAAAATAACCAGTTTTTGAAAAAACCGGTTTTCGGGGTTTTTTTTTAAAGCAACGTTTGTGGACATAATTTATTATTAATGATAATGTACAATAAATAAGTATTAATACAATAATTATTTAATGTAATAAGTAATGATTATAAATAAGTAATTAATACAATATAATATAATAATAATATAATAATAATAAATGAGTAATTATTGCAATGAGTAAGTATTATAGACAATTTATTTTTTTATTAGCATTGTGTTCACGAGAAATTAATTCATTGGCCAATATTTATCATCTAATCTGTTCATAAAGACTCTTTCAGCAATGAGTTGATCCGTGAGTCGCCACCTCTCATCGGAAACAACATCATTCAACACAGATACTAATCTTTCGGAAGCCACAGAACTTCCGACTAACGATAAATATTTTTGGCTACAGGAAACAGACGCCGTTTGCAGACAAAAATTTTTATTAGTGTAGTTTCTGCAGAAAATCAATCCATTGGCCAATATTTATATGTTCATAAAGACTCTTTCAGTCATCCGCCAACCAACAGACGCCTCGAGGAAGCGGTTGTCGGTGATCGGCCTAAGATGATGAAATTCAAAGCTTTATGACTTAGTAAATTTTAGTCTAGTCGAACCTAAAATGGAGCTTATCTTCCGACTCAGTTTTTGGATTAAAAAAAAAAAAAACGGTTTAAACCGAGGCAAAAAAAGAAAAAAAAAAACCCCAAAACCGGTTAACCGAAAAAAAACGGTTTTCGGATTAAACCGGTTCGGTTTTCTCATCTCTATTTAGGAACATAACTCCTCTGGGCAAAATTTGAGATACAAGTATTTTTTCAAAATATTACAGAAAAATTTTAAATCCTGCATTGTTACAAAATTATTTGTTGCATTATGTAAGCTGTTTCTCCCGTCGGCCTTTAAAACACTGTAAACCCTTTGGTGAGTGGGAGTTGTGCAACCTATGAAGTTAATTCAGTTTGATATAGCAATGTATGTTCGTAGGTACAGTTTAAAACGGTGAATCCGAAATCCAAAAGATGGTTGTTGGTTGATGACTACTGCATAACTGCGACCAGCTGGTTTCAGTTAATACTAAAGGTTATTACTTTCTCGTATACGAAGTATACAAAAAGAAAGTATTGTAATCGTCAAAAAATTCGAACTCGCGATTTTGTCGAATCTCCACGTTTTAGACCTCCCTGAGTCCGAAAAACACAAATTGGGGATTATGTCTGTCTGTGAACACGATAACTATTAGAGCTACGGGTATGAAATTTGGTATGTGGTCTTTACACATAATTTGTAGGTGTCTATCAAATTGTGGACAAAATCCGTCTACGGGAAGTCTGCCTGTCTGTCTGTCCGCTGTCATGAGAACACTATAACTCAAAAACTTGAGTAGCTAGATGGATAAAATTTGGTACACAGTTTTATCGTCATGAATGTAGGTCCGTATAAAATTTTGGGGCCAAATCCGACAAAGGGTTGACTGTCTGTCGGTCTGTATAATCGCATACTTGTAAAAATTATATCTCCTAAACCCTTTGGCTTAGGTAAATAAAAATTGGTATGAAGGTTGCTAACGTTAATTATAAATCTGTGCCCAAATGTCGTTTCAATCGGTTGAAAAAAGGCGTTCAAATTACATAATTAATTTTTCTCATCCGATTCTCCATACGCATGCATACTGGTAGTAATCTCTGTGCACGCGGAAGGATTACGCCACTTTGTCCTTGAGTCGGCAAGAGTGGAAGTGGTGCTAGATGCAATCGGTCCGCATCTCTTTGAATTTGATTCTTTACCTAAATATTTTACAATCACTATAATCTACGATGAAAAACCTTCCGATAGTCATTGGATTCTGTGTTACAGTAGGTCCGAATTTTTTTATCCACGCGGGAGGGGGGTGGGGACAGCACCTTTTTGGGGAAGTATACGAGAATGTTTAGGGGAGGACACTCCCCCTGGTTTTTCAGTTGTTGCTAGTTCTAGCTAGATCAAATCTTCTGGTCCGTCACCCATTCTAAGTTTATAATAAGCTGTTGGGTGAGGTGGTAAGTCATTATTCGTCATTCCCATACATAGAGTGTGGCTGAACGAACTCTTGCAACAATAACAAACCAAAGTGATAGCACACAGCAAGGCGAACAATAAGAGAGAGTTGCCGAACTTGAACCGTTGGCGTCGCCCAGATTAGATCAATGGATCCCAGATTAGATCATAAGTAATGTAACTTCAATTCTGTTAAATATTTGGACCGTAAAATAGGCAACTTATGTTGCAACGATGTTAAAGTGGTTAGTGAAATCATTTTTTAGAGAAAACTCTACGTGGTTGTAGTTTGAGAACAGGGGGGGGGGGCAGGGGGGGACCGGCGGTGGGGGAGCAGGGCACCCCTGTCGGAGATGCTGTGCCCCCCGACGGGGTACAAAAATTTTCCCCGACGGGGCATCTTTGTAAGGGGTATTCAACTAGTTTATAAATAAAGATCTGGGGAAAATTTGGGACCACATTATTACTTGCCCCCCTGTCTGGAGACCCCCCACTCCTGTTTGAGAACAAACAGGTTTACATTCAGATATATATTGTTTAGCAACGGATTCGGAAACCCTCCGCGTTTTTGCGCATGCGCCGGGCGGAGTTATTTTCATCAAAATAGGAGGAAAGTGAAGAATGGAAGGGTGATGTTTACATTTTACTGAGCGTGATCTAACAAAGAACTCCGGAAATGAGCTCATACGACTCATTGCCTGACACCCTTTTCCGGTGTAAAATCGTTCAAAAGTGGTAGTCTCGGAATCCGTTGTTGAACAATATCGTCAAATAAATATTTTAACAAAAGAATAATATTTCTTATGCCATTTAAAATAAGTAATAAATTTTTATATCCTCAGAGTGGAAACTTGTTTGGCTAAAATTTACTATAACAATTTTATTAAAATATTTTGAAGCTAAGTTCTTTTTTTTTACATTGTTCAAAAGTTGATTAGACTGAACCACCAACAGCTGTCTAAATTGGACTGTTGAAACCAATGGACTGTTCTATAGAATGGAATCTTGAGCCAGAGGAATGGCCCAAAAAGCAGTTGTAATCACTAGTAGTCTTCATAAATTAGAAATAAAACAAGTCAAAGGGGAAAAAAGCAATAAAAGGACATTAAAAATAAAAGGACATTAAAAATCTTGGTTCAAAAATATGAAATTAAACCTTATCGGTAATTACTATAAAACGAAAGAAAATCAAAACTTTTATTAAAACCTTAAGTAAAGTATGGAAAAAAGAACCAAATCTTCGTACCGAGTTTATCAACAATGGAAGGGAAACCCAGAATAAAATACATGTAGAAAAAATTAAAAAGATTTGAATTTCGTTACAACAACGAAAAGTATTGTCGTAAAATGTACCTAAAATTTTATCAAAATTAAATATTTTAAAAATTTATTAAAGTTAGAGAAAAAGTTGTACGGCAACTAAATTGGTATAAAAAAATATATAATTTTTAAAAAATTTTCATTTAGTGTAAAAATTTTTGTGTTATAACATCTTCGGAAATAATCAAGGAAAAATATCAAAATGTTGCTTAATTTTTAATTAAAATTCTAAAAAAATCGACGGGAGGCTGTCTCTGCGAAACGGTAGCTGTGATTGAGGGGCGTAGATTTACTTATCTTACTCAACTGTGACTTTCTGTGACTAAAGTAGCTCTATGTAACTATTAACTCTAATAGTGAATAATAGTCTAGTGTACCTATGTGACTCTATCTATGTAAAATTCTTCGTGATTTTCACCAACTTTGCAACTCGACGGTGACTAAACCGTAATTACAAATTCCAAAATTGTTTTTGCGATTTTCAATGTCTACCTTTCTCTGTTAAATGAAACAAAAACCAACTCCCTATGTTATTTGGTTGCGGAGCTATAAGCTTTTAACTTTAGCACGAAATTCGACGTAATTCAGCAATTCTTGAGCAACATTTCACGCGATCGATGAATGAATTGCCTTAGTCTGCGTGCGTGCGCATCGGTCGCTGTGACGTCATTAAAATTTTTCGTGACTTTCACCAAATTTGAAGATCGATTGCGACTAAACCGTAATTCCAAATTCTAAAATTCTTTTTGCAATCTTCAATGTCCAGCTTTCTCTGTTAAATGAAACTAAAACCAACTCTCTATGTCATTTGGTTGCGGAGCTATAAGCGTTTAACTTTAGCTCGAAAAGCGTCATAATTTTTTCCTTTCCAGACACTACATCAGACCACTATGGAGAGACGTAAAGTCTACGTGGAAAAAAACTCCGAGGTGCGCAATCCCACCTTTCAGTAGGAATGGCGTAAGAGTTTGCCCGACGACGGTCCCAATTTGCCCGACAGGGGATACGGCCTACTGTACGGGGGACGAGCGTAATGAACTTGGTCTCAAATTTTCTCCAGATTCTTATTTATGAACTACAGTAGAATATCCCGTACAAAAATTTTCCCCGACGAGGGCACAATTTCCCCGGGGGGGGGGGGGCGCCCCCCCTTCTGGCGCCACCCCTGCCTTTCAGAGTAAGCTTGTGCCAAATTTCGTAGTTATAGCTCGGGCGGCCTGCCCAGTAGAGCGCTAAACACAGAAACACATTTCATCCCCCCCCCTTTTTTTGCAACACAAACATTCTACTGAAATTCGTTTTTCATAAATTTCAGATATAATTTGTAACCGCAACGTTATTTATTTAAACAACTGAAAGGCTGATAGCGACTGTTAAATTGTTGAAGTAACTCTTTATCTTAAAACGATAGAGAGCCAAAAATATAATAATTGGTAAAAACAAAATACGAACTGATAAAAAAAATCTTTTTGTGACGTAATGTTTATCAAAATTTCTTTCCTCATTTCTTATCTTTTATAAATGATTTTGAGATTAAGTGACGATTGTATTTATCCTAAAAGTGATGGTGAAAAGTTAATTATGCAATTAAATCATAAACTGCGCGTAGTAAAAACATTAGCGTAGAACTTCAAAAATACCTTATTTCGTTTGAAAAAGACGGCAATTTATTCAACCCAAAATTTTAAAATACTACCTAATAATCCGGCTTTCGTCGGGATCCATATTTTTTCATTGGCCAAATGTCGTTTCTTTTTCTACAAATATTGTCACTAACTTACCCTAACAGAAGTATTGTATAGCAACGGATTCGGAAAGCCTCCGCGCTTTTGCGCATGCGCCGGGAGGTGTTATTTTCATCAAAACAGGGGGGAAGTGAAGAATGAAAGGGTCATGTTAGCGTGATCTAACAAAGAACTCCGGAAATGGGCTCATATGACTCATTGCCCGACACCCCTTTCCGGTGTAAAATCGTCCAAAGGTGGTAGTCTCGGAATCCGTTGCTGAACTATATTGTTTAGAAACGGATTCGGAAAGCCTCCGCGCTATTGCGCATGCGCCGGGCGGAGTTATTTTCATCAAAACAGGGGGGAAGTGAAGAATGGAAGGTGATGTTAACGTGATCTAACAAAGAACTCCGGAAATGGGCTCATATGACTCATTGCCCGACACCCCTTTCCGGTGTAAAATCGTCCAAAAGTGGTAGTCTCGGAATCCATTGCTGAACAGTAAATCTCCTTTGATTCCTTCCCTGCTGAATTAACTCTTTCAAATCTAGCCTCTTTATTACCTTATAACGAAATGGTTTGAATTAAAAGGAAAGAAGTTTGGAAAAAATACATTTCTTTTCAGCGATATGCCGTACAATATCTATGCATTGAAAAATAAAACACCAGAAAAAAAGAGAGAAAATGCAAGATCTAAAAAATTAAAACACAGGAAACATTTCTTCTCGCGCTTGAATAATAATGGAAGAAAAGAAAGAAGAATATTTGCAGCAATAAGGGTTTTTTCCGAACATTTTAAAAAATAGTTAAAAATCAGGAAAGTTATACAGCAGCTTTAAATTACTCTTATTAGAACGGAGATATTCGGATTAGAACGGGGATTGCAACAATATAAAAATTATGATTTTCCGATGAGAATATATGCAGAAAATTCGAGAAAATAGGCAAAAAACGACCGAATTTACCACTTAAAAATATTAAATAAATAAAAATCTAATTCGAATTTTAAAATAGTTTTTACGGCATTATCTCCACTTGTGTTAATGCATCACTGTGCCAAATTTAAGCTTAAGAAGAAGTTTGATTACTCCATTGATTTTGATATAATCTAAAACTATTACACCATCCTAATGACATGCTTATTTGTTTTCAATGAAAATTTCAAACAGATGGTGAATCTAAAAATATCCTGAAATTTCGGACTTGAGAAGGTAAAAAATACGGAATTCCGGATAAATCCTGAACGAAATCACCCCTGAAATAATTTTTTACGGCCTTTGGCACAGTATTTATTTAAGCCGACAATTCATCTGTATTCCATTCCATTTGTCCCAACAATGGTTTTTTCCCCCCCACCCATTCAGGTGGAAAAAATCGGGCAAGTCATTCATTTGAAGCTCCAAAGTGCAATACAACAGCTCTTCGCTCCCCCTATTTACCCCCGCTCAAGGGATTTCCGCTTAGGTAGCCTCGTCGCCGGGTCCCGTTCTAGTCAAATCGTTTGATGTGCCGCTACCCTCGTATCAGGGTCCCACCCAGGAATGGCGCTAGAGTTTGCCCGAAAGGGGAGCACGATCTCCCCGACAGGGGGGGCGAGTATAATAAAATTGGTCTCAAATTTTCGCCAGATTATTATTTATCAACTACAGTTGAATATCCCGTAAAAAAACTTTCCCTGACGGGATACAAAATTTTTCCCGGACAGGGGAACACAGCATCCCGACGCCCCCCGGTCCCCCTTCTGGCGCCACCCCTGGTCCCACCTTAGAATCGGCACAAGAAGTACTGGAATTTGATGCGATTGGAAATCCAGATTTTCCGAGCCGCTATGCTATTTTTCCATAGGTTTTCGTCCTTGACTATTGTTTTTTCCTTCCGGTGTTCTAAAATTTCCACGCAGAGGATTTCGAGGTTCATTTCTAGTCTCGACGCGAGCTGCCAATGTAGGCAGATCCTTTGTTTTGCCGCTACCCTCACATCGAGGTCTCAAATTGGAATCGGCGGATTGAGTTTTGGATTTTAAGTTCTTTTGAATTTCACCATTTCGAATAATTTGCTCCAAATTTGACAGGTTTTCGACCTTGACGATAGGTTTTCCTTCCCGTGTTCCAAAAATTCCATTTTGGAAGATCGGTGAATGGCCTGCTTTAAGCAGGCAATTCATCTGTACTCCAAGCCATACATTTGTCCCAACACTGGTTTCTTTTTTCCACCCATTCAAGTCGAAAAATCAGGCACGTCATTCATAGTTTACTCCAAAATGCCATATCACCGGTCTTCGATCCCCTCTATTTCCTCCCCACTTAGCGGAATTCTGATTAGGTAGCCTCGAAGCGAGGTCCCATTCTAGGCAAACGCTCTGATATGCCGCTACCCTCGAATAAGGGTCCCATCTAAAGAATCGGCGCAAGAGCACCTGGAATTTAGTTCGGTTGGAATTCCAGCTTATCCCAGCTGCTATGCTATTTTCCATAGGTTTTCGACCTTGACTACTGTTTTTTCCTTCCCGTGTTCCAAAATTTCCATTCCTCTTTCCCCACGCCGGGGATTTCGAGTTTCATTTCTAGCCTCGAAACGAGGTGCCGATGTAGGCAGATCCTTTGTTTTGCCGCTACCCTCACATCGAAGTCTCAAATTGGAATCGACGGATTGAGTTTTGGATTTTAAGTTCTTATGAATTCCACCATTTCGAGTAATTTGCTCCAAATTTGACAGCTTTTCGACCTTGACGATAGGTTTTCCTTCCAGTGTTCCAAAAATTCCATTTCGGAAGAGCGGTGAATGGCCTGCTTTAAGCAGGCAATTCATCTGTACTCCATGCCATACATTTGTCCCAACACTGGTTTCATTTTTCCACTCATTCAAGTCGAAAAATCAGGCACATCATTCATAGTTCACTCCAAAGTGCGATATCACCGGTCCTCGATTCCCACTCAGCGGAATTCTGAATTAGGTACACTCGAAGCGAGGTCCCATTCTAGGCAAACGCTTTGATATACCGCTACCCTCGAATAAGGGTCCCACCTAAAGAATCGGCGCAAGAAGGCTGGAATTTTGTTTGGTTGGAAGTCCAGGTTTTCCCAGTCGCTATGCTATTTTACATAGGTTTTCGACCTTGACGATTGTTTTTTCCATGCCGAATGGCCTGCTTAAATTAATAAATTAAGTAATTACGTTACGCCTCTTCTGAAGCAATGTTCTGGAATGGTGATAATAGGCTTTGGAACCCAAGCCTTTCCACAATGTTTTTAACGATGGTGATTTTTCTAATTTTGTGTTTTTATCTGTTTTCAGAATAGTCAATATATGCATGAATTTAATTTGAACAAATGTAATAATATAGTAACCCATAACTTAATTTCGGAACAGTAAGCCGTTGCTGAAAGGGGCGTTACGCCATTAATACTTCGCGTGCAGGGCAAAATCGCGTTCCGCAGAGTTAAGTTTCTATGGAAAAAATGTGATAGGAAAAGCTCAAATTAAAGAAGGATATATAATTTAAATAAACCTAAATATTGTTGTAATTGAAAATGAATTGAAAAATAAAATAAATGTTAATTGAAAGGAGTTTTAATAAGTGGATACATGATGCGATTTTTTTTTTAAAGCTGGCGATTTTTTTCTAGGGTCAATGGCTGGCCAACTCTCTTCGCGGTAAGAAGAGCAGTTTTTCAATGCCACCCATAAAGCGTCCTCTTCTTTCTTCAATCTCCAATGCCGAATGCATATTTACGGATCCTACTATGGTTTGGATTGAGGCGACTTTTCATTGGCTCTCAGCATCACGTGACTTCGCTTGCTTCTGAATGTTGTCATAGGAGCGCACTTAGTTTGGATTTCGATTTTTGTCTTAGCTATTGTATCATGGAGAAACCCAAATTATCTTTATCTCGAATTCATCATTCCCTTTAGAAATCTCCAAATAATCGTAAATAAAGGATAATTTTGCTTTTTCCATAATACAATAGCTAAAACAAAAATCGAAATCCAAACTAAGCGTGCTCCTATGACATCATTCAGAAGCAAGCGAAGTCACGTGACGCTGAGAGCCAATGAAAAGTCGTCTCAATCCAAACCATAGTAGGATCCAGAGTTGCCATATTGGCCTTTTTAAGGCCAAATAATGGAAATTTGGCCTTTTTTCAAACCCCTTGTCCTTAGGAATTTTCATTTGGCCTTAAATTCATTTTTGGCCTTGTTTTCCTTAATGACTTTTAGAGCAATTTTTAATTACTTATTCTATTGTTTTTTAATAAATCTTTGATATTACACATTTCAAATGATATATAATGAGCTGTCAAACGAAATAGCTCCTGAATAGAACAAAAATGTTTTAAATTTCTTTCACTTCAATTTCAGTTTAATAATAGAACATTGAACATATGCCTATCAAGTGGGATTCGTTTTCATGAAGGATAGCTGTTTTTCTAATAGCAAATGACGTTTTCAATCAATTTGTCAAATTTGCCCTTTTTTGGCCTTATTCTTATAGAAGGTTTGGCCTTATTTTGATCTGGCAACCCTGATAGGATCCGTAAATATGCAATGCAAACTCAAACAGTTCTTGAGCATTTTTTAACACTTTGTTTAACTTCTTGTAACTTAACTTTCTGACTGCCGATTTTTTTAAAATCACTATTCAGATGCAATGTTTGCAAAAATGTTCAAATACCATTCAACCAAGCGAATTGTTATTTATATGCAAACTTTATTAATACTAAGCATACCGGCACTTCGCTGCTGCATTGAAACAGCCACTGAAAAACAGTCATTTGGCCGTTCGCAGTAAGTTTAGACTTAACACATTGTGTGCGGGATACGAATTAGATGCAAACTCAAATAAAAAGACAAACCATAACTGCACTTGCTCTAGACAATGTTTCTACCATTATTAATATAATAGCCCAGATCTGTCTCTCACTGATCCGGTAAGGCTCTGACGTCACGAACAATAAAATTCGCGCTATAGCACTGCGAGACGTTAAACAGCATTATTTCATTGTTAGAGAACCTAAATTTCAGTCATTTTAAATTTTAAAAAAGTAATTGTCATTCTAATCTCAAATTTAATAGCTCTAAAATTGCGAAATAAAATTTTCTATCGATTGATATAAAATTTATCTCGCTGTGATCAATAGTTATCAAGAAATTTTAAATTATATTAATCATATATTTCAAATTAATTTCCGTTTTTTTAATAGAAAGTAGTAAATTACGTCTATATCATGCGCATGATATAGTTTGGACGCCACGATGCCTCTGATTATTTATTGCAATCGCAGTGATATAATTTGATAATATTTTTTGGCGACGTTTGGCAAGCAGAGAAGTGCTTTGTTTTGGTCAGAATTTCGAAAAAGAATTTCTTTGAAATTTTAAGAAGATGAGAATTTCATGGTTATTGAATTATAATAAAATTGTTAAACAACGAAAAATACTTCACACGGAATGTTGTTTACCAAGAGGTTTTTTGAATAAAGACATATGTAAATAATATGAAAATAAAAGTATTTCCTGTCATGAAACATATGTTTGCTTTATTTGTTTTCAATCAATATGAAACATTTCCTTCGCATATATATATATATATATATTTAAACACGTCAAATTTGACAGGAAATCTCTCGAATGAAAAGGCAATTTGCTCCCGTCATGGTATGAAGGGTGATTTTCTAGTAAAAGAATAAGCGGCCGTATTCTACAGACATCTATTAACATGTCTAACTTATCTAAACTAGTAAGTCAAATTCTTGAATTAAAAATTTGATGTTGGGTAATTCGAGAAAAACGTATTTTTACGTTCAGTGTTTCCAAAGTGTTAACACGATATTATTCAACCCTATAATAGTACTAAGTAGGGATGTAACGAATAATGATTTGGCCGAATACCGAATTTCAGACCGAATACCGAATATTCAGCGGCCAAACAGTTTACTTTTAAAAAAATTTTACTTTTGATTTTTAATAAAATACTGCTGAAATTTTAAATGAAAAAATATTTATAATTTGCATATTTAAAAAAATATTAATACATTGATGCATTTTTTGTAATATTCTAAGTATCTTAATTCCAATAATAAAATGTGAGAAACCCTCTTCATTTTGGACTTGCTAAAGAGAAGTAAGAAAGTCATCGTTGCAGAACATGGCAATGACAAACACAAAAGAAAATTCAGAAGATATATTAAAGTTATTAGAAGTAAAATCCAATTTTTATAAAAAATTCTAATAGCTAGAGTAGAATGTCCACTTAATTGGTGAAAGAAAAGAGAGGGGGGAGATTTCCAAGATTTTCAAATTTAGCAAGAAAATACCTTTCAGCTCCTGGAAGCACAGCATATAGTGAGCACTTATTTTTGAAGCTCATAATATATATCTACGAAACCAAACAGACTTCTTCATGAAAATGCTGAACAATTATTGTTCTTGCATCATAATTTCAGGTTTTACAAAGATAAAAGGTATGCAACATTATTAAATACACTATGTACAATGCAACCTAAAATTGCGTAAATGTTAGGCAATTTTTAATAAAAGGACTGAATAGTAATTCTTCAAAATCCTTTATTATATGCATTTAAGAGCACATTTAAAAAATTATTACATTGAATATATTCGGCCGAATATCTGTTTAGTAGTCGGCAAAATGGCCGAATAACGAATAGTTGCCGAATATTGTCGCGAGTGTGACTTCTTCATTTGGGAACACATTATGCCGAATAGTTACCGAATATTGCCACAAGTGCGACTTCTTCATTTGGGAACACATTATGTCGAATACCCAATAGTTGCCGGGAGTGTGAATTTTACATTTCGGAACACATATGCCGAATACCGAATAGTTGCCGAATATTGCTGCGAGTGTGACTTCTTCATTTGGGAACACATTAAGGACCTTGTTTTTGTACCCCCACTACCAAAAACATTAGAAGATCTCAGGAAACGGATCCATGCTGCAATGATGACCATTGACAGGATGACACTACAAAATGTGTGGAACAAGTTTGACTACTGCCTGGACGTGTGACCCAGGAGAGGCACACAGAACATTTGTAGAGTCTGCAGATAACTTGATGAGTTTGCAGTTATTTACATATATCACTCATATTTGTACGTGAAATATTTTTGAATATATAGCATTTGGAAAATGAAAGAATTACTAATATAATAGTCCAGAGCTGTCTCTCACTGATCCGGTAATGCTCTAACATCACCAACAATAAAATTCATGCCATAGCACTGTGAGACATTAAACAGCATTATTTCATTGTTCGAGCACTAAAATTTCAGTCATTTTAAATTTAAAAAAGTAATTGTCGCTCTAATTTCAAATTTAATAGCTCTAAAATAGTGAAATAAAATTTGCTATCGATTGATATAAAATTTATCTCGCTATGAATAATAGTTACCGAGAAATTTTAAATCATATTAATCACATATTTCAAATTAATTTCTGTTTTTTAATAGAAAGTAGTAAATCACGTCTGGTATATCATGCGCATGATACAGTTTGGATGCCACAATGCATCTGATTATTTACTGCAATCGTGATGATATAATTTGATAATATTTTTTGGTGACGTTTGACAAGCAGAGAAGCGCTTTCTTTTGATTAGACATCTGAAGTACAAGGAAAATTGTTAAACAATGAAAAATACTTCACACGGAATGTTGTTTACCAAGAGGTTTTTTGAACAAAGAAATATGTAAATAAAAAAAATATATTTCCTGCCATAAAACATGTTTATTTTATTTGTTTTCAATCGATGTTAAGCATTTCTCTCCCATATATATCTATTTAAACACGTCAAATTTGACGGAAAATCTCTGGAATGAAGAGGCAATTTGCACCCGTCATGTTTTCAATCGATGCTAAGCATATCTATTTAAACACGTCAAATTTGAAGGAAAATCTCTCGAATGAAGAGGCAATTTGCACCCGTCATATCATGATGGGTGATTTTCTAGCCTTTTATAGAAGCCCTGTATAACAAATCAACCATAGAATCAAGTAGTTCTGCATTTGGATTCATTATTTAAGTAATAATACTTCCAATAAATATTTATTTTGTACAGTAATGCCTCTCTACAGTGAACACCTTCCCTTGTAAGGAAAACTGGCTGCTGTAAAGGGGTTTTATGCCTCATAATATAAAGATTATTTCACATATTAATAGTTTTAAAACCACCAAAAATTTTAAAAAATGATATGAGAAATTAGCAGCAATTTTTTACGATTAATAAATGACAAAGACTTTAAGTAATGTCATAGAATGACATTAAAACATAAATAGCTTCATTAAACTAATAAAACTTCTACACAAAACAAATAAGGCCAGAAGTTTAAAAAATGTATAATTTTTATATGTACAGATAATTAAATACAGCTGTGACATTAACAAACATTTAAATTGCCTCACAAATAGTTGTAACCAATATATTTTAACTCAACAGATGTAAAAGTCCTGATATAAGTTTTCAAAATAAAAAAGTCTAATAATAATTTTGCAGAAATATCAACTTTGATGGTGGAAAACTTTCTCTACACAATGGGCATTCTTCCTAAAATAGAAGGAAAGAATAATTAATAAATTTATAAGCAAAGAATAATAATAAAATTTTGCTATTTATCTCGATTTTTATTTTTCCTTGATTTGATAAATCACTTCATATATTCATTTAATATAACAAATTATTATCACACAAACAATTAAGTCATAATATTTTTAAGTCACAAATTATTCAGTTTTGAAACAATTATGAGCACAAATGGGCACAGTTTGACAGCAATCAAGTGCTATCCAATTTTTAACTGTTTCAGGGCTGCAAACTTTAATACTTATTTAAAATACGAAACTGGTGAAAATTATTTTGAAATAAGTGAATCAAAGATTTTTAAAAAAGAAAACTAAACAAAATGAAATAAAATAAGTTTGAAATTATGCTTTAAGTTTACATAAAAGTTGTGTACACGACATAGATCTATAACAAAATTACTGAGGGAGTTGAATTTGTTGACAGTGAAACAGAAATTTTGTCAACAAAAATGTGATTGAAATTAGAAAGCAAAATTAATTAAATATTAAAACTCAATGCTGTTTTATCAGAAACTTTGTAAATAAAAGTTCATTAAAATAATGAAAGTTGTAAGCTCTTAAAAATAATAGTCCAATAGCGGTAAACTGTAAGAAAGAAAAAGCTTTAACTTAAAATACAAAAAACTTTTAACTTATATTTGCAAAAAGATTTTACTGTTATAAGTAAGCATAATGAAAGGGAGTGACCAAGAAAATACAAAGTATGTAAAGCATATTAAAATTTAAAACCTATAATCAAATTAATAATCTACCTTAGTCTGCATCCATGAAGTGATACAAGACCAGCAAAACAGATGGCCACATGGGGTGGCAGTGCTGCAACTTCTCTTTTCAAAACAAAGCGAGCACTGATTCTTTGAATTCACAGCTTCAGAGCCCCTATAAGATTAAAACAATGTTGCAAATACATAAAAAATATAATAATTTTATTATTAAATATTTCTAACACTTTGAACAACATTTGGCTGTCACTTAAAAATGATATTCTTCATTCATAATGTGATTAACATATCTAAGAATACAAGATTGAAATCTATGAGTATCCATGTATCAACTTATAGTTAATTATAAAAAATATTTTTAATGCAGTACGAGTAAAATAAATAAAAAATAAAATTAAATTAATACTTTGGATGATTCAGATAAGCAAATTAAATTTTTAAACTAAAAAAATTATTCGTGCAATCATAGATAGGGAATCAACAGAATAATAATCAATGTATGGACATAATAAAAATAAATCACATAATTTTACTCCAAAGTTTATAAAAATATTCACTGAAATTCTATAAAAAATATATATATAGAACATGGATAGCAAAAATTTTAGTATGCTTCAGTGGCGAATCCAGGGGGGGGGGGGCTATCGGGCTGCAACCCCCAGAGTTAAACCCGAATTCTTGATTTTATTTAAAATCACTGCAACTGTTTGTTCTTAATTTGCCTTTTTTTAAAAAATAATAAAAGCATGACAACATTCCTTTCTGGCTTGACAGCCTCGTAAATTTTCATAATTTTCTAGTTATTTCACTTGTATTTGTAGCATTGACGCGGTCAAAAACATTTTTTGCCTAGTTATTTCGTTGTATTTTGTATTAAATTATCGAAAGTATTGTATTGTTCTTTATGATTCTTATTGTCAGGTGAGTAAAGTCTGTAAAGTTAAAGTGTTTTGGTTTACATAAGCCATGTGGTTTGACATTCGTCATGACAATACAAAATTTTCATGACCTCAGCCCCCCAAGACCCGAATTCTGGATTCGCCACTGGTATGCTTCCATTACAAAAATAAGATACTGTGTAATTATCTATGCAGGTTTTTCACCAACTACGCAGCAGAAGCTATGCTAATGGAAACATGCATTTTTCACCAACATTAATGGTAAATGACAGCTGCCATCAAGTTAGAGGAAAGTATGAAAACCTGATATTTAACCTTAAACCAATAAACTTTAAACAAATGATTAAAAATTACACTAATTTTTAACATATTGTTCATAATTTCGATTTTAATTTATCAAGACAATTCGTCTTTCTTCAATGTTAACAGATTAAATAGTTCAGGACTGCTTAATGCACAGAGCCATCTTATCCAATGGAACCATTGATCCAAGTGTACCTAAAAAAAATGTACAGTCTCCATTTTATCTTAAGTTTGTATTAAAAAACAATATTTAATTAAAATTTTAAATATGTTAAAGGTAAAATTATAATTAGGACTTAAAATTAGGCTGTCTTTCATTTTGTAATGATACATAAACATGTATGTCAATTCAAAAAATATTAATCAGTAAGAAAATCCTAAACTATGCACGTAATAGAAGTTACCTGCATTACCAATAATAAAGTAGATAGCTAATATCATAGTAGTACATCATATTTAGTTCTTTACAGGACCGGCCTTTAGCCAATTGGACAAATTGTTCCAAATAGGGCCCCAAGCAAGAATGCAACAAAGAATGTACTCAAACTTATTGAAATTAAAATCGAGTATCATTTTGATTTCAATACATTATCCACAGGAATTTGTTCATGCTTTTAAATTCGTTTATAAGTTATAAATAAACCACTGTTGTCCAATTTTTTCTTGGAGCCGGCTGACTGTTTCAGAAGTCAAAAATTGTAATTATTTTTCTATGTTTCTGAATTGTTTCCATTAGTTAAATATATTTGTGTGTCCCTCAGTGAATCATGAATAAATAACTTTAATAAGGCACTTAATTTCCTAAAGAACTTAACTGTTCTATAATGCATCCAATCATAAAAACAATAAAAAATTCAGCATTTTTTGAATTTATAAATTATTATTTTAAACTGAACAAGAAAGATTTTATTTATTAAATTTCAAATTATTTATTTATTTATTATATATTATTTATTAAAACTTAAATATATTGGGATTATCCAAAATGTTTGTATTTGGGCCCCACATCTAGTAAGACCAACCCTGGTTCTTTAATCCTTTAAGGCGCAGTGTGCCAGCTGATGGCACACCTAATTTCACTCGCTTCTCAACCATTAAATTCAACTATAAATGTGAAATAATAGGTTTAGGATAGGGCTAATATTACTCCTTTTAGAATGTATATAGCAGCCTTATGAAATTTCGTTTTGGAATAGGAATTATTAGAGATAAAGTTTGGGAAAATTCCTTAACTCGGAGATAAGAATTTTTTTCAGTTCTGGACGTTTACAACTTTAGCAAATAACTCTAAAATTTTCCTCCAATATTCTCGAAGTTTTAATTTATGATTTTCTGTAAGATTCAATAAGATTTTTTGAGTGTATCAAAGTGGCTGTATCTAAGGGGGTTCACATATGAGGGGGGTGACCCCAAAGGGGGGGACAACCCCCTCGGAATGAATTAAGTTTTTTTAAAAAACTTTTTTGTAGATTCTATGTCTAGACAATAAACTAAACCCATTCATGATGTTTTTTCATGATATTTCAAGAAATATAATGCACCGCCAAGGGTTAATCCCACTGTAGAGTGCTATATTAAAGAATATAGATACTCAAATTCCTAGTTATGGTTCTGATGAGGCACTAAACTACTCTAAACCATGGGTGTTTAAATTTGATAAAACGGCCTTGTTAATGCAAACCATTTATGTGATATATTTATTCACCTCACCTGTTTTCTTGCTCCTTAACAGCGGCAGACGAAACTTTTGTACTAGCAGCGTACATATTGATGGCTAAACTGAGGCAAAGCTGAGAAGCAGCAATCCAACCTAGTATTCTGTAGGGTGTTTGCTGATTTGGCAGAGATAACCATCGGCGTATGACAAGCTAAAGAAAGCAGTTTAACAATTGAATCAACCATTCAGAAACCACATAAATTATTTTCTTTTCTTAAAAATTGTGTTTATATCTTTCATATTCTAAAGTGCTATTTACACAATAAGTGAAGAAATAATATGAGTCTGGTTCAGCGTTGGACGAACACTCCGTTAGTCCGTGACCCAGCATGGAGTACAAAAATCGAAGAGCGCAAAATTGCCAAAACAAAATCGCAATGAAGTTTCTGAATTAGAAAATTTTCTGAAAAAATTCTAAGAAACAATAAAACAATCTAATTGTATGTACTAATGTCCACTCAACTTTCAAGGTAATACTCCAGTAATCTATATATAATCTTTCCAATCTTTTTTTAGGAATTTGAGAACGGATAATCGCTTTAATGCCATCCTTGTCGATGCTGGCGAAATGGCATCCGAAATAGATGCAGATAAAAATTTTGAAACAATACTTAGACATCAAGTTCATCTGCGAGAAAGACAATTTGATAATGAAGATCAGGATGAGCCAGTTGTGGTGGCAACCTTTCATTTTCTTCTTGTTTGGCTTCATGGCTATATTAATATTTATATGCAGCAATTTATGTTGGAGAAGAACACACCTATTCTTACATAATGATTTCTTAATGGCCAAAGTCAAAAGAAACAGATAACAATGAAGATAATATTTTAAAAATTTGTATTATTATGATGAAGTATTAACATTATACTTATAGTTATTTTTTTCTTTCTTATGCTAGGTACAATATATCAATATTCATAATAAATAATGTTTAACCTATTTAACTTTTATTTTCCATGTTCATTTCATTGATTCACGGTAGGAAAATGCTCACTGAGTGTAGAAACCACATGAGTGAAAATTTTTTAATTTATTCCAGGGCTCTTTTATCATTTTAATATAAAATAGATTAACTGTTCAAGTAAAGTCACTTTGAAGGTATATAAAATCTACCAGGTAAAAAATTTATAATGAACAATTTAAAAAAATAATCTTTTTCTTTTCAGCTCCAACATTTTGATATTATTGACTCATGTGGTTTCTGCAATCAGTGATTCATTCAAGTACTTAATAGCACAGAAGTTTCAAATCAAAATGTAAATTAAATATATTTTCTGAATAAGATGAATACTGTTAAGAAATCTGCAGAATGATTTAAATGTATTTTTTACACAACTGATATCACAAATTCAGTAGTTAATATATTATCCCTTAAAGGCCCAGTGTTGCCTTTAAGTAACATACCTAATTTTGTCTTCTAAAATCTTGAGAATAAGACTGAATCTCTACTGCCTGTTGTTGATAATAAGACATTTACTGACATTTTTATTAAATCAATTTAAAATATCTTAGGTGGCAGCTTGAGTGCTGATGAGAAAATAAAAATAAATTGGTGTTTTTCACTTTAGCCTGCATCTTTTCAGTTTGTTTGTATGCTTGAGAATACCATGTTTTATTCTACAAAGTTGAAGGAAATTCCTTATCTGTATTATTATTTATTAAAATTCATCTGTGTTTGACATTATAGAATTTTATCAAGGAATCTTTTTTCGGAAATAAAGCCCAGTGTTGTCAGTTGGTAACAAACACTTTTTTAGCTATAAACCATACTTAAAACAAAATAGGATTTTTAAAAGTATTTTTTCCACGTTTTATTTAACAAATGAAAGTAAAAAAAAAAAATTTTTAAATCAATTTTTAAAAAATCAGACTTTTAAGGGTTAATATAATTTATACATGAATGTAGCAAATTTCTTTCTCTTAAAATACAGATTAACAAATATTTTTAGTAAAATAAAATTTGATTTGATATGTGTTATTTGATTCAAAATGAATGAGATAGCACATTTAGAATCTACATAAATTGGTTATTGGGACAATAAATTTTAATTAAAATTTAATACTAAAGCTATTTAAATAGAAAATATACACACTGAAA
Source organism: Araneus ventricosus (assembly GCA_013235015.1). NCBI lineage: Eukaryota > Metazoa > Arthropoda > Arachnida > Araneae > Araneidae > Araneus > Araneus ventricosus. The sequence continues at coordinate 84,799 of BGPR01001502.1, forward strand.
AATCAAATTAATTATTTTTTTCAAATAAACAATAAGTATGCTATCAATAACTTTTTAAATATGAAATTCTTTCAGGTACACAGAATACAATTTACAAATGCAGATTTACAGTTAACTAAATTAAGTGTAAAAGAATATTTAAATTAAATTTGAAATAATTCACATTTGCATGCTTTTATGAAAAATTCAATTAATAAATCAACAAAATGATGTCAAATATTAAGAACCTAAAATACTGATACTCACATATTTTATTCCTGTAAGTCTCTTTGAAATATCATGATAATTCCCATACAGGTAAAATGTAATTAAATGAACTCTCTGCAGTACCGTAATAGCTCTGAATATAATTGGTAAATAGTTTTTTAAAGTAGCTATATATGCATCACTATCACCACATTGTGTAGGGGATATTGAAGATAACTGATTTTCTAGCCAGGTTTGAAATCTCAGCAAGAAATAGTAGCCAAAAGTACGTAAACTGATGTCTGTAAAGCGCACCTGATGATAGAAATAAAATATCAGGAACAGCTCTGGTAATATAAATATAATTGCATGATGTTATATGATAAAAATATACAAAGGGTGAATAAAGAGTAATCAATACAATCTTGATGTTATACAGAATATAACACTTTAACCCTCAAGTTCACTACAAGTTTCGTTTTGAAAATCACTAAATTTATTTCAAAAATGAGTATTAGAGATGTAGCTAATCATAAATATGTAATGGAAAAAAATTTAGCATTTTTTAATTTTCAACAAATTTGTGGTTTCACAGTGAAACCAATGAACGGTAGCGGGCTATTTTTCCTCCGAAAAAGTTATCACCGAAATGCAAATTTAATTATGTATTTAATTTATAAATATATGTGAGTGTTCAGGATATTCAACCTTCATAAAATTCAATATTACTTTCAAAGATTCAATTTTTAAAAATATCAGTTTGTGTAAGAACCCTCATAATTTTGTTTCCCTTAGAGATCAAAAGCAATTTAGCTCTTGCAATGCCGATATCCTCGCGAAAACTAACAGTATTGAACTGGAATTTTTATATAAGTTGGACTATATATCTGGCTTTTAAGTTACAAAAGAAAAATTACACTACATTTCGAAACATGCACAGTAAAAAATTGCACAACATGTGGCTTCACTGTGAAGCCAATGCAAGCGAAAAGGTTAAGACCGAACATATTTTTGTAACCAATGGATTAAACACTGACTATAACTCAAAAATGGATGGTAACTGCCATCTGATAAGAAAAATAGATCTGTTGATTCTGGAAACAGAATTAACTGCATATAACAAACCAGGAAGCAGAAATATTAGCCAATGTCTAACCCACATGATCATATGGGCTGGAGCTTAAACGGATTAGCTGAGATAACCATTTAATTAAACATGCACACTCCTTAATAATTTTGCATACATTTATCATTGCTGCCTATTCACTTAAACTCTTCAAGGATACTAACACATGTGTGTATGTTCAGTTTTTCTTTAAATTAAAACTATTCTGATTGAAGTTTAGAAGAATTTATTCTATTTTTTCTGCCTATTTTATATTGTTGCCAACATAAAATAAAAATATCGGGATACTGACACATGTGTGTATGTTCATTTTTTTTTTTAAATTAAAACTATTCTGAGTGAAAAAAATTTAAAATCTGTTGGATAAAAATTCAGAAGAATAAATTCAATTTTTTCTGCCTATTTTATACTGCCAATATAAAATAAAAATACTAGGGTACTGATACATGTGTTTATGTTCAGTATTTTTAAAATTAAAACTATTCTGAGTGAAAAAATTAAAAATATGTTGGATAAAAATTCAGAAGAATAAATTCATTTTTTTTAATTCATTGAATTATTGCCAACATAAAATTAAAATATTATAATGACATAAATTAACTTTATTTTACCATTTTAAAAAAATTGTGCCTGAAGAGTTTAATTTTAGCAGTTAATTAAAATAAAATCAACAAAAAATATAAAATAATAAGGATATGAGTGAATACTGAAAAAATCAGAATAATTTCCATGTGGATAATAAATATCAATTTTAAGAGTATGATGGTAAAGTAAGGTCTTATTTTCTTCAAGTAAAGTTAATTTTTTTTTCTTCAGAACTGTTGTCTCAGAGAAACAAAATTTATCAGTGTTTCAATATGCAGTTCAAGACACTATTTCTAAATTTATTAAAAATAATAATTATTATTATTGAATGATTTAAATTTTTTCAATAAAAAAATTAATATTCAATTGCAACAAAATTTATGGCAATGTACAATGACAATTAATTTAGAAACCACAACGAAAAAACATGACTTGATGGGAAATATTTACTCAACTATACATATCAAACATATAGAGAGAAATATCATTACAATTTTTCTAAATAGAACAAAAACTAACAATAGTTGATGAATCTTAACGTCATTTTTGTTGTTACAAGTAAGTTCTAATATTTTAAACTTTCATGAAAAGCAAATGCTAGAAATCATGCAAGTTGTGCAATAAATATTCTGCTTCATAGGATATTCATAAATTGAATAGGATTGTAGCACCTTTCTGAATAATTTTAAATATGTCAAGTTTCAAATCTCCCTCTCAAGATAATTGTACATTAATACTGTATTTTAAATGATGAAAGTATAATTATCAGTTTCTAAGATATCAGCCAATTTTAATGATAAAAAGATTAGGCTATATTACAGAATAAATAGAAAATTATCATGCTTACAAATTAGTATACGGAAAAGCTTTGATATATGGCATCATTGGCGATAATCTTGTATTGAAGACTTTTTGTTGCCTAACCAAACATCGTATTGTAAAGCCGCTAAAACAAAATATTGCAAATGGGGTCCTATATTGAAGCTGTTGAAAAAAGTCGCCAAAACAAAATTTTTGCCAGTGATGCCATATATCAAAGCTGTACTTAGTATACTTTGCAAACATGAAACCAAATAGTTTCAAATTTAATTTTTTCTGATAAGAAATTAAGAAGAGACTGCCAAATCAACAGTTAGAATTACACACAAAAAACAATATAAGAAAAAAAATTGTGAATTAATAATTTATTACTTAAATTTTTTTTAAGAAATAAATAATACAGTACCCATTTAGACGGTATTGATTTCAGGTTCCTGTCAACTTGAATGACATTTGAATACTCTTCACCGAGAGTTTGAAGACCTACAAAGTCATAAAAAAGATGTTATGAATTTGATTAAAAATTGATCACTCTTTTTTCCTTTTAATATTAAAAGAAACAACCATTACCAAAGAAACAACAAAATTATTTTCACACTCAAAATTTCAAATATAGAAATAATCAATGTACTTTGTTAAAAAATACAAGGAAAAATTTAATGTCAGATGGAAAGCAGAATATTTTTCAGTTAGCTCGATATTGCACACCAAATACATTAAATAAAAAAAGTGCAATTTTTTACCAACTTCGCAATGCAAAGCTAATATACTTGGCTCGCATTTTGGATATTGCAGCATTAACAGTGAATGACATTTCATGTTAATTTTTATACTTGGTGACAAATGTTATTGACATAACAGGAAAAGACCAAGTTTAATTCTTAATTACCTACTCTTTTGAATTTGATTAAAAAGTTTCTTATACCAAGTAATTTCATTTAATTTAATCACAATATAAGTTCAGTCACAGCAGAGATTGTTTCCAAGACTAAACTATAAGCTACTATAAAAATATGCATACAAACTTTCTCTTTTACCACAATTAAAAATAATTTTAAAAAATGTTAAAGAATTATAAAAAGAAATTAAAGGAAAAAGAGCTGAAACTGTTATTACAGGTAAAAATCATAAATTGCTAAAATAAATACTGAAGGGAATTTTTGATGTCATCATTTAATTCTACATTTTCAAAAATTGTGCAAGGACAAGCTAACTCTAAGTAAAAATAAATGTGTAATTTGTATGCATCATGAAAGGAAAAACATCAAAAATAAATGAAATAAAAATTATTTCATTTTCAGCACTCAATGTTTTGCTAACTAATGAACTACGGACTAGCTCATTTCTGAAAGCATCTGAATGCCAAACTCTGTAGACAAGCGATGTCCGGATTAGTGGGATTCTATTATAGTAAAAGCTTAACTAACTGGCATGCTCGGGAAACTCCGATTTCCGAATACCTGAAAAGTCCGGATAGTTGAGTGTGACGGAAAAATGGGGGGATGGCCCTTTTTTTAGATTTTTTCGGCCAAATAATTTGTTTTTGTCATTTTGAAATGTGCATTAAATATAATTTTTAAGAATACTTCTGTATCTTCCATAACATTGTATTTACAAAACATATTATGAAGATTTTAATTTAACATTGATGATTTAAAAAAAAATATGATCTGTAGTCGAATTTTTACCGTAAATATATAGTTTGTAAAAATATAAACATATAAAAATAGCCGACGAGACTGAAAAATATTCTACTCAGCAAGCATAATAAAACTCTTTTAAGTGATCATAAACAAATCCCAGATTGAATATCAAAACTAATTATCTTTTAGAAGATCGCAAGGGTTATTGCACGATATGCGCGCCTGCAATTCTTCTGCACTTGATATTACATAATCGGAATCAACATCTGCCAGTATTTGGAGCGTAAATAAATAAAGGAAAAGAAAGAGACTTACCAATCTGGAAGTAACCCCCACCATTACCTTTTTTTTTTTTTACCACTTCTGCCCCTTTGCCTTTTTTTTTGGTTGTGGATTTTGTTTTTAGGTCTTGTTTTTCAGCGAAAAGTGAGGACTGTTTGTTTATTGGTCCTCACTTTTGCTTTTGAACCTCCCCCTCCCCATAAAACAAGTCTGTGTGCTCACAGTACTGTATATTGCTTTTTTTCCTTCTACACCCCTCCATGCAGAGCGAACTTTGGAATCCCAAAATAAATTGTCCGCGAGAATGGAACGGCACGCGCGCACATGCTAAATTTTAGCGCACAGATGTAAAATTTTTAGAAAAACTCATTTTCTAATTTTTCCGGTTAGTTGAGCTTTCCGGATACTTGAATGCTGGATAATCGAGAGTTTACTGTATATCTTTAAATTAAGTGAAATCTGCACCAGAAGGTCCTAATGAAACAGAATTTCTACTGAAGCATCAAAATTCATATACATACTTAAATAAATCATATTACAAAGATTTAATCAAACAAATAAAAAAAGAAAATTATACCTGATAATGTAGTAAGACTAAAGAAAAGAGCATCAGAAAATACACTGCTGAAGTCTTTCCATTTAATCCAAAGAGGTATACCTTAAAAGAGATGTCATAATTATCAATATAAGAGTGTTTCAAAATAAAGAAAATGAATAAACGAGTTTAAATATAAATTGAAATGTTACACAAATAAGAAGAGAATAGGCTAAAATTATTTGAAGCTAGAAATCTCAAAATAGTCAATTTTCATTCTCATTAAAAAAAAAAAAAAACCTTTTTAGGATTCAAGATAAAAATGTACCTGATCTTTAGAAAAAAGTAGTTCACTTTCATGCTTTTCTAATCATGGCATTTATTATCAGTCATATATCCTCACTAATTTTAATAACTTATTTTAAGAAAAAATTAACTCATTTTTAAGACCAAAAACTAATGGAAAAAGTACTGGTTAATCTGGAGTCTACGGTGCCGACTTACTTCGTTGCTCTTAGGATTGCCAACTCTTTGCTGCCAAGAACAGAGATCAGAGAACATTTGTTTTGGTTGAGCAATGATGTTTTTAACGAGTGACATGTGCATGCGCGGAATTAATCTTTTCATTGATGTTTTGCACATCATGCTATATTGCACCTCATTTCGATTGGACTGTTTTGTTCATCTCTTCGATGTGATTGGTTAATTCATTTGAATTTCAATAAAACTTCGTTTTGAATATCGGTTCAGTACTGTGTATGTCATTCTGTGGGTTTCATTTCTCAATGAATAAGAAAAGTTGCCAGTATTTATGTTACGCTGCTTTTTTAAGTTAATAAAAGTTGCCCTGTACACGCTTAAAATGTCGCAGGCATTGTGTGCAGAAATTCTTGTTTTGGGAATTTTTAAAAAAAACCTTGATTCCTAGCATTCAATGAAAAGCATAGATACTAGTTTCCTACTATGCTGAAAGTGAAGCCGCTGATGTTTTCTTAAGTTAAAAAAATTGCCAAGTACACACTTGAAATGCCGCAGGCATTGCGTGCTCAATCTCTTCTTTTCAGGTGACACATGTGCAAGAGAGTACTAAAACGCACACTGCATATCCAAAACAGCATTTGGTGACAGCAAATGAAATTGCACCAGGAAAAATTGGCAAGAAACAGGTCCGCATCGAAAACTCCAGGTTTACCAAAGTACTAAATTACAAAGCAGCTAATATGCGTATTACCATTGCTGCACTCGAAGTTCAGATGAGAAGTATCAAAAGTACTAGATTTTAATTGACAATAAATGCAATACTGAAACAGTCATAAACAACTCAAATAGACAGTATGGGAAAAGCTACGCAGTGTATCATTATGACTAGTTAAATATTTCTGAATATGATTATATTGTATAAAAGTAATTGATAAATTTGAACTTTTTTTCTTCTTTCTACTAGCTTACAACTTTGTTCTGAAATCTTACACATGATACTTGTTCAGGTTCAATTAACTGAAATCTGGTTAGTTTATTTTTAAATACAGGTACAAATCTCAATAGTTACTTTGAAAATTATTTATTATGAATGTGATAAACCTACTCACAAAAATATAAAAGACAAAAACATAATTACTACATATAAAATATCCTTGCAAAAAAATCACATTATTTCTATGTAAAAAATTTGAAATACCATAAAAGATTTAGGCAAAGGCTAAAAGAAATATTCCACACTACAATAAGCTAATTATAGAAAGTTAAGATTCAGGCACATACACAACAGGAATTCTACACTTCCAAATCTTTACTTCCATAAATATTCACAGTATGAAGAAAGGTAAGTTCTCCAGTAGTGGGCCACTTGAATTTTTAAGTTGAAAAACAAGAAATTCCAGCATTGCAATGAAATAAGAGATACGCCTCTGGTAAGCTGAAACCCTTATCAACTAAATACCAAAGGCACAGCTTTTATTTCCTGTTTAGTTAGGAGCAAGAAAGTTTGTTGCTGAAATTGGTCTCTGAGAGAAGCATTTTTAGCTTATTCTTAGTGATTTCCTTAAGAGGTAACTCTTTATTCAACTATTTTTTAGCATACATTCTACTTGTTTTTAAAATGAATTGTTATTGATATTATTTGATTATATAATGAATGTATTATAAACTATCTTTAAATTAAATAATATTGATAATTTATGGATAGTGAAGGGTGGCCCACTTTTGGATCAATGTTTTACTAAATGCTCCAGTAGTGGGCCTAGGAAGGCCAGTACTGGAGCACATGCTTTCTCTCAAAATAGACTGTTTTGTGATGTTTAATAAGAAGGTTATATCTTGTAAAGTCTTTTTATTTAATTAGATTTGCTTTATTTTTATCAGAACCAGTAGTGGGCCACATGGCGAACCTCTGATACACTAATGGTCCACTACTGGTACACTAATGGAACATTCTGACCAATTACTTAAATAATAAATATTTTATAGTACTGTTGAGGAAAAGACTGATATTCAAGAATTAGTTGGGCTTTGTAACGAGGCAGACAATAATAACTATCGCATTGCTGGACCATCGAAAATATTCCATCACCATTTAAAAGGGCTCTTTTCTGGCTGCAGAGGGAAGATGATGACAAAGATTTATTCAACATAAAATATCAAGATTTAATATCCATAATGCCCCAAACAGAACTTAAAATGAAAGATCGATAATTAGCATATACCTTTAATAAAAAAATTGGCTGTTGGAGAAAAAATGTAAATCTCATGTCACTAGAAACTATAAATAAAAGATTTCACCTATATCAAGCCATTTTTTATAGTGTATAATGTAAATATATTGTTGTTATTACTATATATAATGCTTTTATTCTTTTTTCTTTGGCACAATTGACAAATCTGGGTGGCCCACTTTTGGTATGTCCACTACTGGTACATCAAAAGTTTGCTATGCCCACTTCTGGTGCATATGAGTGATCTAAGTTTTTAATTTTTTAAAAATTATATTACAATTATTTTGATATTTCAGGTGATTATTATTTTAGATAAAAGTTTGAACAACCATAAAAAAATAGATTAGTGAAACTTCTCAAAAGTTTAGATGATAATTGAGAAAATACCCTTAAGTGGCCCACTACTGGAGCATTTACCTAAAATGAATTTTAAAAAAAATTTATACTTCCTTTCACAGTGAGAAAAAAATAAGCACACTGTATTATTTATTTGCAACGTAAATAAATAAACACAAATTAAACAAGGAATGATGAATATAAAATTATTTATAAAAAGATAAATATATTCATAATTTTACTTGGTATTTACAATGAAAAATAGGGAAGTATTAAATATAGACAATTCGAATGCCAAAAAAAAAAAAAGTATTTGCACACTAGCAACGAAAAATGAAAATTGCGGAAATATTTAACATAATCAAATATTAAAATGACTTGGTATGCACGACCCTTGCTTGAATTACAGCTGTAATCATTTGGACATTGATTCCACTTATTTGTGACATATTTCTATGATATTTGATTTTTAGCTATTTCTTCATGAGAGTTTGCTTCATATAAGTTTTTTTTTTTTGAAAATTTTCTTTTTCTAACTTGAGTATCTAAAACATGTAACAAATTTTCAACAGAATTGAAGTTTGAAAAGGGTTTTCAAGATATTTTTAACATAATAAAGCAAATATAACTGTGTAATGCTGACCCAATGTTTAGTGTCATGGGCTTTAGTGGTGTAGTCACAAAATAAGCAGTGTTGGGAAGGTCTAAAAGCACTATCAGAACGCTCTAAATAGGTGACAAAAATTCTGCTGTTTTAAGGATGTTTTTATAATTTTCATTTAATTCTTAAAAAAAAAAAAAAACAGTGCCAAAAATAGAATGAATCAAGAGTTCTTAAATACAATGAACTTTTAAATAGATTATCGTTCAACATATTAATATATTGTTTAGCATTCATACTAGTTTTAATACAGAGAATTTCCCCTCCTCCATTTTAAGAAACACATCTCCACTTGACCATCGCCGAGTTTGACATTTGGTCTTAAATTATTTACTTCATGGTATCAATACACAATTCCCCCGTCCTGTACCAAATATAGCTATAAACTTGTTTTCATCAGAAAATATGTTTAAAAATTCCAAAATTCCCAAATCTACTGGTTTGTTCAGATAAGCTTTGAAAAGTAAGTCTTTTCCTTCTGTTTGTAAACTTGTACATTTATTTAAAGGATCTCTTCCTCATATATTTCTATCATGCAGAATATTTCAAATAGTTCCCAATGCATCTGTAGTCCCTGATTTTAAAACAAGATCAACAGCCAATTTTTTAGCATTAATGAATTATTTTGTCGATTATTTAAGTACGGTTATTCCACTACATTTTGGGGATGAAGGAAAGAGCTTTATTTCATTTGGTGCAGACAGAACTGATGGAAGTCTCATTTTACTTTGTACTACAGTCAAAAACAAATTCCTCGCCTAACCAAGTGTGCTTTTTTCGCCAAATGTTGCAGTTGATTTTATATCCGTTTACCTCTTTTTTTTTACTCGTCTACTTGCGACAACCCTGATCAGGGTTTTTCTCCTAGCGGTACGACAGTAGGTCTCTCCATTGTCCTGGATTTACCTTCAATGAATGCCCAATTTGAGACTTATTGCTGTTGTATTAATGACTTTTTTCTTTTTTATTGAATAATGAACACTAGAAAAGATTAAATTTAACTTTTTACCTATTTCCCAGTAGCTTAACCCCCAATTATGAAGAGTTATCATTTTCTTGAATATTCAGACAGCTCACATATTTTAGCTCAGTGTAACTATCAGAAATACCAATTCAAGTATCATTTTATGCCTTTTAGAAGCAAATGGCAATTCACATTTGAAAATTTCACATTTAGAAACATTGAAAACACACTTTATGTGTACAAATACTTTTTTGACTTGAGAAAATTCAATTTTAATTTTCGTAAATATGTATTATTTTTTAATAAAGGATATTTTCTAGTCTCCCCGATATTTTTAATAAAATTTGTATTTGGCCATTATTTAAATAAAGTAATTTGTAGCAAAACAATTTCCTCACAACTGCTGTCTATAGTTATTTAAGCAAACCAATGTATAAATGCAAATTCCTTTTACACTCACTGTAAAAACTAAATTCATACCTAAACATTTCTGAGTGGCGTCAGATATTAAATTTCTTAAGTAGCGCATATATTCCTCATCTTTCTGAGAAGCTCTTAATATTTCAGCAGTACCAGCAACCTGTGGATTTACCATTTTCCTTCAACCAGAAGCAATTTAACAAAATAATTTCATTGAAAACGTTAATTCAAACTATCACACATTTATATTCATTCCAGTAAATCATAGACAACAATTAATATTATAATTCGTCCGTAAAAGTGTGAGTCGACGTACAAGACACATTACGATCCAATGTTTACAAAACAACTAGTTGATCAAGGAAACTTCAGAATCGATATACAAACCTTACAATAACGATTTCGAAACTAGCGCAATTTCAGTTGAGCTCTAATATTTATCTGCAAATAACTAATACATGTGAGTTTTAATACTTATATAATACAAATTATTACTTTAAAATTCTTTTCCTGTCATTTTTACTTAAGGAAACGTTTTCTAATGAAATTCATTCATTCTGAAAATGTTAGAAACGTTTTCTACTGTTTCCTGTTTGGTGGCAACATTTTTTGATCAACATATGTTTTAATAACTTTTGTACCTTTCATTGCACAACGACTACACATTTCTAGCTTATCCAGTGTTAGTCCGAAGAATTCTGTTTAGTTCTGTGATAGGTACAAGGACGAACTGTTATATATAGGTAATTTTTTGATGTTCTGTTGTATGAGAGTTATTATTTTTCGTGTGAAAATATGTATGATAAGTTATTTCTTGTGTTGTAAATAATTAGTTTTCCTTCCCATGGGTAATTTATTTAGATTTTGGCTTAGTTCTTTTTTTATAGAAATTTCAGAAAACTGAATCTAAAAGAAATATCTGTTAAATAATATTTAAATATTAAAGTTAAATTAAAAGAGATTTAAAAAAAAGCAATGTGACAGCTCGCGCATTTTTTTCC
>BGPR01001502.1:101844-148301 GCA_013235015.1 Araneus ventricosus
AAATAGCATAGTTAATATTATATAATTGGAATCTTATCTAGGATAGAAAAATTCTCTGAAACTTGAATAGATATGGCTTAGAAACAGGGTATCTTTGTTCTAATGATTATTTTGCATGAAAATATTCTTAAAAGAGTATATATACTTTACATTAGAAAAACTGTAGAATCATGCATATAATTTAAGAGCCTAAACATCCTTTGCTCTTTACGTAGATGAGTTTTCTGATCATAATAGCCGAAAACTTCATTTTGATATTAGTGCCTAGTTATCCTTCATGAAATAGCATATTTCTATATTTTAATAGAATTTTTTGTCTACAACTATATCGACTAACAATAGAACTTAAAAAAATTTTTGGTAGAAAAATAAATTTACAAGAAGCGTTAGTTATAAAAAATGACAAAGCTAAGCTATTAAATTCAGCAATTTGAAAATCATTGTGTGGTGAAATTGTTGAATTATCTATCCATCGTATAACAAATTTTAATGGAGACACTGACAAAGTAATTTCACATTATTCAACTTTAATCAATCTTATAGTGTAGAGTGGGATGAAAAGATCAAAGTGGCAATGAAATAAAAGTGTTGCATGAGTAGTTGAGGAATCTTTAATTGTTAATTTCGAAATGTAGATTTTATGCCAGTTACAATAATACATTGATGAAAACAAGTGATATTTTGAACCAATCGCCTATTACATCTCATCCAGTTATTTTATATGAATCAAAATTATTCGCAGTTTAGTTATGTAATGTATGTCCGCAAAACACCTGCTTCCAATATCATTCTAAAAGGTTGCAAATTGTCGTCATTTTCATATTTATAGTTGTTAATTGTTGCTCCAACATTAAACTAAAAATTTGTGTACTACATCCACGGCAGTGATCAATTCACATGGTAGTGATATTTCATAATCACTGAGATTGCCAAGACTCTCTATAATATTTTAATGTGAAAGTGTATGCTAACCAAGCTATGACTTAAAAAAAGAGATTTGTAATAAAATAACTTCTACATCCATACTATACTACTGAGATTCGGCCATACATCCTTACTTAAAACCTTCATTTTAAAGCATAAAATGATCATCATATAAAGCAGTATCATGCTTTAGGACCTAATTAATTGTTAACATTTTATTTGGTTTTTTTAAATGATGTAGATAAATATGTTGCCAAGCATAATTTACTTTTGTTTGGAAGCATTTAGAATTCAATATGATAAATGTTTAACTTGAATTGTCTGTTTTAAGCATTTTTTTATACTTATTTTATGTTTGTAAAGATGGAATTTAGTAATCATTTTTCACTCACTTCCCCAATGTGCTTGAGGATTGAAATTTTGTGAACTTAAGTATATTTTTGATGATAATACACTATTTTAATTTTTTTAGAACTTATTTTATCAGTTATTCATTATTTAAACTAAATTTTGATTACACACAGGCAGCATCATCTGGTAGGGAGCTTGAGAAACATTAGATCTCAAAATTAAAAAGAAAATAAAATTAGAAAAATTCTGCTGTTTAATACACTAATAAGTTTTTTAAAAAACTTATTAAATTTATTTTTTTCCCATTAAAGGAATCCTTTGCAAAGAACTAGTTTGAATTGTTGAATAGTATTGGTTGAATATTTCATTAAATTCTAAAAGATGTAAAAGTTTATAATGTAGAAGCAAGTTTAGTCTTCTACACATTTGTGAATAACATATTGCTTTTCTAATTTATATAGCTTTATGGTATGCAGGAAATGGAATTAATGTTTTATATGTAACACTGAATTGATAGTAGCAGATGTTAGCTAAAGTGTTTAATTGAACTAATCATACTCTGGAAGTAAATGTCTAAAACTTGAAAATTTCTAAAAGGCATTTTTAAAAAAAACTATGTATTTTCTATATATAATTCCTTATTCTCTATCAGGTATTTTGTTCTGATTATTAACTCTTTGTTTTATAGGTAAAATTTTGCTTTCTTCAGTATATTAAAAAAGTAATAAAGGAATGTATTAATGTAAATTTTATGTAATCTACTTTTCCTGTTCTATTTAAGTTATACTGAATTTGTTACTTCTGTATGTAATTCTGATCTGTTTTTAATGTTCCTTGAACTAACCAACATAATATTTATATAAGCTGTATAATTGCTTTGGTAGATGTATTTGAAATAATTCTATATTTTTCAGAGCTATTAATTCAGCAATTAAACAAGGGAGATTATGAATGCTTAGTATGTTGTGATAGGATCAGAGTGAAAGATCAGATTTGGCATTGCTTAAATTGCTACCATGTTTTCCACCTGAGGTGTATTCGGAAATGGGCACGATCCCCTGCAGCTTCTGTCCCAGGTAATTTATTTGTAATCTTTTGTTTTTCTAATTATTTTTTAAGCATATATTTTATTCCAAACATTTTAACTTCTGCCCTGTTAGTAAACTGTCTTAGTAAAGAATATAGGCTTCTAAATGAAGAAATTGTATGATTCTAAATTCTGACCATTGAAAAATTTGAACAGATTTTATGATTGAAAGATTTATGTTTAAGTTATAATAACATTATCTGATTAATAATTAACTAGTAAATATCTGAAATTATTAGCTTAGAAATTTTTAAATGCCTTTTTCTTATATGAAATCAAAACTTACAGAACAGAACTACGAGTTGACAAAGTTCAAAAGTTGATTTTAGTGTAATTAAAAAAAAAAAATCATTCTCATTAATATAAACTGTCTGTGCTTTGCTTACTCATATATTTACTTTGGGCAAATTGTATGTTTATTTTTGTGTTATATTTTAGTGTAACCAATACCTGCAGAACATTAAATTCTTTAAATAAAATTTGATGTATGTTGTTCTTATGATGTAATCTATAAGAAATGACATTTTGTTTTAAATGCACATATGGGCTTTGACTGCTACAAATATTATCCTTTAGTAATTCATTGCAGTTTTAATCAATTATTCAAATTGATTTCATTCCATTTTTGTTCACTTTTTTGATGCCGCTGTTGTCAGGAAAGTGTCTTCTATTCTCTTTCATATTAAATAAGGATTATAATGACTGAATATTAACTGTACAAATACATCTGAAACATTTATTGTTATTATTATTTTGATGATTTTTATGATATGTGCTATATTCTTATTTAATTTATTATTGTTTTCATAGTAAGCAAAACTTTCAAGTTTTTATAAATTTTAAAACCTCTTTATCCACAAATTTTAGAAGCTTTTTGTTTGTCAAATGCATGTATCCATTCCCTGAATACTTTTGTTTCTTTCTCTAATGCCTTCTTTTTTTGAAATAGCCACCTTTGACAACTAGCTTTTTTTCCCAGGAATATTGTCTGTATTTAATTTCAAACCATTAATCATAAATTAATATTCAAAGTTTCCATAACAACTCTTTTTAAACTTCAAATTGTGGTAGACATTTGAGTTGTTATTTTATTCATTGTATGAACCTGCCTAATAGATTCAAGTCGCATGAAAAACATCATTCTCTAATATCTAATTGCATATTCTCTTATGTGGTGCTGTAACTTCCCTTTCTTATTTCTCATGTAAAATGTGCATGTGATCCCGATATTAAACTGATGTGTCTCATTTTACATCTATTATGTGAGCACATCCAACAGGATGTACTCTTTATTAAAACATGCTAATGAAAAAAATTAAAGAATAGCAAGGATAATCATTAAGAATGCATAATATATTTCCTAATACACTTAATATCTTAGAACACTTTATTTATCGATTACAAAGTTTAATGAGATAAAAATAAATTTAAAAAAAATCATTAATGCAATTGTCAAAGAATATCAAAAATTAATTTAATCTTCACTCATTAACTTTTAACAATGGGAGAATAAAATATTTGTAGAAACAATGAAATCAGTTTGAATTTCATTGCAACAATGAAAAGTATTGTTGCAAATTATGCATTAAGATATTTTTTAAAATTATCCAAATTTAAAATTCTAATTAAAATTTTTAAAAAATAGGTCTGAGGGGTGCATTCTCATCCTCCAAAGAATGCTTGTGCTAAATTTCATAGCTCTATGTTCAGCAGTTTGCCCTGCACAAGAGTGTTTTAACATACACACACAGACACACATTCTTCTTTATTATTAGTTGTGGTATTGGAAAAAATGTGTGTAAATCCATATGTACATATATTTCTATTTTCTATATTGATATGAAACAATTTGCAATTACAGATGAAGGCTGGCGTTGCCCCGCTTGTCAGAATTTAACTTCTAAAGTTCCTTTTGATTACTTCTGCTTTTGTGGTGCTCACAAGAATCCAGATGTTAACTATCATCTTACTCCTCATACTTGTGGAGAAATCTGTGGCAGGAATCCGCCTGATTGTTCTCATCCTTGTAAAGAACTCTGCCATCCTGGTCCATGTCCTCCATGTTCTGTTGTTGTACAAAAGTCTTGTGCTTGTGGCAAGACTGTTAAGGTAAATATTTTCCTATTGCTACAACAGTGAATCTAGATGCTATGTCATAAACAACCTTCATCTACCTTTGAATTTCCAATATTCCTGGCAAAAGGAATGTAGGTAATTAGATTGTGTCTTGACCAAGAATTTCATGTTCAGAAAACGTAAAATTATTCAGCAGATCCATTCATTGGAAGGAAACTAAGCAAAGTGCATTTTTATATCTGCAAAAATGCAGTTGAAAACTTTTTAAACTCCCTTCACGCGGGGGGGGGGGGATGCTGCCCACACAAAAATTGTTAGTGTAAGAATAAATTAGTCAAATAAAAAAAAATGTTCTAAAAATCATCCACTCATGAAAATATAAAATAATTGCATACAAAAGTTATACAAGCTAATGCATTATGTTATAGTTCAGATTGCTTTTAGGTAAACAATTCCTCTTCATCTTGATGCCTTTGGATTTATAGAGTCATGTAATTCCTATTATTTACTAATTCTTCAGAAGATATGAAATGTAAATGGCTAAAAAATGTTGGATTGATTTTGAATTTTTGTGATTAGCAATTGGAATGTATAAGAGATAATTTTTCAAAATAATTTATTGATTTACAATAAACTCTATTTTATTAATCTACTTATTGCTTGTGTTTCATTAAATTTTATAAGTATTAACATTTTTGATTTTACATTCTGGATTTCTTGTACTTGCTTGGAAGCCATGATGACATAATGGCAAAGTCGTGACTTTCTGACTTGAGTTCTGCAGATATAATACCCAATTTTGGTGATGATCTGCTGTACCAGTTAATTGTGTTGCATGCTGGATTTGTTTTAGTCAAATATCCTCTTACTGCTGTGGGATTTCATGGATGTGGGTTTGGATGGAGTCCCTATCATGGTTAATGTGGAGTTTATTATACCCACTTACTTAGTTCCTCTTAGGATCGTCAGCTCTTTGCTGCCAAGAAATGGAGATGAGAGAACATTTGTTTTGGTTGCACAATAATATTTTTAACGAGTGGCATGCGCGGAAATTAATCTTTTCATCAGTGTTTTGCACGTCACGCCATATTGCGCCTCATTTCGATTGGACTGTTTTGTTTATCTCTTCAATTCAATTGGTCGAATCATTCCAGTTTGAATAAAACTTCGTTTGGAATTCTTCGGTTGGAATATCGGTTTAGTGCTGTGTATTTTATTCTGTGTGTTTCAGTTTTCAATGAGTAAGCGAAGTTACGAGTGTTCCACTATGCTGAAAGTGAAGCCACTGATTTTTTTTAACTTAAAAAAATTTGCTCGGTACATGCTTGAAATGCTGCAGGCATTGCGTGCTGAATCTCTCCTTTTCAGGTGACACATGTGCAATAAAAAGCGCACTGCACATTCTAAACAGTATTTGGCGACGGCAGATGAATTGCTCCAAGAAACATTTGCGAGAAATAGTTGGGTACCGTAAACTCCATTTACCCCTATCATTTGACCACTGCTTAAAATTATTAAATCCATCCCAGAATTGCATTTATGGAGCTGCAAAATAGGACTTTATTCTGACTAAACTAGGATGTACTTCCTTGATTCATTTTAGTTCAGTTATTCATTTGTATTAATTACCAGTTATTCTTTCCAATATAAATATGGCATAGCTTATCCATCTATTATTCCGAATAGAATTGTGTGTATTATACCAGTCTGTAAATATTAAATAAATTATTTGCATTATTTTAAATATTATTTTTGGAAATTTTTAGGCTCTTCCTTGTAAACAAGATGTTGAGTTAACTTGTAGTTCTGTTTGTGAAAAGCCTTTAAATTGTGGAATGCACCTTTGTACCATTCAGTGTCACCCAGGAGAATGTCCTCTTTGTGAGGAAGAAATTCACCAAGGTATATATACATTTATACTTAAATATTGCTCATATTTATATTCCTTATTCTGTTGTGCAATTTTGCCTATCATGTCCCGCTCTTATTTTAACATTTTTTTTAGAGTGTTACTGCAAGAAAAGTAAAAAGACTGTAATTTGTGACTCGGACACATCCGGTGTGCTTCATTTTTCTTGTGGAGAAGTGTGCGGAAGACTATTAAGTTGTGGGAATCATTCCTGTGATAATATTTGCCATCCAGGCGATTGCAGTCCATGCGGTCTTTCAACTGAAATTGTAAAATATTGTCCATGTGGCAAAACGGGCATTCAAGAATTGATTGCAAATGGGAAGGCAGTTCAAAGGAAGTCTTGTAAAGACCCGATCCCTTTGTGCAGTAAAATATGCGGGAAAGTGTTCTTCTGTGGGCCTAAAGGTATGCCTTTTTTTCCTTCAAATTTTTGTGACTTTCAGTTGAAATTTGAATTGATATAATTATTAAATTATACTCTGTTATTGCTTTTTTGTGAACATTTTTTTTTATTTATTTGTTTACATGTTTTCAAGTATTACTCAACAATTCGGTTAAATATTGCATGCAAATTAAAAGTCTTAACAAAATGAAATGTCAACTCATTGAGCATATAGAAAAATTTCCGATGCCAAAAATAATCATAAACTAATAAATTATTCTGTTGAAATGTTCCTCAGCTTGATTTAAGTTAAGTTTTAGTCATAGATAACATAAATTGGCAGGTTATTTATGGGAGTTTTGCCTTTTGCAGTTTTAACTGAAATATTAATTGTGGATAACCAAGGGGGAAAAGTTTCATTCTTAATATTTTTTACAGAACAAACTAATAATTTTTCCATGTAAACTTGTTAGTAACTAATTTGCTTTTTGAAAATCTTAAAGAAGAATACAGTTATTGATTATGCAAAACAAATGAGTTCTTTGCTATATTTAAATAAGTACCGAAATTTCATTAAGAGGGAAAGTTATTTTGTATTGTCTTTAAATATTATACTTTTTCTTTTAAAATTTTATTTTGTCCTTCAGTGTGATTTCATAGAAGAGACGTTTTCTATTTGAAATTTTCTTTTTTTTTTCCCAAAACAATTTATACTCAAGTTCTTATGTTAAACAAGTTAGAAAAATTTGTAATTGATTTTTAAGTCGTGTTATTTTGCTGTTTATAGTATTTGTCTCTAGTTTATCCATCTGATTCATCTATGGATATTTCAATTTTGTGTATTTGAAATAATGTTTTTCATAAGTTTTCTTTCTTCTTCATGGGCATCAATGTCACCAATAAATTAGGCTATCTACTATTTTCCACATAAAATCCTTAATAAAATCAGCACTGTCCTTTCAATTTTTAAGCTGTTGGCAGAAATATGGAATGGACCTCACCCCCAGTCAATAAAACAGTGAATAAATAAATAAAAGCTTTAATTTGAATAAAGAAAAAAAGCATTTACCATATGTATTCTTATCTAAATAGTAATACTTGTAACACATTTGTACTAATATAGACGAAAAGCAAAATTAATATAACTTTATCTTCCTTGCTTTTATTTCAGCTAATTTATGTATTATCTCATATAAATTTAAATATTCATGTAATTTATTTTTTCTTTACATTAGTCTTCCTCATGCCAATGTGGATTTTAAATAGTTCATTATATTAAGCTTTATGTTTGGATTTCGAAATAGTTATCAGAATTGTTAATAATTTTTTTAATATTATTCCTAAATAGAGAAATACATTTCCTGTTTGGTAAATTTTTTACAGCGTTCAGTACTTGCTTGTTAAGGCAGCCACCGAGCTGGTGACCTTCGGATTTCACCAAGGTTGTCAGTTCAGTGTTCTATCGAAGCTACTATGTCCCAACTTCAGTGGCTAGCGAATCTGTAGATGTTTTTTAAGTTAAAAAAAATCTGCCCGGCTCCCACTTAGCTTTATTCACACACACACACACAGGAAAAAAAAAATTCAAAAACAAATTCAAATTTAAGAACAGAAGTAACACGTAAATACGCGAGCAAAAAAGTGACTCAACTACAACACTGCATGTTTTTATAGGGCTTCAAACATTTTTGGCAAGGTTTTATCACCATCTTGGCGATATATCTTGGTTGCTGGGCAATTCGTTCTCGGTGGCTGCTTTAACAAGCAAGTACCCAGCATTCTAATGAAGGTAATCGCATATTCCTTAAGGAAAAATGGTACAGAATACTATTATTTCTTCATCGACATCATTCCATTATCTTATAACAGTTTCTGATCTATCCATATGGTAGTTTGGTGTTGGAGCCTCACTAACCTTCAAGGCAGATGCTTGTTGATGGACCTCAGGGCACTACTATTGCATTGTAAAGTTCAAAGTATATCATTTCAGAATCTTAATAAATCACAGATAGGAAGTAAAATATTAGTATCTAATTCAAGACATGATAAAATTGCTGTGGTATATATGGCTGGGAAAAATGGAAAATATACATACACTTCTTGAAGATATTAGTTAATGTTTAAATTTTTTAGTTAAATCTCTCTGTGTATTTGAGTAATTTTTCATGCAGTATTATTAACTTTCCAGATGATCCTCATAAATGTCAGTCTGCATGTCACGAGGGAGATTGCCCCAAATGCCCGCTTACGACATCACTTAAATGTCGCTGTGGAGCATCAACAAAAGAGTTCCACTGTGCGGAGATTGAACCTTCTTTTGTATTTTTATGTGAAAAGCGGTGCAATCGCCGAAAAGCCTGCGGTCGACATAAATGTCTCAACAACTGTTGCATTAACATTGAACACAGATGTGAATTGATCTGCAACAAAAAGCTTAGTTGTGGCAATCACCAATGCCAAGATACCTGTCATGCAGGAAATTGCCCGCCTTGTGGGAATGTCAGTATGTATTATTTTTACTATCTTTTTTACAATTATGGAGTCATGTCTATTTTCCTATAATGGAATATATGTTGGAAGTTTAATGGATCAGTTCTGTTTCTTGGTAACATTTTTGGAAAGATAAGAATATCAGTTCACATAATGTTATTATGTAAAAACTAGAAAATCGCCCATCATGGTATGACGGGTACAAATTGCCTCTTCATTCGAGAGATTTCCATCAAATTTGGCATGTTTACATAGATATATATTCGAGAGAAATGTTTAACATTGATTGAAAGCAAATAAAATAAACATATGTTTTATGACAGGAAATATTTTTTTACTTACATATTCTTTATATATTTCTTTATTCAAAAAACATCAACAACATTCTGAGTGAAGTATTTTTTGTTGTTTATACTTATACTTCAGATGTCTAATCAAAACAAAGTACTTCTCTGCTTGTCAAACATTGCCAAAAAATATTATCAAATTATATCATCCTGACTGCAATAAATAATCAGATGCATCGTGGCATCCAAACTATATCACGTGCATGATATACCACTGACGTGATTTACTACTTTCTATTAAAAAACGGAAATTAATTTGAAACTAGCTACGTGACCCGGCATTGCACGGGCTATCTTGAATAATGTGTCATTCCTTGACGGAGAGAAAAAGTGAGGTCGTGTGACACATGCCCAACATTCTCTCCTAAATAAATAAGGAGAAAAGAGCGGTTCAATTATTCCGTCCGCGCAAAGGCTTCAAAATATACTTTTAAAAAATCGCAAAAATAATCTTTATTTTGTAAAATTACGATTCCGGAATTATTTTTTGTCTGACTTTAGTACGGAAGGAATGAGATAACCCAGCGTTGATCGGAATTTGTATTTTTTCATATGCCCGCCTCCAGTTTATATACACATGAAGCAAGATGCACTGAGTACATGAAATCTAAAAGTGAAACCTCATAGAAAACAATAGTTTTAGTAAAAACCCTATATGAGAGCGATTTAATTTTCCCTGTTTCTTTATATCAATTACCAAAACCCACACAAAACTCTATCCACATTGACTTGTTGCATTGTTCAGGTTTCCATATTGCAACAATACATTTTTTTTATTTCTGTCAGCGTCACTTTTATTGTTGTTGTAACAATGTTCTTTAAAATAAACGACTTCAACAATAAAATAAATTTTGAATTGCGCTGTAACAATGAAAAGTATTGTTCTAAAGTATCCGAAACAATGAAAAGTATTGTTGTAAATTAGTTTTTAATTAATATCTTTTTCACTAATTAAAATTTCGATATTTAAATGGCCGAAATGGATTCCTTGAATTATTCCCAATCTTTTGGTACATTCCGCGCGCTTCTTCATTCGGCGGTTCGTGAGAAGATAGGACATACATATGTTTGTTTACCTTCGAATTTTAATAGGATAGATATGTGATTAATATAATTTAAAATTTCTAAGGAACTATTGATCATAGCAAGATAAATTTTATATCAATGGATAGTAACTTTTATTTCACTATTTTAGAGCTATTAAATTTGAAATTAGAACAACAATTACTTTTTTAAATTTAAAATTACTGAAATTTAGGTGCTCGAACAATGAAATAATGCTGTTTAATGTCTTGCAGTGCTATGGCGTGAATTTTATTGTTGGTGACGTCAGAGCATTACCGGATCAGTGAGAGACAGATCTGGGCTATTGTTAAATAGTTTTATTTGGTAAATAAGACTAGTTAAAATTAATGAAACAGGAAAGCATGAAAATCTCATAAAATGAAAACATAAGACAAACCTTTGTCATCAAAATGAGTCGTAAAGCTTTAATAAACTGAAAATGTTATAATTATTTTTTACACAGTACCTATTAAAATATTCACATTAACTATTTAAATCCATGCTATTTTCTTGTATATGACTATATTGTTAAATTATTTAGTGTAGTAATTATGGGAGAAACACAATTGTGATAAAGTTTATTTTTAACCTTGAATTTTGTTCATTTCTCGCCAAGAAGATGGCTGTTATACTGCTTCCAATGAGCAATGATGAAAGATAATGCCATGACTGTCTATATTGTGTGCTGAGAGTACATTTCAGGCTAGTAATGCTGCTGAAGTTCTTTTTAAGTTAGATTTATCTTTATTGTGGTTAAAACTCCATATTAGTCATTCTAATGTGTATCAACTTCCTGTGTAGTTTACTTTCTGCCTATCTCTGTCTCTTGATATTACTGTCTGTCCACCACGAGAAATGTGGCTGTCAAAATGTCTAGTTTACGGCGGTAGCTATAGCAACTGGTTATGCTAGGGAAGATCCATTTCATATAGGAGGAATCCGATGGAAGTCGAAGTTTTATTTTATTCTTGGCACCAGTTTGCCGTGGTAAAAAGAGTAGTTGATCATTTGTCTTCTTAGTTATCATACATATTGGAACATTCATTTGAATGAACTTCTACCTACTAGAAATGGATTCTTCTAACGATAACCTGCTTCTCTGGGGACCGGTGTAAACTAGACATTTTGGTGGTCGCAATGCTCACGGTGGACATACAGTAGTTTTAATCGCTGTTTTTTTCTCCCTCATCTTATATTCCAATGTCCTGTTAGTTTCCTCAAATTGTGCATCTTATTATGAGAATTAAGTTGGATTTGTTGAATAACCAGCGGGAGTGGTCTCCCCTAAAGTTTCTCGTATACTTCTCGAAAAAGGTGCTGTTCCCCTCCCCCGCGTGGATAAAAAAATTCGAACCTATTGTAACCCAGGATCCAATGACTATCAGAAAATATTTAGGTAAAAAATCAAATTCGAAGAGATGCGTTCCAATTAAATGCATACTGATTTCTACTCTTTCTTTGCTCAAGGACAATCCTTCGCGTGCAGGATTGCTACCAGAGTACGCATGTGCACGCGAATGGGATGGAAAAAAAAGCAAGCGAGGTCAATAAATATCGTGATTGATTTCGGTCCAATCGATGCGTGTGGAGATAGCGAGGCGCGTGGAGATGTACCTACAGACTGACAGATGTCAACCCTTTGGGATTTGTCCCAAAAATATCGGACCTACATTCATGATGATAAAATTGTGTACCAAATTTTATTCATCTAGCTATTCAAGTTTTGAGTTATAGTGTTCACATGACGGGGCAGACAGATAGACTTCCTTGGGAGTTTTGTCTAAAATTTGATGAAAACCTACAAATTATGTGTCAAGTTCACATACCAAATTTCATCTCTGTATCTCTAATAGTTTTCGAGTTATCGTGTACAACACACAGACAGACATAATTCCAAAATTGTGTTTTCGGTTCGGGGAGGTCTAAAGCGTGGAGATTGCGTCAAAATCCTCGATTGAATTTTTTTGGCGATTACAATACTTTCTCTTTGTATACTTGGTATCGAGAAAGTAAAAAGAATTGAATTTAATATTGACAAGATCAGTACCTTTTCAGAAGAGATTTGATTTAAGATTTCAAAAAATTCCAAAGATATGCGGCATTGCTAGCGGATCATGACCGGATTGGTTTGAACAGTTCTTCAATGAAAAATTGACCAGAAAGCGATGTTGCTGTTTTGATCACTGCATGAAAAGGAAAATCCGTGCCATGATTTGAAACGATGGAAGTTGAAGAAGATGGTGCTATAAGGAGTTCTCCTTAAATGATCTTTGTGTAATTACACACTTTGTCACTTCCCAAGATTGTATTTTTCATACAGATCATGAGAAATATTAAATCTATAAAGATCTATACTTCTTTGAACCAACATGCTGCAAAAACTTCTCTTTGGAAATTTTTTGTGGAAATCTCTCAGATCTTTTAAATGCTGTAAAACATATTTACTTTCATGTAATCTTTATCCTAGTATTATTCATTTGTGATTATTGTTTATATTGCTGATTTTCTTTCTAGATGTATCGTAAATGTTTTAGTGAGTTTTATCTTAATTTCAGGATTTCTCTTTAAAAAAATTAAACAAAATTATCCCAACCTCAATTAATCTTGCTCCAATCAAATTAACATGATTACGAAAAATCTTTATTATTTATTTATCCCATTATGCATTTAATATCACAATTAAGTTTTGCAACATAGTTTTACATGTATAAAATAAAATCCTTTCTTTCTAACATCTGTTACTATAATTACTCTAACAAATAATGAAATCTTTACTCTGGATAAACATTTCATATTTATAATTGATTTTATTTGTTAAAGTGCTGTTGTTTCTAAGACAATGCCATTTCATTCTTTAAACCACTTTCATAGAATACTAGTCTATAGTTTATTTTTATTGAATTTGAGGTTTTGATGAGCTTAGATGCCATTGTGGCGAGTCTGTGCTATATCCTCCTATTCATTGTGGAACTTCGCCCCTAGATGCACTAAACCATGTATCGTAGTCATCCATGTGATCATGAAGTAAAGCATACATGCCATAGCGAAAGAAACATCCCTCCCTGTACAGCTCTAACTGTAAAGTGGTGCTTTGGTCATCATAAAGTAAGTTGCTATAATAATTGTTGTTGAATATAATAATAGTTGAATATAATAATAGTATAAAAAAAAATGTGTTTTTTTTTTAAAAATTACATTGTCTTAAGAATTGGTTTATTAGATGGTGTATTATTCTTCATTGTAGAATTAAATATACTAAATCCTTTACAAAAGTTAAAATTTGAAAAAATTTCAAAATTTGTGTGTATAGTTTCTTTTACATGCACATAAAATGAAATAGTTTTAAGAAGGAAAACCAGGAGACATCGGTCATTTCAATTTTATGTCATAAAATTGGTAATACTTGCCAGCATCTAGAATTTCAGAATATATTCATAATATTTTACTCATTATTAAGTGTTGTTGATAGATTTTCTATTCCACATTGCAAATCTTTTTCAGCTGATTGTTTAGATGGGGATTAAACCTATAAAAAATTAATGCCTATTTGAACCTCTGATTCAAAACACCACAGATGATACTTTGTAAGCTTGATTTGTCCATCTTGTCTTGATTGCATCACCATTGCATTCTGTGCACGATTGTTTTTTCATCAGAAACAATGCCAGTCTAAACACATTATTATTTGAAGAAAACCAATGTTTTGAATTATGTTAAAGCATTAGATATTAATAGATTGAAAAATCTAATATTTATTTTGATTAGTCTACATAGAGGGCTATTAAAATATTCACATTGGTTATTCACATTCTTGCTATTTTGTTGCACACTTAAAAAGAAAAAAGCATTGTACAAAATGGTGTTTAAAACTAATTTTGAAAAATTATTAAATTTATAGAAAAAATTGCATAGAAATAAAACTGGTATCACTGAAAATTAATTTTTTAAATTCTTACTTGCTGTTAAAATGATTTTTTTGTGATATATACTCTAATTTATTGGAGGAAAAAACAAAACAAAAAAAAAAAAAAATTGACTAAATTTAAATGAATTAAATGTATTTAAAATTTTGAAATACACCTTTCTTAATAGCATCCACTACCAGAGAAGTAACTTTGTGTCAAATTTGGTAGCTCCTGTACCCCTCAAAAGTATTTTTAATTTTTGCGTACCCCCTACTGGCATGCCCCCATAACTATCCCTTCATTGAAAGAAGTTTTTATTCATCATATTAAGGGCTTAAGTTAGTGTAAGGTCAAAACTCGAATCAACACTTCCATCTGTAAGGTTTATTTTAAGATTTTATTCCATTTTTTGTAATTCTACTCCTAATAATTTAGAAAACAACATTGAAATAAATTCGTGTTAACTTATGATGAAAGCTATATAAATGGAATATGATTTCAATGCAAAGCTTGAGCTGGTGGACAGAGGTTTATAAAATCATTTAAATTTAATCTCGTCTGTTGCTCTATTTTATCGTGTAAGCTTATTGTGATATTTTTCATTAATATCTTGCAAAACGATTATATTCTTTCTACAAATTCTCTGTTAGTTGAAGGTAATCTTCTTTCGTCTATACCCAGTAGACTTTTATACTGGTATACATTCACTTTTCATACGAACCTGGGAAACAATATTCTATAACTCTTTTCCCATTTTAATCCCTTGCGTTTTGTGTGTCCCACCATTAAAAACATTACTTTCTCGTCCCTAACCCATCCACTCGCGTACCTCAGGGTACGTGTGTACCCTGTTTGGGAACCCTGGTCTAGAGCATTTTGAATGATTTTTTGCATAACATGTCACTCAATTTCATCATCACTCATCAATCAATAGTATACCAGGCTATGAACATTATCATGTTAAAATGCATCTTTTTAAATGTAAATTGATATGGCAATTTCTGGTAGGGTTATCATGGTCTGGAAGAGCTCCAAATAATTGAGAAGAAAAATCATACTTATCATGATTTAATTGGACCTTATTTAAAATTTTTTGACTGAATAGGCACTTTAAGAAGATGTGATAATGTGTGGTCATTAACTCAAATGAAGGTTTTCCATGATATAACCTTTAAAATGTTTGCCAGGTAAAGTGATTTGGGACACCTTTTCTCCTGTTAAAAAAATAGTGTTTAGAGTAGAATTTGTGGTTCAAATATTTTCCTACGTATGCATATGAGTGTATCTATTCTATCCTTCCTTTACATCTAGAGCAGAACCCAGGACTAGTTTTGCCAGTTGGCACTGAACTAACAATCACATAGCCTTCTTTAATATGGGATTACAATATGTATTTTATTATAATTTCAAATTTGTTATTAAGTATTTTAATGAATTGTTGATGCTCGAGTTGTTACTCCTCCTGATCCCTGAAAAACTCCTGAATTTTGCTTTTTTTTTCTAAGGGCCCTGAAAACTCCTGAAAGTTGTGTTTTTTTATCTGATATTTCTTTTGTCTCCTGAAAATTACAATCAAAAGAGAAAGATAAAATATGACATTTCCGTTTTTCCTTATAGATAGAAAGTCGGCTGAATCCGAATTCTTACTTCCGACCCTACTTAGCTGAAGATAGTCTACCTGCATGTTCCAAGTCACCACAATTGGGAAAGATGGGAGGAGTGATATTTAGTATACTTTTGCTAATTTTATAAAAATTGTCAACTACCTACCCTTCTTCCCTACAATTTTTTTTTTTTTTTTAGTTATCTCCTGAATTTTCTGTACTGTACTCCTGAATTTTACTGTCATGTATACAATATGAAAAAATGAAAGTTGATGAATATTGCTGCACTTTTTTCCTTTTTTGCATAAGTAAAATGTTTTTTATTAGTTTAAACAGGGTTCCCAACCTTTTTCCTCGAATATCCCTTGATTAGTCTTTTTTATTTTGCATAACCCTAGTGTCATATTCCTCCCTCCAAATCTCTCTGTGCAAAGAATTTTTTATCAATAATGTGGGGCTTAGGTAAACTTAAGGTCAAATGAGTTAATTAATAACATTGCGAGGACTTATTTTTTGATTTTACATTTTATTCCATTTTTACAATAGAGTTATTTCAAAAAAATGAAACCAGTATAGTAATAATTTCACATTTACTTAATAAGGATAGCTAAAAATTACTTTCTGCTTTCTTATTTTGAATAGCTTTAGGACCTGCACAACTTTACTTTTACACAAACTTGGGAAACAAAATTCTGCAACATTTTTAATCCCTTATGTTTTCTTGTCGTCCATTACTAACTTTGTGATTATTTACCCCAAATTATACCACAGGTTGAACATCTGGTTTAAAGAAGAAAAAAATTTATACCGAATATGTTTATATTTGGTTATGTGTTATGTTTGGTACACATATAGTTTTCATTGTCCAAGGGAGTCATGAACCCTTACCCAGCCCTGATAGAGCAGATGGCATTACTCCATTAAGTCAGGTATTAGAAAACAAGAAAAATTAATATTAATCATTTTGAATCTGTTAGATTGCATTGCCTGTTTGTTACTGTCTTTGAAATAAAGAAGTAAAATTAACATAATTAATATGTCATTTGCAACATGATGAAGTAATTAGATTAAACATTTTCTTGATGATTTTTGTAGCAATGTACTTCTGTCATGTGTTTCTTGGAAGGAGTTTAGGTGTGGGATGATGTGCCTCAAAGATCTTGTCTGTGGGAAACATAAGTGCAATCTGACCTGTCATGCTGGCCCTTGTCTAAAAGATGGAGCAAAATGCACCTCAGTTATGTGTATTCAATCTCAGCATGTGGACACCCTTGTGGAAACGCTGTGCCATGATGGACCTTGCCCAGATACCCTTGTAAATCTCAGGTAGAGTTGCCATTAAAAATAGTTTTAACTTTCTTAGAAATAATTGCACTTTTGGAGAAATTCATATTTTAACATGCAGGAATATATAAAAGCATACTTATGAAAAAATAATTTTAAAGTTTATTTCAAAGGTTTCATTAAGTGCTTTGTATTTCATTTTAAGTTATTATCGCATCTATTGGTAAGAAATCAGTTTTTGATTATAATTTAAATTTCAAATTGTTAACTTGCTGATTTAATGCATGCTGTGTCTCTTGTTTTCTGAATTCTTTTTAATATGACAAATATTTAATTTTGAATCTAATTTCAAATGTTTGATTTCTGTGTAAAGAAAAAATAGGATAAGATATGATGGTTAACAGCTTTACTGTAAATACCAAGAAATATGTTAAAAAATAACATTTGAGTTAAAAAGTCTGTGATTTCTCTCTGTATTGGAAAATGATGCAAACAAAATAGACATACTCTATAAACTTATTCTGTTGGAAATTTTCATCTTTTATCCAGACTATAACAAATCAATGAAACTGTATTAGCAACAAATCACAGATACATGATTCTGATATTGCTGAAATTGTTCATTTTAAGATATTCTATATTTAGTCTGCACTTTCTTTTAATGCCTTGCAAATACAAAATACTACACAAAAAGTAGTTTTTTTAAACATTAGTATTAATGATAATTTTTTTGTCATACTGAAGGATATAGTTCAATAATTTAAATTTCATTAAATATGGTTTAAAGAAAAATATTTTGATTTTAATATTGATCTGTTTGAAAAAAATACCCTGTGGATGTTTCTTTATGAGTTTTGAACAGAGATTTCTGGGTGTTATTATGTAAAATTCAAGATGTATTGACACTAACAGTTATTAACACCCTAATCAATTTGTTAATTCTGTAATAATTGTTATGATTAATCTTAATATAAATAAAAGTCATTGTGGGTATTGGGTGGGTATGTATGTAATTTTCCACATCTCCTCCTAAACCAATGGACGGTTTTCACAAATTTTGTACACTTATTATTTAAGAGAAGGGGAAGACACTTATGAACTTTTCCAATCCCAAAGTTAATTAAACAGTCAGTTAATTAGAAAATAACGAAATCGTTTTCTAGTAACTGAAGACAAACTGTCACAAAAAAATATTTTTATACCATCTTAAGTTCATTTTTACCTTTTCAATGATACTAATTTTATTTCTCTGACATTTTCCCTCGATTGTTATTAATTTTTAAAAGTTCCAAAACTTTAAAATGCGTGCAGACGATTTTGAAATAACGAATATTTATATCTCACGTTGCTGGCAGCGGTTAGACTTTGACAAATTCTACCTTTATTTCCAGCTTGGCTTGATACAGTTGCCAAATAGATTTGGCAATTGCTTAAATCGGAAGGTTACCGGAAAATGGTCTATGAATCCAAAATAAACAAACCAGGATGTCCATTGGATTATATAATATGAGTTGTCAGAGTTTTTATAATAGGAAGGTATATTTTGTCTTATGTATTCTTTTAAACAGTAGAAAGGATGACATATAGCATGGTGGTGGATGATATATTCCAAAGAGCAGATGATACCATTGAGTACAATGATGTAATTTACAGTAACAGAGAATTAAATTAGTCGTCCAATTATGTATTATCAACCGTCAGAACTTTTGACTTCCCCTTTCTATATACTAGAAACATTTACATTAAGAAATTAAAAAAAGTAGCAATTCAAATTCTTGCGCTTTGCAGTCGCTGGTACAATAGTATTACAATAAAAAATTCAAGCGTTGCAGTCTCAAAATTAATTATATTCTATAACGAATACAGTGTAATCATAAATTTTTACCCATTTTAAAATTGATTTAAAACTAACAAAGTTAAAACTGTGGGGTATTTTTAAATGAGAGAGCAAATAAAAAAGTTTTTTTCCAGATAGGTGGTACCATTAGGGCGTTTTAAATTTGCTAGTTTTTAAATAAATAAGAATAAAATGGTGTTTGGTGGTTTTGCACTTTTTATTTAAATTCTTTTGTGAAATTCCTTCCGGTTAACTTTTGTATAACATAAAGTAAAGCCATTTAAATCAAGCTACAGAGAATCTCAAATGATTAAATTTTTTTCTTAATGTTTTTTCCCATAAATATATATTATACTAGCTAATATACCTGGATTGGCTTTGGATAAAAATATTTTCAAAGTCTAAGTATTTATATCTTTAAACTGAATTAAACAGTTTTTGCTACAGCTTCTTTTGCTGATTTTCATTCTCCCTTTCCCAATCCCTCGGCTAGCAGATAACCCCTTTATTCTTTTTATCTCCTAACTTTGAAGCAACTGTCCCAAGTCTAGAAATCATTAGAACTATGTTTTTCCCCTCCCCATCATTGTTACAGCAGAAACAAATTGCCTCCATATCATAGATTTTATTGTGATGAGCTGAAGTACCATTCTCTTCTTTTTGGTGTTTGTGTGCCTCACTGGAAAAATACTGTATAGTGTTCCTTCTTTTCCTTGTTAGGTCCTCTCCTTTCATTGGGAATGGGACTTAGTTTCCTTGAATTACTTTACTCATTCATTAGGATCATTATAAATTTTTTGAAAATGAACAAAATAGAAGTAGTTAAATTAACTCATGGCAGCATGCTGTGAAAAATAGCAGAAATCAAAATTCTGCCTTGTGGTTAATTCAACAAAGCAATATTTTTATTAAGCTTTAACAGTGGCAAATGCCGCGTGAATGAAGGATTTAATGAACAATAAAATGGGTTTGAATTTAAATCCAGCAATAGAAATAATTACAATAATTGTGTTTGAAATGAATTTTGAAATGTTTATTAAAAAAATAAAACAATTAAAATTGGTATCATTAAAAAACTATTTTTTGTTCTTTAACATGGTATAAAATCATTTCGTGAAATAATTGTTTCAGAAGTTATTGGTGAAAAACAAGAGAAAACATGAAAATTTGCTAATTTTTATTTTTAATTAAATAATGAGAAGTAATTAATTTTGAAACTTGAAAACAGCACAGTTGACTTAGAAATGGACCTCATGATAGCATGTACAAACTTCATGTTGTCAACTATTCATCATAGGAGAAGTTCTTGTGATAGACCTACAAACAAACAGTTACATGCATTTTCTGCAATATATTATAGGTATAAAACCATGGGATCTAGGTAATTGTTTTGTATTAGTATTGTTCTTTCCAAACAGGTAACTCTGGCATGTCCTTGTGGTCACCGATCTGAAACGACTACCTGCTATGATAGTACAAAATCCTACCGCCTCATGTCCGTTTCCGTTCTAGCTACTAAAATGCAGGAAATTAAGGAAGGGCAAAGTGTGAATCTAAACGATGTTCTAGGAAGAAAGTCTAAAAATAATAAGTATGTTTTTTAGTTATAATATGTTGATATAGAGTGTCGATTTTTAATGTTCTTTAAATTTTTAATGTTCTTGAATATTTGGTTTTCGACCTTTTCGCCGAATGTGTGGCTGGCCAAATACTAAACAGATATTTGGCCGAATGTATTCAGGTTAATAATTTTTTTAATTGTGCTTTTAAATGCATTTAATAAAGAATATTGCAGAATTACTCTTCAGTAAATTTATTAAAAAATCTCCTAACATTTACCCAATTGTAAGTTGCATTGTATTATAAGTGTATTTAATAATGTTGCATATCATTTATCATTGTAAAGTCTGAAATTTGGTGCGAGAACAATAATTATTCAGCATATTTAGGATGAAGTCTGTTCTCTTTGGTTTCATACATATATATTTTCGAGCTTCAGAAAAGAAGCGCTCGCTACCTATAGGGTGCTTCCAGCAACTGAAAGATATTTTCTTGGTAAATTTGCATATCTTGGAAATTTTCCCCCCTTCCCTTCCAACTGAGTGAGCATTCTATTCTAGCGTTTAGAAATTTTAATAAAAATAGGAATTTCCTTCAAATCACTTTAATTTATTCATTGAATTTTCTTTTGTGTTTGTCATTGCTATGTTCTGCAATGGTGACTTTTTTTTATTTCTGTTTAGCAAATTCAAAATGAAAAGGGTTTTCACATTTTATTACTGGATTTAAAATATTTAGAATAGTGCAAAAATGCATCAAGATGTTAATATTTTTTTAAATGTGCAAATAATAAAAATATTTTTTTTTTTTTTTTTTCCATTTAATTTTTTAGCATTATTTTTTTTTTTTTTTTAATCAAAAGCAAAATGTTTTTAAAAAGTAAGGTATTTGGCTGTCGAATATTCGGTATGAAATTTGGTCGAATATTCAGTATTCGGCCAAATCACTATTCGTTACATCCCTGATTGATAGTAAATATATTTTTTACGCTTTTCTTTTATATACCTCCAAGTAAAAAAACTTAAACTTTTTCACTTCTTTCTGGTTTAAAAAATTGCAGCCATATAGTTCTAATAACACTGCTTTTTTATTGTGGTTAGAATTTTGGTGTTCTAAGCATTTTTTATTTTTAGATAATTTCTCATCGATTTCTTTCTTTTTGAAACATTTAGGATATTTTTCTTGCGCAATTTTCTCGCTGATGGCAAAAAGGAATAATAGTACCTTAAAGTCATGTACCCTCTGTTTGATCATCCTAAATGAATATGACTAATTATGCTGTTTGGAATTTAAATTTTTTTTATCTTGCTCAATGATTTTAGCTTTGCTCAATTTTTTAGTCTTTGATTAAGTATTTTTTCATTTTATCTTCTTTAATTGGGTGTTTGCTAATATAAGATGTTAATTTTAATTATATGATAATACTGAAATTTTGGAATTGTATATTTTTCTATTTTCAAAATATCTATCTCCCTCTGTTATTTCAAGTTGTGTACAGAATATCATGAGAATTTGCTAAATCTTATAAAATAATTACATTAATTCTTATAAAGGTAACAAACTTCCAAATCATATGTATTAAGCAAATATTTGTAAATTTCATTTTGTATACTATGTTTCTTGTCATTAATGCGGTATCATTGTCATTTCTGAATCAGTTATTCATGTCACTAATTATGTAATTTAATTATATATATTTTAGTGCTATTTTTGAATTTACGTTTAATTAAATAGTGGAACCAAAAATTTGTCATAGACTAGATTTAATTCAGAAAATATATTTTTCACTCCATTTTCCTATAATATTTCTTATAATTTTTTCTTATACATTTAAAGTAAATATGATTTTTATATATTTTGAAGTTATTGAAAGTTAGTTTAAGCTTTTCAGTCATCTGAAACTTGCTAATTGTATTCATTAGAATATAATATGAAATTCATAAACAGTTCCTAAAATAACTTTTTCATCTATTCTTTAAATATTATTAAAACTTACCAAAGTAAACGTAAATTATTTTTTCTGAGTAAACAACCTGACCTTTGAGGAAAATCATTTTGTTGAAAATTTTTATTCAAGCTTCATTTTATTAGCAAAAGCGTTTATATTCTTAAAGGCCGGCTTAGGTAAAATGTATTTAAATTGAAATATTTCATTTTTAAGTTATGTTGCTATAGTTTTTATGTCCTTTCTTAATTATTTAATATTTACTTTTTTTTATGCCCACATTGGCCTTACTTACCCAGATTGGGTGTAAAGTTGAAATGGAACCAGTGGGAAGAGGAACCGCAACAGGATTTATTTTTAAAAAAAAAAAAACCAAACGCTACAAACATTTCCCGAACAGCGGTAGTGGTTAAAATACAATAAAAACTGGGAGTAGAAAGCTTAACCAACCCCCTAAATGGGGAGAAAATGACATTACAATGCATTTACCCACTTAGTGTGGGGAGTACATACTTAAAATACTATTGCATAAAAGAATATGAAAGCTCTCCCTAAAAAATAAGACATATAAATAAAGTGGAAAATTACTATATGATAAAATCTGTCCTGGCAAGCAAGAGACAATACAACTTAAAACCATTAAAACACATTACCACAAGGCAAAAATATAAATACGTACAAAACTGAAAATATTATTTGCTTATAGGTTACAATGTAATGAAGAATGTGCTGTGCTCGAAAGAAATAAAAGATTGGCTGTTGCTCTCCAGATCCAAAATCCTGAATTGTCCCCTACCCCTGGACCTCCAAGCTACTCCGACTTCTTAAAAGCTGAAGCCAAAAAGAATCCAGTATTTGTAGCAGATGTATATAATAAGATAACTGAACTTGTCCAGCTGGCAAAAGAAGTAAGATTTAATGCTTTATTGTGTACATATTATTAGCTTGGCTAATTAAATCATATACCATTCACTCTCAAATCAAAAGAACAGGGATGAGATTCTTCCGACTTTTGGAGGATTTTTCGATTTTTCAAAAATTTTCCGACTTTTTTAATCAAATAAAGCTTTCTCAAAATAAGGGGGGAAATATATCTGAAGATCTGAGCTCCAAAAATTCAAATCAAATAGTTACTAACGAACTAGAGAGGCAACCATCCAAAAAAAGAGAAACAACTTCTTATAATATAAAAGATTTGTTCGAGAGAGCTATATTTAAAAAAAAAAAAAATGGCAACTAATATAGTTAATACATTTTGTGTTTCCTTTGTTCTTTGTGTTGTTTACTTTCCATTTAATCTAGAAAAGTGTACTTAATATTTCAATTCAATGAATGTTTATCCAGATTATTATATTTGATTTTTATTTTAAAAATGAATGCACACTGATTAATTTCAACAAACAGATGTTTTACTGATGTGTACTTTATAATGGTACCATAATTTCTTTCTAATTCATACTATTTTTTCTCATTAAGGGAAAATTGTATATAAATAGGATAGATTTAATACCAGTAGCAATTACAATATTTGTTATACTTGAAATTCTTACGTATTATTGCTCAAATGTCGTTTGCACATTTTTTCAGACTTTTTGCTTTTTTGGCAATCTCATCCCTGAAAGAATCAAAAATATCTGCAACAACCATTCTGCTAGTGTCAAGGCAATTGATAATTTAAATATTAATTTGCAGCTAAACGGCTACCCAGTACATTACTTTAAAATTAAGAATTAAAGTATTTTTTAATCTCTCGGGTTTTAATTAATTTTTTACTTCCAAATTTCTCCATTGCACTGGAAGTGGCTTTAATACTGATGCCATAACTTGTAACATTTTTTAAAGGCTCACCTGCAAACTTCTCTGAATTTATAAAAATAATATACAGTAAAACCTGTTTGAAACGGACACTGTAAGAAATGGAATCTTGTCTTAAACAGAAAAAATATTTGGTCCCATCAGAAATCCTCATATACTATTTAGCCCTCTATGAAACAGAATCCTGTCTAAAGCGGAACATTTTTCTAGTCCCTTTAGATTCCATTTAGTACAGGTTTTACTGTAATAGGAAAATAAAGATAAAAAAAATAAAAATTATAAAAATGCATGAAAACAATTAAATTTTTTTAAAATGCCAAAAATACAAAATAAAAACCTCAAAAAAAATTTTCTTGAAAAATTACAAAAAAATTATCAAGTTTTTAGTTAGTGTATCCCTCACTAAATGGAGATAAGTGCACAACCTATTTATTAAGTTGACTTTTTGTAATGCTGTTTTTAATTCTTCCACTCCACAGCTTTAGTAAGAGGTAAGATTTTAAGCCCTTCTTTTCATACTTTGTTTAAAAGACTGTTTTTAATTTCTTCTTTGTGGATAAATGTTTTTCTTTCCAATATATTCCGGGATAGGT
This sequence comes from Araneus ventricosus, assembly GCA_013235015.1. NCBI lineage: Eukaryota > Metazoa > Arthropoda > Arachnida > Araneae > Araneidae > Araneus > Araneus ventricosus. The sequence goes on from BGPR01001502.1 coordinate 127,022, forward strand.
TCAGGCCTTGGAGGAAATTCATATTAAATTCAGACCTTAAAGTCTTTTTCCTCTACAGAAAACCTATTCTGGTTTTGAATCTGCATGGATAAATGGCTTCTGATGAAGTCATCCACCGGATTCTTACTCCTTATTGTTGTTTGTTATTATTTTTGTGTTTTAAACTCTTTCATAATTAAAACTTCCCTTAATTCACATTTATTCTTTGTACTTCACAATTTTTCTTGGATGAAGCAGCACTTGCACACGCCAATTCAAATGCTTCTGTTATTTTTTGTCTGTTTAGATATTCAATCCTAATTAAATCATAATGCATATTATAAATGTCTTTATTCATAAGCAAATGTTTGTGCTTGCAGTCCAAACAAAAATGTCGGAGCCATTCTTTTCCTCCTATGAATCGCGATCATCGAAGAGTCGTTCATGAATTAGCCGAATTCTTTGGCTGTGAAACTCAGAGCTATGATGAAGAACCTAAGAAAAGTGTTGTTGTAACTGCATATAAGTAAGTTTGAAGTTTAGTTTATTAGGAAATCTCATAGATTTGTTTTCTCATATTATTATTATTTCATAAATAAAAATTATTTCAGAACATTTTTTTAACAATGCAGTAAAATCTGGTTGTTTGACATTCCATTTTAAATTACATCAGTTCTGAATTTAAAATTATAAATAAAAAATTGTACATTAGTCTCCACTGTCATCAGATGGGACAATGGGGAAGTTCAGCATTTTTTAAAAACACGTGAAAGCAATCCGCATTTATAGAAAAAATCATTCTAATTTCAAATATGCAAATGAAATTTTACATAAAAATTTATCTATTTAAATATTGAGGCGAAAGATGCACTGAAATAGCAGAAATGATGATGCAATCCGAAACGCACTCTCATTGGCCGAGTAGATTTTGACGTGGCGTGTACCTTCCTTCGCATACTTCTCTTTCGCTGCTTTTGTATCATGTTTTGATTCAAGGCATTTGTACTAGCTTACATTTTAGAAGTGAAGTTTTTGGCTTTTCTACTATTCCACATTTAATTTCATAATGGATATTGGTTTTGTACTAGGTAAATCAGATAATTTGCCAAGGATTGATTCTACAACGATGGCTAAGAAACGGGACACAAAACACCGGCACGTAAATTATCTCATAAGAAAAGCTGTTCATGCGTTCCCTTGAATGCATTCAGTAACTGAAACAAAGCTCTATACTATACCACAATAGACTTTGCCTTAGGAAAAATGGGTAGATTTTCAAAAGCATCGGGCAGCAATAAATTCCGGGGGGGGGGCCTCGAGCATTCCGAGAAGACGCTGTGATTTCTGTCACACAAGAAAGAAAGAAAAGCTAAGAACCTGATTTTGCATGATCTGCGAAATTTCGTATGCCTACAAAAAAAACCCCACCAAAACAAAACAGGAATATATTTATTTCAGAAGTTCCACTCAAAGAAATTCAGGTACAGCATTTTTTTTTTAAAATAAACGTCTGCCTTTGAAAAATTAATTTTATTTTGTATAGTTTTATATTACTGTGCTATGAAGAATGTAAATTATTTCCTTCATACAAGGTGAACTTTGATTGCAAATATATATATATATAAATGCCTAGAATTTTTAAAAAAATATTATTGTTCATTTTGAAGCATTTTCAATTGATTAGAAAAAAATGCTGAACTTTCCCATTATCAGCAGATGTTTGTTTTGTAATTTGTAGGGTGTTTAGGTTAGAAGAACATGTTTAACCCATTAGTCCTTCGCTCGTCGTATTGATGTACATCGAATTATCGCATTTTTAGGCTTATAAACTAAAATTTAATCATTAATTAGCTTTATAATTTGGCACAAAAATTATGTAGAATTCATAAGCATCTCGAGTATTCTATGCCTTCTTAGATGAATGAAAACAATAACCCCTTTCCAAAACAGGAGGGTTCATCTTATTAGTAGCAAAAAAAATGCAATCCTTAAGGGGATCCTGAGTGATCATGCAGTTTGTGTTGCTGGAGACTTCAAGCTGATTAGATCACTGTCTTGTAGTAAATGTTTTGTGTTTTTCTATATGACTGTTTTATTTTGGATTTTAAAAAAATAGTTTTTGTTTCACTGTAAAGACTTTTCTTGAAGAACAACCAGTTGATGCTAAAATGACTTATAAGGATTGGTTTAAAAATTTCTGAATCAACCTTAAAGTTCATTGAACATAGAGAAAAAAAATACCAAGTATGGACATGATACTTTTCATGAGACTGCATTGTATAGCTGCTAAAAAATATCCATTTGTAGGGAAGGAACTTATTATCGTGAACTTTAAAAAAAATCTGTTTAGTCTTTATAGATTCCTTTTAACTCTCATGTTGCTTATCCTATGATTTCTGCAGGCAACATTTATGCAGCAAAATTTGCTCGTCTGTGATTTCCATGGATATGCATTTTTTTTTCCTCATTATTTAAAAACATTCTGTTTTTTCTGTTTAACTTTTGGTAATGCTTTATCTGTAATATTTAGTTTTTGAATCAATGTTTGATCAACAAATGGCAATAATTTACGCAAATATATATATATAAATTAGTGGATAAATTCACTAACTAATCTTGAAAGTGCTGTCACCGTTATTCTTTTGGATTCAGCTATGGCTTGCAGAAGACATTCAGCAAGTGATAACATCTGTACTCTTTTTGATATTTCGGAGGACTTAAAATTGATTTAAGTTGCATCAAAAACTGTGGAATTTGATTCATTTGACAAGAAATATCATATTCTCCTGTTCTCGGGAAACAACAAAAGTATTTTATAAAAAATTTTCAAGCAGTACTAGGATCAATTGCTATAAAATGCTTATGCACTTTATCAAAAGCACTATTCAATCCAAAAGATACTTTTGTAGTTTTGTGTGTAAATGGTTTGCAAAATTATTCAAAAGTATTCAGATGAGGATTTAAAATACTCTTAGAAGACCTTGTTCCTCTTTCAAGCTTTTGAGCCTGAGAGCTTGTCATTTTGCAAGCCACTTACTTCCTAATCTAATAAAAGAAGAAATAAATAAATTTTAAAAAATGTAAGGTATAGGCTTTTATTCAAAATGCACTTTAAATGAGGAAAATGCGTTTACACATTATAATTTCATCAAAATGAACTCAAAAATAATTTTTCTGATTACTATAAAATGCATGGTTGGAATAAAAGCATGGGCGGCTTATATAGCACCTTTTATTTTGTGTATATTTCCTTAAGCAAATGGATTATTCCTAGAAGGTAAAGGCGCCCACGCTTTTATTCGAACCATGCATTTTATTATAATCAGAAAAATTATTTTTGAGTTCATTTTGTGATGAAATTATAATGTGTAAACGTATTTTCTACTTTTTAGTGACGGCTGACACGAATACACACGACATGTTAGTAAACCAAATTCAATTAATGAATTCTCCAATATAAAACACATAATAAAATTATTATATACATATGTCCAATTACATTTTTAAGATGATTTAATGACATTAACTTTCTGAAATATAAATCCATAATGTATTAAGTGATAACTTACAATTATTATTAAAAATGTAATAGAAAAAAAGAGAATCGATCTACACAACTTTCTCTTTTTGCTTTGAATGCGAAACGTTTGGCGCACACGAAGTAAAAAAAATCTACTTTTGGTTAATGGCAAATTCTAACAGAAAGTAAACCTAAGACGCGTAGAAACACGAGCTACGTCATTCATCGGTGCAGCGCTGGGTGTTGTTAGAACCCCACGTAACGTGAGGTTCCCACCCTCCAAACTTTATCGCCAAATATAAGTATCATTGTAAAATACATTTAAAATAGGTATAAATTGCAAATTTTTTTGCATAATATTGTATTGTCTTCGGAAACCCACCACTGTGCTAAATTTCAAAGCTGTAGCTCGGTTGGAAGTGGGTAAGAAATTGATCTCAAGATTTGAGGACACGACACTCAAGTTGAATAAAAGCTTTAAAAAAAAACAGCCTGGCAGTCAGTGTGCTGTTTGTTGTTCAAAAAAAAAGGGGGAGGAGCAAAGACATTGTTAATTTAGTGCAAAGAATGTGGAAATGGGCATTTTTTAAGCCTTGTTTTGCAATTTGCCACACTAAACTGAATTTTTAGTTTAATTTGTAAAAGTATTGTATATTTTCATTTTTATATGTGTTTTATCTTTGTATTTTATAATTGTAATTTACTTGAGATTTATTTTCAGAATTTTGTCTTTATATTATTACATCTAAAGTTGTTTGTTCTGACTTTGAGATCTAAATCTTCATTAAAAAATTTGTTGTTACAGAAATAAGTTACATATTTTGTCACTCAAATATATGCAGATTTGGAATATAAAAATTATGCACTTTTTGAAACAATTTTGAAGAAAAAATTGGACTTGAGAGGGCTAATGCTGTTTTTCAGTTTTATTGAGATATAGACCTACACTATTAGTTTGTTGGTTATATAATTTTTCTTTTTATCTTGATGTGCACCAGGAAAAATATTGAACTTAAATCATGGAAATGGATATTTTATGTAAAAAGTGTTCTCTCTATCCATATTATCCATTATCATTAATTTCATATTGTGTTGGATGACTGAAATTCTACTGTATCTCATAGTATTCAGAAACATTTTTTTTTCCCATAAACCAGATCTATATATTAATATGTGAAGAAAAAACTTTGTACCCCTTTTTAAATACATTGCGTGTACAGAGGAGTGTGAGATTTGGCATAGTTAAAGTTGATATGGAGAAGGAGTGCAAAAAGATAAAATTTATGTATAATATGTGTTACAAATACATAAAATAAAAAAACATTCATTGTTTACGTTCATACACTGTAAAAAATTTGTGGAGTAGATGATTTGTAATTGATTTAATCCCCCCGCAGTGAAATCCACTCCAAGAAGGAGTTTAGATTATTTATAAAAAAAATTCTTTGGAGTGAAATACAAAATGTGGATGATTTAAATCTGTCAATGTCAAGCACATATTAGTCTGTGGTCAAACAGTTGCACAGAGTAGAGATTGTCTCTAAGGAATTTATATATAGTATGTATTACTAATACATAAAATTAAATAAAATAAAACATTCATTGTTTACTTTTCATACTGAATGTCAAACACATAAGTCTGCTGTCAACAGTCGGACAACATTTATTTTTTTAACCGCAAGGCTTTTTTTGTTTCAATAAAAAATATATTAAAAAAAATATGAAGCATGTATTCTTTATTTCATTTTTCTACTAATTTTGTATTTAAATTTATAAAATTTGAAAAATATAGGCAAATTAACTGTGTAGCCTTGGCAAAACCTAGCCAGTATAGCAATAAAAAAGACCCCAAGGAAATGTCAAAAAATGTGTTATTATTTTTTTAAATATGACTTAGCCAAGCTATACCTCATTTTTCATATCATTCATATTTTTCAAATAATTCGAAAATTAATGCATAATGACATATTTGTACAAGCTCGCAGCTGACGTAATAGAACAAAATTCAAAAAAATTATATGCAATGATTATAGAGGTATACTCTTTGATAAAAGAACCTCAATAACGTTCAAACTTAAAAATTTAATGAATTATGGTCGCATTTCGACTGCTGGGCGACCTCTAGTAATGTTTTAAATAATAACAATTTACTATGAAAGAAATAATTTGTTTTTCCATAAGCTAGATATTTTAAATCGTAAAAATTTACTATGAAAGATATAATTTGCATATTGCCTTGTGTATTTTTATATCATGGCTGAAAAAGGGTTCAAATCGAATGATTGTAATATATGTGTGTATGGCAACACCTGTATTGAAAAGTTTATCTAATCTAGAATGGCAACGTATAGAAGCTATGGATACTGTTATGATGTGTTGATGCTGAATAAAGATGATGTTACTATTAACAAATGGCTGGACTTGCATATATTGTACAAAATGTACAAATGACTTATTAATATGAATAACTATAAACATTACAATGATTTTGTAATTATATCGCCTTCTACTTGAAAACAGGGACAGTAATAAAGGAAGAAGTGCTTTGTCTCGGTACATTAATTTTTAATGTAGATTTGAGATTTTTTTTATAGACTGTCATAATGATAGTAAAACAATTAAAACAGCATTACTCAAAGTGGAATGGGCATAGGCACTTTCTATACCAAATTGCGTATTTATATAAAATCACAGAAGTGTTATTTTGTATTATTAATTGAATTTTGTTTGTCTTTCAGAAATAAATGTTGGCTTCCTTTTGTGAGTATAATGAGTGTGGTTCAGAGAGATATGGGTTTTCGTAAGGGTCCTGCTCCAGTTCTCACTCAGCGAGAATCCAAAACTGTCTCGACTACTGCAGCTGCATCTAATACTACTCAAAAAAAGAAGATAGATTATTTTGATTATAATGAATAGGCATATATGTAATCATCGTTGAGCCGTGAAAATGTGATTTTCTCTGCTCATTGAATGATTTTTGTGATAAGAGTATGCACGAAAGGCATCTCTTCCTTTCTGGTATGTGTGGATAAAATAAGCTTTTAAAAAGTTTTTCACAAAGGATGTATTTTTCGCCATCTAATTTCTATATAATATAAATAATAAAATTCCTTTTATACTCAGTGAGGGAAAATATGTATCCATTTTCCGCTTGCATACCTAATGAGAAGCTATATCATTCCACACATATCTCAAAAAATTCATTTTAAAGTGTGTTGATGCAAATTAGTGTTGCTGTCATGGGGTGCTTTATAAATAAAGCTTTCCTTTATCTGTATAGTCTTTATTTTTGAGATGGTTGATATGTTATATAAATTAAACTGAACTTCAGAAAAGTTCGGAATAATTTTTAGTTATTGTTTTATACGATTGTGCAATAAACTTATTGAAAGTTTGTTGATAATTGTTTTTGTTATGAATTTGGTAACATCTGTATCTAAATCATGAGATTAACTTATTTATGTATAAATGTAATCTTTTCCTGTGAAGGGTTATCATTTTATAGGTATAATTACAGATATTTGTAGTTTTACATTTAAAATGAGATTATATGTTGTAGAATGTATTTTTATGTATATTGGAATATACAACTAACATTTTTAAGCGCCAGAAATTATTTTGTGATTTATAAAATAGTAACTGTTTAAGGTCGGCAAAAATGATATTCATATCAAATATTCAAAGTTTTTATTAGAAATGCCTTTTTTTTTTTCTTTATGAATCATTTTGCCTTTGCCAACTGGAATACTTTGAAAATCCAGTTAATGAACGAGTTGAAACTGTATGAATTTTCTAATGCCACTGGAAATCTAAATCTGTATTTAAGTCAATGGGAGTATTTTATTCCAATTTATTAAGAAACTATACATTTGAAAAGCAGCCTTGCACTAGAATTTTCGATGAGAAAAATGCAAAGATCAAGATAATTGAAAAATATTTTAATATTGTGTACTCCTGATTTAATTATTGAAGAAAAAATATTAAAATGAAAATATTTTACTAGCTAAAAAGCAACTTCATTCTTCATTTAAAAAAAGAAACATTTTGATCAGTTTCTTTAAAACATTTTTCCAAACTGTTCTATTAAATCCATCAGTTGCACCTTTTTAAAGTGCAATATATCATAAGCTTTCAGTTAATTCACAGTGACTATCTGTTGCATTCCTGAATTTAAATATCAGAAGTTGCGTTTTGCTGCCTATTCTTCAAGCATTAACTTTTCTCTCTCTCTCTTTTTTTTTTTTTATCTGTTTAAGGAATGCCAGCTATGATTCTTTGTCAGTATTTTATAATCCATTTCTTACTCCTGATCTAATTATTGACAATTCATTTTGTCAGAACTTGAATCGAAATCATTTAAGAAAAAATATTAAAATGAAAATATTTTACTAGCTAAAAAGCAACTTCATTCTTCATTAAAAAAAAAAAAACGTTTTGATCAGTTTCTTTTTAAAAAATTTCCAAATTGTTCTACCAAATCCATCAATTACACCTTTTTGAGGTGCAATATATCATAAGCATTCAGTTAATTCACAGTGACTTTCTGTTGCTTTCTAGAATTTAAACATCAGAAGTTGTGTATATCATTTGTTTCCCAATCTTAAGCATTCAGTTAATTCACATTGACTATGTGTTGCTTTCTAGAATTTCAAAATAAGAAGTTGCTTACATCATTTGTTCCCTAATCTTAAGCATTCAGTTAATTCACAGCGACTATCTGTTGCTTTCTAGAATTTAAATATCAGAAGTTGCTTACATCATTTGTTGCCCAATCTTAAGCATTCAGTTAATTCACAGTGTCTATCTGTTGCTTTCTAGAATTTAAAAATCAGAAGTTGCATGCATCATTTGTTGCCTAATCTTCAAGCATTAACTATTTTCTCTTTTATTTTTTTTAATCTGTTTAAGGAATGCCAGCTATGATTCTTCGTCAGTATTTTATAATCTATTTCTTAAATTGGCAGTTTGACAAGGGGAAGGAATCCAAAACATGTTTCCTCCAGGGAATAAATAAAAAAAAACTTCCTATTTTTCTTATTTGTCTTTTTTTTCAACCAAATATTTATACGAGATTCTTTACATCAATGTTTTACTTAGTGGTTTTTGTTCCTTTTTTACAACTAACAATTATGACCTATTTGATAATACTTATTGTTTGTATGTCTGTCTTTTTCCCTTCTTGGGACTGCCAGTTCATTAACGTGTTGAATCAATATTGCTAATTTCTTTTAATATGCATTTGCAGCCTCATTACTTCTAGAGTACCAGAGATTTTTTTTATGTGAACCATGATGACTGCTTCAAGACTAAACAAATAAATGCTCAAAAAATTATTTAAGCATTTGGGGGAAAATTAAGTTATGGTAAAGTTTTGCAATATGAAGCAAATGTTTGTCTTAGTATGCAACCGAGTTTTGTCAAAATTCTATTGATATTAAGTAGCAATATGTATATATTTGTTTCTTAATCTTTCAATCTTCAAACTGAATTATTTATTTAAAAAATTGCTACTTAATCATTTTATGTTTACAACTCAGTAGTATTTCTGTAAAATAATGATATATATATATATATATTATAACAAACATAGCAGAAATGTAAAAGCAACATACACTATTTTTAAATACACTCCTTTCCTTTTTTATCATCTTTCATTAATTTTTATATACACCTTAATTTTTTTATATTACACATTAATTTTTAAATACAATCTTTTCCTTTTTTCATCATTTCTTTAATCTTCATCGTTTCCTCAATGTAGTTCGCTTTCATCTTTTTTTCCATCGATTTCATAATCTTCATCGAAACTCCCCCAACCTCAGAAGTAACTTGATATTTTCGTAAACATCCAGTCCCTACATGACGCGTTTAGTTATTTCTTTTGTCACATCTCCCGTTGGCAGCATCTCTCAGTTTTAGGTTCGTAAATTCATTTGTTTTATTTGTATTTCATTCAAATTCTTGGTTTATCATAATGTTCGGGGTAAAGGACAGTGTTTTTAGCTATATGCCAACACTGTTCGCAGAAAACATTATGATTTCACTAATTTTTTAGCGGTTCGTATAGATTTTACTTACCCTGATGAGCATCTATACGCTTTTACCGATTTACTACAGTCTCTCCATTTTATTTCAACATTTTTTGACTTTCATGATATTGAGATATATATATATATATTTTATCTTGGTATATTTTAAACATTCCCTTTGAAGTTCCTTTTTATTACTCCTTATGTAACAAGATTATAATACTCAAGGTCCGAATTTTAAACTTCAAGTTTATCATTTTTATTTCTTCCTTATCATAGGAAAAATACCTGTATGCTTGAAAGTATTTTTAAGAGAGCCATGGTGACTTGAATGGTAGTCGTGAGTTTAAAACCTGATTCCACTAAAGAACCTCCATGGGCCTAATGCACATTAAATCTTATGTTGAGGATCAGATGTTTTGAGAAGGGTTGCTGCTTCAGGTGTTGTCCTTATCATCTGACCATGGTTCAAAATTATGAGGTCTGTCCCAAAATGACACTCATGATGCTTCAAAAGGGGGATATTAATATAACTAAATGAAACTATAAATCTATTTGTAGACTTTTTTTTTCTCCTCTTTCTAATTATAACTTTTCATTATAGAATAAACTTAAACATCCAGAAGTTTTTTTTTTAATTTAAAAAAAAAGGCAAATTTCCGTGTGAGAATACCTATGTTAACACATCGATGATGAAAACCCTCAAAAAATGTCATTCTTCAGCTGATGGATAAAACTTTCTTTTTATATTTTGTGAAGTGTTAAAATTGTCTGGAAACTATGTACCTAAAGTATGATAAATTTATTTTTGTAATGCACATTTGACTATTTAATCGAATGCTTTTTTCATTCAAAATTTGGACTTGAATGCTGAAGATTAGATGATCTTATACAAATAAAAATCTTATAATTTGTTAATCTAAATATGAGCTTGAAAATCAAACCTCATTTCATGAAACATCATTGCATCTTGAAAATTAAAAAAAGTCCTTGTACTTCAGGAATTCTACTTCCCTAATGGCATAAAACTGTTCTTTAAATATATGTAGTATGACTTACTTAGAGAGGAAATTAGTATTTTTCACCCATCTCTTTTATGTCACAGAGATGCTTGCAATCAATTGAAACGTCTCCCCATATTCTTACAATTATATAATTCTTCAAGATTCAGTGGGAATGGGATGAAGGAGTATGGAAGCAAATTGACACTGAGTCATCATATTTTCTTTTTCAATTTCTGTCCACTTAAATTGACTGGGGTTTTATCTTTTTTTTTGCTATTGTGTTCACACCAGACACACTTCTGTTTCCTTTACTAGCCGTCTTCGGCGACCAGCTGGTTTTCCTGTTTAAGTTACTTTTTACTTTAGTACTTTATATTAATTATAGCATTCCCCATCGTGGTTTTCACATCCCAGAAAAGATGGATTTAAAAAAAAGTGAATATTTTATTGTATTTCACAGATAGTAAAATGAATGAGACGTAAATTTTAAAATGCAAGTGCTACAATTCTGTATGATGCACCGCAGGTACCGAAACTTAAAAATTGCACTTCAAATAACTCTCACTCTATTCATCTATCACTCATCTGAATATGGTCATGAAAGCCGAACATATTGTACGTCCCGTGTGAACCAGTGGGTGCCAGATTGGGTGGAAAAAGTGAGGCGGCAAAAAATTTGACATCTAAAATACCCGGGAGTATAGGAGTCGAAAATAAAATTTAAAAATTTAATTAAAAAATTAGTTAGTTTTCCCGAACACTATTGCTTTTTTGCAATTCCTAGTTTCAGGCAGGTAAAATGAAACACAAAATTTAATCTTTCCCTAAAAAAGTAGGGGGTTACTGACCCTCTTTGCCCCCCCCCCAGGACTTGCCACCACTGGTATGAACTTTGAATGGGCAGCACTTCTCCCCTAGATCGTAAACCCATCGCAAAAGCCACCCCTCCCTTTACACTTCTTGTGACCTTGAGGAACCATAAACAATGCCGTTCTCTCCTGGAAATTGTGTTTGAAAACATATTCAAAAATTAATTCAAATTAAACAATGTCGCATGGAAACAAAATTGGTGTCATTGAAAAGCTAATTTTTTAAAGTTTAAGGTGGTGTTAAAATGGTTTTCTTGCAACAATATGCTCCAAAGTTATTGTGGAAAAATGTTAAAGTTTAATGTAAACTTTAATTAATTAAAATTAAAAAAAAAATCCTTTCTTGGTGAGCACCTGCTACCCAAAAAGCAACCAACTGCCAAATTTTAAATTTCTAGGCCTTATGGTTTTTGAGATTTCGTGATGAGTGTGCGAGCGAGTCATGGTATTTGTCTTTTATATATATATATATATATATACTTCTGCATTCAGAAAATTCTTAAACTTACTTTATTACGAAAGAATGAGTACAGATGTAGTATGCTTCTATGTTTAACAACTCACTCACACTGTTTATTTAGTATTTCCTTTTAACTACCCTGTGCAAGTATGCCTTTTGCCATTTTTCATACAAAGATGTAAATGCGGATTATAAACTTCCCTCACCACCACCTCCAGTGTTTTCTTTGCTGCGCTTCTTTGGAACTTGAGAATCGTTCCCCTTAAACAAATTCTTCATCTGAAGAAAAAAATCATATGGGGCAAGATCAGGGAATCAGCTGGTTGTGAAAGTATCAGAATGTGATGTTTTGACAGGTAATTTTACAGAATGACTTTGCCTGTTCTGTGATGGGAAGTTTTGAATTCCTGTAATCACAAGCTTATGTGTATGAGCTCTACATATTTTAACCCTCCAAGCGTTTCACACATATTTTTCCGTTTCTCATATTGAGTTCAAAAGCAAATAATTTATTTTCATGTGTATAATTTCTTAAACCACCAAGAATTAAATATTCTTAAGATTTCAGAAACTTGATTGAATGCAATAAAGATCCAATTTTTCAATTTAAAAGCAAATGTTTAAGACTTTAAAACTAGTACATCACAATGGCTAACTGCTAAGAGGGTTAAATTGGATGAAACCTGTTCTGACTAGTTGGTCACATGATACCCTTTGCTTGTTCTGTGGGAAATGGCATCATTTGGAAAATATAAAAGTTCCAGAACTTTTTGAACATAGCATGAATTAAATATATATATATATGAAATCATTATTCATCAAAGGAAACATACTTTAGGTTCTATTTTTAGGCATCCATTGCAGAGTTACTTGGGGAGGGGATGAGGAAAATTATTTGTTGAAACAATTTTGTTGACATTCATCATCTAAAAATTATTTTTCCAATTATAAAGCCTGATTGAACAATTATTATTAAATGCTACTCATTTATGCAGTTAAAATTCTGAAAATGTAACGTCCGGCTCAGGATGCAAGAATATTGGATTATTTAAAAGTAATGACATTTTTTATAGTGCATTTTTACCTTTAAAAAACATTTTGGAGCCATATTTATTTCTTAGATGATGATCCGTCGTTACATGTCCTGTTATGCAATATTTCAAAAAATTAGTTTTTACTATTAACCACTTAACAGTTTTGCCCGAACAGCATTCGGACACTTCGTTTTTCTAAACCTATCTACTGTTTTTCCCGGTTTTTTCACTTTCTTTACTTTGCAATGTTTCTAGTAAAGTCTAATTAATGTTGGATAAGTAAAGTCTAATTATCCAATGGATACCCAGCCGTTGTGACTTTCCGGTAATGAGAGGGCAGATTCTCTAGCTAAACATGGATGCAGCCTTCCACAGCACCCTATTGACTTATCATACGACCAGGCTTATTCCACCATCGTAAGATCAGCAAGGAAATTTATAAAAGCCCGAGAGATCAACGCTAAAGGCAAAATCTGGGAGAGCTTACTACAAGACCCGGTCCCAATGGATCTCCCTAGACTGATCTTTACAGCCAATTTTAGAATTTTAAACGGACATGACTATCTTCAGGGACATCTTCATCGAATAGGAGTAAAAGAAAATCCTGACTGTCCACTGGAGAGATTATGAATTTTAGACTCTTGGCAGTTCATGCTACTTTAGCCAACACAAATCGAAATGTTTTACCTCCTGACAACTATTATTCAAAGGCTAGTTTCTATTGGGCTGCACGAAGGGAAATGGCCAATACGACCTACTCCCCGACATAATTTTTTAAAAATGTAAAGTCTAATTAATGTTGGATATCAAAACAAGTGTAAACCAGTTTTTAGGTTAGGTAAATCAGTTTTTAGGTCCTTTCCCCTAACCCCCCACCCAAAATTAAAAAATATCAAAAACTAATAAAATCGATACTTGTATCCTGTTTTGACTGCTGATTTGAATTTATAAATCAATTTAAATACAAAATTGCTTATAAAAATGTGCTTATTCAATTCCTACTATTAGTTCACACTCTCCCTATATATATTTATATATATATATATATATATCTTGTTCAAATTTTGCAGTCGATTTTAAACTAACTTCCCGATGAGCTGGAGACTTGAAACTTTAAACATGGTTCAGAACTAGATGACAATGCAATATTAATTCGCTTTCTTGTCTGTATGTTTGTCTGTTATTTCATATTTTGTATGACGCATGCGCAATACGTTTTTCATTATATCTCGAAAACTATTAATATTACAGACTTGGTTCTTGGGTATATGGATGGCCCATGGGATCATTGAAGCACCCTCATATCTTAGCTACATCTTTGCTCATGCGCAGTACGTTTTTCATTATATCTCGAAAACTATTAACATTACAGATTTAGCGACTTGGCGATAAATTTGGCAACCTTGGCGACTTGGCGGCAAAATTGGCGACAAAGGGAATTTTCAAGATTCAATCATAAATAAAATAGTTTTTATTCATCCACTCAAGTTCAAATACATTTTTTAAAACTTGTAGCGGATGACACTTGATGTTAATGCAGTTTTTTCAAATATTAATTCATTAATTAAATTTAATTTATTTTAGTTTTATATGGGAGAAAAAAATTTCTAAATTAAAATTTTTCTTTGTTGACCTAAGTAGGAATTGACTTTAAAAATATTTTTGTTTATATTACTTGTTTTTGGACACAATATGACAGAAAAAAGAAACTGTTAAATGGTTAATTGCTGCATTTGTCAAAATGAAAGATTAAATCTCAATGCAATAAAACAGTAACATATGTTTAAGCATATGAGTGCCTAGAGTTAAATTCGTTACCTTAAAATAAAAAAAAAAGAAGAAACTATTTTGAATCGGAAATTAGTACTAAGGTTTATATTTTTTATTTTTAAAAAAATTGTTGTAGTAATATAATTCCGTGTTTACATCACCTTCACACTGTTGGAAAAAAATATTCTTTTCCCCTTCGTAGATTTTGTTTAATAGTTCCTTGTTTTATTTTTGGAAATTTCATTCCTTAAGTCTTTGTCTTAATTTGCCATTCTTTAAGCCAAAAATTGAGATGAAACATTGTTATTAAAATGAAATCGTACAGTGAGATTTTTGGTTATATGGTTTGCCTTGAAACATTGCTTTTCCAGAAATTTTCAAATTTAAATCAGATTACTGAATGCCATATTGTATGAAAAGATACAATGTGGAGAGCAAAAATAGTATTACCGTAATTTGTCACTTGTTCGCAGTAAATATTTCTGTCGGATCAGATAAATCGTTTGTAGTGATGAATGTATTAAAAGTAGAAGATAAAACTTTGAGAAAACGACAGTTTACTTCTCATTTATAAGCCCCCCTTCTCCCCAAAAAATCACAATGACCTCGTGATCAAGTCTCGGATTATAGTGATAAAATCCCGCTTCCGCTGTGCACGTACGCCGGATAAACTTTAAAATTATCGCCAGATGTGAAATTTCCATATTTTAAATGTACTGTCCAGGGTTGCCATATTGGCCTTTTTAAGGACAAATTATGGAAATTTGGCCTTTTTTCAAAGCCCTTGGCCTTAAGAATTTTCATTTGGCCTTAAATTCATTTTTGGCCTTTTTTTGGTTTAATTTTCGTTAATGACTTTTAGAACAATTTTTAATTATATATTCTAATGTTTTTAAATAAATTTTTGATATTACACAAATGATATATAACGAGCTGTCAAACGAAATAGCTCCTGAATAGAACAAGGATGTTTGAAATTTCTTTCACTTAAATTTTAATTTAATGATAGAACATTGAACATATGCCGATCAAGTGGGATTCGTTTTCATGGACAGCCTTTCTTCTAAGGTTTTCAGACAATTTGTCAAATTTGGCCTTATTTTTAAGAAGGTTTGGCCTTATTTTGATCTGGCAACCCTGGTACTGTCAAAAAGTTGGATCCAGTGTCACCCTTGTTATCAAAATACGACTCAAAATTACGAGTTTCATCTCCAAATAGCTCGTTTTGCTTGAAAACGCTGCGTTAATCTGACATAAGAGGAAATTGACTTTTGCCCATACCTTCCAGATCTGCTCTTTCAACAACCGACGAGATCGGTATCAATGGTTGTAGCAGGGCGTAGCTTGAATGTGTTTCATTGTGTGCTGAACTGTTTGAATTGTAGGTCGAAGTACATCTTCTTTTTGTCCCTCACCTACTCCTCTACTGCTTTTATTGATCCTTTTGAGTGAAATTTATGTTATACGAAACATGAAACGATATTTAATAACTCCCAAACAAGATTGGTAAAGGCAGATATTATTGAGGATATATATAAAATGTTTTTGTGGTTGTAGTCAGTAAAAAGCCAAGTTATATTCTAATTTTCTTTATTGTCCAAATATTTAAGTCATTTTTATGCGAATAACGGACATACGTGCATCTTAGTTGAAGTTTTAAGTAAAAAAGCGAGCAGAAAATCCCTACATATTCTCAGATAAGGGAATAACATATATTCACGTGATCAAAGTGAAGGGAATAATAGCTATTTTTAGTAAATTACGTAAGTGTTCTAGGGAAAAGTCTAGCGCCAAGAAGTCGGTGATTTCGCGATTTATGTGGGCGCGTGGAAATAATTAGAATATTCTTTTAGTAATAATTATGCCAAACGAGAGATTTAATATACCTCCAGCGCGGGAAATAAAACGAAACTGGAGTTTAAGAAAAATGATTTTGGAATACATTAAGACTTTAAAATATATAATATTAGAATTTAAAGCAAAATTAAGTGAAATTATTACATATATATATTTGAACACGTGATAATTTTACCAGCAATCTCATGGAGTCGATTCATATTGCAAGCGTATCTGCTCGTGTTATTTAACGTTAAATTATTTTTGAATTTCCATCTCTCCGAAGTCCTGTAGGCAGTGCAATATTAAAAATAATATTCAACTCTTAAAAAGGGATCTAAAAATGATCAAATATATTAAAAGTCTTCTCTTTTGTCGCAAAATGGCAATAGATTAATTACTGTCCCTAGAAATGCTAGATGGTCTAATTTATAAAAATTCATTCTGCGTATTCTAATTTTCAGTTGCAATTTGTGTCACGTTGTTTTGTGCATTCAATATATTGTGAATAATGTTGAAACAATGTTTCACCCACAATTTGTAGAATGTATATTTCATGATGAGCATGAAATATTCTTCAATGTTCTGGTATTTATGACGATTTTTGCGAATGTGTGATTTTTGTTTTCAAACCAATATGTGAAAAAAAAGGTAAACTGTGTACCAAAAACTAGATTGTTATGGTGAATGAATTATTTTTATATGTATATTTATTGTAATAAATATGTATAACAATTTAACTTGATTTATGTTTCTGCTTAATGCGTTAATCAAAATTATATCGTTGTAAATTTATCATAATGGATAGTGAGTCATAGCATGAAAGTTTATTTTACAAATTCGTATTACAGTCGAACGGCGATATAGCGAACCCGGGGTATAACGAACCCTCGGTTACAGCGAACCTTTCACATGGTCCCAACTGAAGCCCTATATTAATAATGTATTTTCATACGTTTACAACGAACAGCAAACGCTAGAGACTCGGTTATAGCGAACTGAAAATTTCTAAAACTTCAAACTTTGCACTTGCCCAAAGGGACATTCTTTACTAATTGTGCTCAAGTCAACCCAACTTCTGTAAGAGTTACCCCTTTTGCACGAAATATTCTGATTCAGAGACCACATTCCTCGCCTATTGTACCTTTGTTAGAGTCAGTGGCGAATCCAGGGGAGGGGATATCGGGCTGCAGCCGCCCCCCCCCCCAGAGCTCAACCAAAATTCTTGATTTAATTTAAAATCACTACAACTGTTTGATCTTAATTTTCATATTAAAAGAATCGTAATAAAATCGTGACAACAGTGCTTTCTGACTTGACAGGCTCGAAAATTTTCCTACTTTTCTAGTCATTCCACTTGTAGCGTTAGCGCGGTCGAAAACATTTTTTGGCCAGCTATTTCATTGTATTTTTTATTAAATTATCGAAAGTATTGTAGTGTTCTTTATTATTCTTATTGTCAGGAGAGGAAAGCCTGTAAGGTTAAAGTGTTTTGGTTTATATAAGCCATGAGGTTTGACATTCGTCACTACGATACAAAATTTTTATGACCTTTGGGCCCCCCCCCCCAGACCCGAATCCTGGATTCGCCACTGATTAGAGTCACTGCTAACCCCATAAGTGGGACAAAGGAACAACAGGCAAGGCTCTTTACAGTTTCTATCTCTCCTCCCTCCCCCCGGTGGACACCTGACCTAGTGTCAACCAGGGAAGGGGGACTTTCTGGTCAGACGACCCAGGTGCAATCATGTGTTTTCTCAGCCATTTTTGTTTAATTGCTTAGTGTTGGGAAATTCTGCATTTTAAGCTAAGAAGCTTGCATCTTTTCTAAATTGTCTCTCGTACCTTTATTCTAAGATTTGAAGCATTCTTTCTTTAAATTAATCACTTCACTTGACATCCATGTTTTAGCAGCTATTTAATGGGAATCGTATGACGTTGTCTATCCGATTCCCGCAGCTGATATGTAGATGATTATTAGAGTATATATACTTGTCTCTACTATGTCATTTAAAAAAGGGGAAGGAGAGAGACCTACGGTTCTCTAAGCTTTCTCTCCTCGGAGAGACTTCAGCTGTAAGCTGTTGCTTTACTATAAGATGTGATATGTAAATATGTTCTTAAATGTGGTCGTCTAAATAAATGCCTCTTTTAACCTATATGATTCGTCATTTCTGAAACAATAAGAAATGCTCCATCTCGTAGAAATTCCACTGCATGTAATAAGCCAGGACGCTTTTAGCTTATCCAGCAGCTCTTCATAACTAGTATTACTCAAGCTGCCTGTCTCTACTTTACGAGACTAACAAGTGATATTGGCAAACTCGCTTCCTGTGCATAACACTTAGCTTATAATTCTGTGAACTTTTTAGTGATTATGGCTAACGTTGGCAAGCGAAAAGCTTTTTCTATCGGAGCAGAAAAGCATGGAGTGAATGCTTTTTCGCAAAATGAAATCGAGCACTTCGAATGTTGTGACGACGATGCCATTACATCTGGAGAAGTGCGTGAGGAAGATATCGTGGTATTAGTAAATGAAAAAAACAACTCTATTGTAGATTCGGAGATGGAGGAAGAACAAGACGAACAATGGCCTTCAATTGCAGATGCAAAAACGTTTTGAACAATTTTTTTGCGACAGAAAACATCGACGAACATGTTGTGGACCTGTTAAAATAGTGGATAAAAAAATTGACGAGTTGTATATAAAATCGAAAACTTTTCAACCAAAAATAACATCTTTTTTCAATGTAGTGGATTAGCAAACAAGTAAAAAAAGGTAAATGTTTAGTTTGCTTATTATTGAGTATATTATTTAATACTTGGTTTGTCCCTAATTACTAATAAAAATATTATGTTATTAAAAAGTTTATTATAGAAGTAGTATCTTAGCATGTTAGGGCTTTTTTTTTTTTTTTTTTTGCAAATATGGATACAGCGAACCTCGGTTAAAACGAACTTCTGAGTCGGTCCGTTGAGGGTTCGTTATAACGGAGTTTGACTGTATTTATTGTTTAGCAGCGGATTCGGAAACCCTGTGCGCTTTTGCGCATGTGCCGGGCGGAGTTATTTTCATCAAAATAGGGGGGAAAGTGCAGAATGGAAGGGTGATGTTTACATTTTACTGAGCGTGATCTAACAAAGAACTCCGGAAATGCTCTCATGTGACTCATTGCCTGACACCCCTTTCCGGTGTAAAATTGTCCAAAAGTGGTAGTCTCGGAATCCGTTGCTGAACAGTACTTTTATATTTTCCGTACTAATGTCAAAGAAAATTCAGTTTGGCAGTATGCGAAAAGCTTTACAGTATATCTCAGGGTTCGTACTCCTCCTGAAAAACTCCTGAATTTTGCTTTTTTATTCTAAGGGCCCTGCAAACTCCTGAAAATTATGTTTTTTATCTTAATATTTCTTTTTGTCTCCTGAAAAATTACACTCGAAGAGCAAAATATAAAATTATGATAAAACATAAAAATATGACGCTTCCGTTTTTCCTTATTGATAGAAAGTCGTTAGAATCCGGAATTCTTATTTCTGACCTTACTTAGCGCCAAAAGAGTCTACCGCGCATGTTCCGAGTCACCGCAATCGGGAAAGATGGGAGAATTGATATTTAGTATACTTTTTTGCCAATTTTGTTAAAAAAATGTCCACACTACCCCCTTCTCCCCTAAATTGATTTTTTTCACGTTATCTCCTGAATTTTCTGTACTGTACTCTTGAAAAAATCCTTAGAAACTCCTGAATTTTACTATCATATATACAGTATGAACCCTGATATCTATACAATCTATTAAAAGAGGCCGCTGTGTCCTAGTGGTAAGATCTCGGCTTCGGGGCCGGAGGGTTCCAGGCTCGAAACCGGTTGCATTGACGATCCGCCGTGTATGTGGACCCCCCGCACGCCCAATCATACGCACGGAGCCAAACGTCTTCCCGCCGGTGTGGTGTGGAAGTTTGGAGGTAGGATGTCATCCTCGTCATCTGACCGCTGTTCAAAATGACGAGGTTTGTCCTGAAATAGCCCTAGTGTTGCTTCAAAACGGGACGTTAATATAACTAAACTACTCTTAGTTTAATTGTCCAGAATAAGGCCCTAATGTTTTTAATAGAAATTAGTTTTAAACACTAGAAATTGATATTCTGATGATGAAACTGTATATTTAAAACGAAAATTGAGTGATTACATTGAGCTCTTTCTCTAGCCATATGACACTTAGAAAATGCTTATTACGTCATTGACCTTTGCTGCTCGTAGCTTTCTGCGTATTGTCTGTCAACTTGGATACGAACTCTACATAGAGAAATAATTTTTAATTGTTAAAAAAGAAAATTCATCTTAGAAATTTTAATGAATCTCCACGTTTTAAACTACTTTGAAAGTCCGAACCCATTGGAGTGTTCTTTCGTAGACTTTTTCAGTGGTGGCGATGGTGGAAAAAGCGAAGGAGCAGAAAATTTATAGACATCTAAAAGTACCCGGGAGTATAGGGGGTAGACGAAAAAGAATTGGTTACAGAATTGGCTAGCTTTCTCGAACGCTATTGCTTTTTAACTTTCTCGTATACAAAGAGAAAGTATTGCAATCGTCAAAAAATTCGAACTCGAGATTTTGACGAATCTCTGAGTTCGAAAAACACAATTTTGGAATTATGTGTGTCTGCGAACTAGAAAACTATTAGAGCTACGGGGATGAAATTTGGTGTGTGATCTTTACACATAATTTGTAGGTTTCTATCAAATTTTGGACGAAATCCATCTACGGAAAGTCTCTGTCCG
>BGPR01001502.1:155932-172516 GCA_013235015.1 Araneus ventricosus
AGCATAACAAATTCTTTTTCGAAGTGAGAATTTGGTTTTATTTGTGTTGCAGCGCTGAAACTCAAACTATAACTTTGTTTTAGTTTGTGGCAGGTTTACATTTTTTCCTGTTATAGACGGGAGTTTTGGTGGTTTGATTTGAAAATCTTTGCACTTGATCATACTTATCGCTGGTTTGAATTGTCGTGTTGTGTATGTGGACCTGGTCACAGTGGCGGTTAGTCCATTAGGGCTGCAGAGCTGCAGCACTCCCTGAAATTTTTTTAAATTTGTATTTTCGTTTTTAATTTTATTCGCTTACTTTTTCACTCTCAGAGTTCTATGACTTACGAAAATGGAGAAAAAGTATTAAAAAATTGAAAAGAAAACAGAAAATGAATCACCAAGTAAGAGAGAAGCAAGTCTGAACTGCAAAGTGCTCTGTCCCCCCAAAATTCGTTCACTGCGCAGAAAATCCGGAGAGAAAAATCAACCCTTTCTCCCTTTAACTCAAACAGTGCTATGGGCTGTCGGCTGAACAGCTCTGGCTGGCATGGAGCTAACTGAACGAGAAAAAGATGCTCTTTTAAATTTATTTTTCTTTTTTTTCTCATTCCCTCACAAAGTGGCAATCTCATTGGCTGTTTATGGTTTTGGCTTGTGTTGCGTCGACAGTAACACATCTGGTTGATTGATTATTTGCTTTCTCTTGATAGAAAGCTAGATTCATTTCGAAGAAGATATTCATTTTTGGAAGGATGTGGAAGTGGGCGAGGAGGGAAGTGTGTATGTGGAGCTCTGTTTTTTACTTTCTCGTATACGAAGTATACAAAGAGAAAGTATTGTAATCGTCAAAAAATTCGAACTCGAGATTTTGACGAATCTCCACGTTTTAGACCTCCCTGAGTTCGAAAAACACAATTTTGGAATCATGTCTGTCTGTGAACACGATAACTCGAAAACTATTAGAGCTGCGAGGATGAAATTTGGTATGTGATCTTTAAACATAATTTGTAGGTTTCTTTCAAATTTTGGACAAAATCCGTCCACGGGAAGTCTGTCTGTCCGCGGTCATGCGAACGCTATAACTCAAAAACTTGAAACGCTAGATGGATAAAATTTCATACACAGTTTTATCGTCATGAACGTAGGTCCGTATAAAATTTTGCTTCAAATCCATCAAAAGGTTGGCTGTCTGTCGGTCTGTATAATCGCATCTCCAACGAATCCGCCTTCTTCATGCGCATGCGTACTGGACGCAATCTTATGTGCACGATATTTATTGACTCCTGCTTGGCGCTTTTCTTTTTCATCCGATTCTCCATGCGCATGCGTACTGGTAACAATCTGTGCAAGCGGGAGGATTATGCTACTTTGTCCTTGAGCCAGCAAGAGTAGAAATCGGTACGCATTTAAATCGGAACGCATCTGTGAATTTGATTCTTTACCTAAATGTTTTCTGATAGCCATTGGATCCTGGGTTACAACAGGTTCGAATTTTTTTATCCACGCTGGGGGGAGGGGAAACAGAACCTTTTTCGAGAAGTATAGGAGAAAGTGTAGGGGAGACGACTCCCGCTGGTTTTTTTTTTTTTTTTTTTTTTTTGTCAGCAGAATCGTCACATCAACATGCACTTAACTTTCTGTTAGTAAACCTAGTAGTAAATGTCATATGCTGCTTATTTAATTTGTTTGAAAAGCAGTAAATTTCATATCTGGTTCTGGAATTCAAAAATTTGGCCTACTGAAAGTAAAAGTAGCTTTTAAAATATGTATTATCTTGATAAATATTATCTTGCAGCCCTCTTCGTTTCTGAGCTCTCAAGTCGCCACTATCTAGTCATGAATGAAGCATTGGCAGCTAGTGCTAAATCATTGTAGAGCTACAAGTCCTGCGCTACGTAGTGATAATTTCTGCATACCTTAAATTATGTCCATTTTAATTAATTTTGAATAGTTAAATAATTAGTTAATGAAACATTATTACTATATTTCTGACTCGATGATTATTATTTTAAATATAGAAATTTTAATTAAAAAATTACTAATTTTTAGGGGACTTGGCACCCCAAAATTTTTTTTCTACAATTTTGATCAAACTTATTCAATTTTGTAGTAGATAGATGTAAACTGTGCAGAAACTGAAATTTCTAAAATATTTTTCACTTTGAAAAATTACAAATTTAAAAATTTTAATTTTTTTAAAAAAATTAACCCTTTTTTTAAAATGCTTCTTCTCATACAATTTTTAATATTTTTTCTCCAATTTTTTTTTAAAGGGACTTCTCAATGTACTTAACAGAAACAGGGATCGGATTTTTGATATCTACATTAGTTTCAGAAAAAAAAATTTTGTTCAAAATTTTGTGAAAATTTTTGGAAAATATGAGAATTTTTCACTTTGTAAATTTTTTAAAAAATTTCTAATCAAAATTTTTACAAATCGATCCCTAATTCTATTAAACATGCATTTGTGAGTGAACAGAAAAAATTTCAAGTAATTAGAATAAAAAGAGATCGACTTTTTTCATTTTGTAGCAGACACAATTTTGGAAAAAAGCAAACTGAGAAAAGCAGCTTTAAAGTTTTAAAAACAACAAAATTGTAATAAAAACAACTTATATCAAGCTAGTTTTTTTTCAGAGCAATAACCTGACATTTGCGAGTCCTAACTTATCAATTTTATTCATATTTATTATTACTATAATTATTAATTAGCATCTTCATTTATAGGGATAATTAGAAATTTTTTTTAAAAAATGCGAAAAATTTCACTTTTTTCAAATTTTTTAGTCAAAATATTTAATAAATGATCTGCAGTACTATTTCTGAAATATCCATTATAACAGAGAAAAAATTTAAAACCATTTTATTGAAATTTTATTGGCAGTGAGAAATTCAAAAAAAAAAGAGAAGCGAAAGCAGTGTTGATGATGATGATGACGATATGCTTCATGAATAATAAAGAAGCGAAAGCAGTAAAACAGTAAACAAACAAAGATTAAACGGCTACTGTTTGAAACAACTATCTTGCTTTGCTTTTATTGAAAAAATTAGGTGTTTTTGCAACTTACACATGAAATATGCAGGATTTAAACATTGAAAGTGGGCGTGGCACGTGATGAAATGTTAGACAAAATAACTTCATATCTCACAAAATATTTGTCTGATTGTTTTGAAACTTTCAGATTATTAAGTCAAAGGTTCAAGGATCATTTTCCACTCAAATTTGAAAATCGATATTTTCATTGATTTTCCGGAATTCTTAGGGTGCCAAGTCCCCTTTAATTAATTTAAATTAACTTTAAAATAAATTTCCTCAATTGTTTTTTTACGTCCATTACTCTCGATTATAAGGATTTAGATTATTGGGTTGAACATTAAAAGAATTTATTAAAAGTTGTAAGCTGAAATAGATACATAAAAGGGATATAGATAGTATTATTCATAATTATTAGTGAAAAATACTTAAAATAAAATCTACTCTACCCTTCTGTGAGAAGTGGTTCTTATAATATTTTTGAGTAATTTATTTTAAGATTTGCATATAACATTTATATTATACTCATGAAATTTTTTCACTTTTAAACCATCGTGAGATGTATTTGTATTTATCCTCCAAAGTATATTTTAATAGGCAAAAATTTGAACTGTTTGAAATAAAAACAAACTTATTGTAGCGGTTACAATTCACTGCCTTCTCCTTTTTATGGTAGGTGGCGCTACTAGAGCCATCCGGGTTTTTCCCATCATGCCTCTCTCTCTTCTACTACTGTGTACTTGTTTTGTGTTGTTGTTCTCTGTCTTGCGTCTTGTACCTTTTAATGTACTGTGTCGTGAAACTTAGCCATATAATAAAAATTGTTCCTGAAATTGAATTAATTCTTCAACAGCGACGTTCCATATCAACATGAGTCTCGTCCCTCTACATTATAAATTAAAAAAAGACTTTACTAAAATTCAATAATCCTTATTTTTAGACTGTTTCCTTCATTTGGTAAAATTTTCTAAAGTTTTTAAATATTTTTTCAGCTATTGCCAGCTTTTGTTTGAATAGATTGCGACAGATTCTTCCATAGAGAACAACGGAGAAGAATTTAAAAAATTGTCACAACTCAAAAAATACACAACAGAATGTTATGAAATTTCATGGGAGATAACCAAAGTTCATTTCCTTTAAACGGTGCAGATTTTAATATTCTGCTGTTTTTAGTTTTTACTAGTAGTACGCGCACGGCGTTGCCCGTGGAATCAGAACTTCAATAAAATAGGAGGGATGCCCACAATGACTCGAAAAAGTCCTGTGTGTGACATCTTAGCACTATGAACATAAAAAAAGACAATATTATGAATAAATAAAAATCTTAAGTTGATTTCCTTTCAATGCTTTTACCTTAATCAAGAAGGAATAAAATGCTTTGGTCCTGAACCTTAGCCTACCTTATTTGCAGGTACGATGCGTTCGAATAAAACGTTATTTGTAGGCATTGTGTGATAGAATAGAACGTTATTTGCAGGTACAGTAGTAACTTATAAAATGTTATATTTACTGTTCATTCTGTTAAGCTAGGGGCGCCATCTGCTTATGAATTTAAGAAGAAATTGTTAAAAAATTTATGTTTATAATAATGAATTCGAAATTAAATACTAAAATGTAGAACATAATTTTACAGATTACTGAATTTTAGATTGAGGGGAAAATTTGATAAAATTTATTTGCAAGTTTTTGATTCAAACTTTTTTAGATAAACCCAAGTCGCTGACTTAAACTATCTTAACTTTGATCTGAACGTTCTCTGGCTCTCATAAGCCATCTCCTTCATTTCCAACTAATTGTAACTAACTAACTATATTGTAAGAAATATTGTGAACTCTACTTCTTAAACTCATTTTTTTGTGAGAAAAAGTTATCTTACACCACAACGAATATAGTAACAGGCTATTCCTATGAAGTTATGCCTAACATGGTGGAGGCTTCCGGTTTTGTTTGGTAACAGACGTTGCCATCGACAAAAGAGAAATTAACCCCCCTTTTCCCGCCTTAGCGTTTTATATATATAGATGTGGAGGCGAATGTGCTATGTGTTTCACACTATGCAAGTCGGACAAAAGCCGGTTAAATCGTTTTTTTCTGACTACATTACACAGCAAAAAGTGACAGAATGAAACACTGAGAATGTTTCAACCGAAAGTCGTTGGGTGTAATTGTTCGAACACTTTCACACTAACGATTAGAATTGTACGAACTTTAATGTAATTTTTTTATACATACTATGTCTTCCCGCACTAATGAGCCCGTAGAAAGGGTCTTTTCTCTTATGAATAAGTTTTGGATATGCGAAAAGACACAGATGCAATTAGCAATTCGTAAAGCATTGTTAATTTCCAAAGTAAATTTTAAGAAATCTGATAAGAATTTCATTTTTTTTTCAAAAATAATAGCCAAATAAACTGAAGCAGAAAGGTTTTCTTCAGAGAAATACAAGGTCATATATATTTTTTTTTATTTTCACGACTTCATTCTTTTTCTTTCCATTAGTAAATAAAAATTGGAGAAATATGCGTTTTCTTTAATACAATGTTTTTCATCTAAAAATTAATATATGTCCA
The DNA here is from genome assembly GCA_013235015.1 of Araneus ventricosus. NCBI lineage: Eukaryota > Metazoa > Arthropoda > Arachnida > Araneae > Araneidae > Araneus > Araneus ventricosus. The sequence continues at coordinate 161,522 of BGPR01001502.1, forward strand.
TTTTGAGGGAAAAAATAAATGTCTACTTTAATATTAGAGCAAAGAGCATGACCTCGGTGTGCTGAAAGCCATTTTTATGCATTAGCAAGATGCATTTCCGCAAGAATAGAAACATTTTCCGGTCCTGGTGAAAAAAATAAAGATATCAATAAAAGGCATTGAAATTCGCGCATCGAAGGCGTGACTTCGCAGAACAGATGTGGTTGGCCAGTGTGCGTGACGTCACTGCCAGTGGGAACGTGAAATAATTCCGTTTGGGATATGATGAAAGAAAATATAAGGAACCACTTGTTTTTCGGAACCCATAAAATAAACGTTGATTTCCACAGGGCAAAGTAACTCCATTAAGTTAACGCATTTAGGTCGTAAAAATGATAGCGGTCAATCATAAAAAAAAACAGTAACATTTAAAAAGGAGACCGAGAGATGCGAATTTACTTACAGTAATCGGTCGCATAGCTGAAGTTATCTTTAATTTTTCCAAATCACCGCATCTGACTTAAGGTAAGATAGTTTTATTTGTGTATTTAAATCTAAGTTTTCTGCTAGAAGAATTTATATTAGGAATAATATTTAGGAGTAATTTTAGGAATTATTAGAAATATTATTTAGGGTTCATTTCTTTTAGGAATATTTTTATGCGAATTTTTTTTAGAAAAAAATAAAATAATTTAGAAAATTATCCTTTATTTTCTAAATCGCCGCATCTGAATTAATAATATAATAGCCCAGATCCTCCGGTAGCTCTGACGTCATCAACAATAAAACTCGCGCCAAAAACAAAAACAAATTATTTCATCGTTAGAGAAAATAAATTTCAATAATTTTAAATTTAAAAGAGTAATTGTCATTCTAATTTCAAATTGAATAGCTCTAAAATAGTGAAATGAAATTTGCTATCCATTGATATAAAATTTATCTCGCAATGATCAATAGTTCCCGAGAAATTTTAAATTCTATTAATCGTATATTTCAAATTAATTTCCGTTTTTAATAGAAAGTAGTAAATTACGTCAGTGGTATATCATGAGCGTGATATTGTTTGGATGCCACGATGCATCTAATTATTTGGTGCAATCGTGATGATATAATTGGATAATATTGTTTGGCAAGGTTAAAATTTACACAAAGACATCTGAAGTACAAGTAAAATTGCTAAACAACGAAAAATACTTCACACGGAATGTTGTTTACCAAGAGGTTTTTTAAATAAAGAAATATGTAAATAATATGTAGATAAAAAATATTTCCTGTCATAATACATATCTTTATTTTATTTGTTTTCAATCAATGTTAAACATTTCTCTCGCATATATATCTATTTAAACACGTCAGATTTGACGGGAAATCTCTGGAATGAAGAGACAATTTGCACCCGTCAAATCATGACGGGTGATTTTCTAGTTAAGATATAATAGTTTTAATTGTATAGTTAAATTCGATCGGTATAGTTAAACTCGATCAGTTTTAGTCGCAGAAGAGGGGCACTTTTTTTGCTTAAAATGTTAGTGTGTGGAGAATATTTTACTTAATATGACTGATAGGACCGGGGGACCGTATAAAAAATTAGAATTCGTAACTTTTTCAGAAATGCATTTATTTATAGACTCAAAAAACATAAAATATAATTCTTTCTCTCATTTAAAATACTTTTTCAACTGGAACTATACATCTATCTCTGATGGTTTAGGAATTAGCTATTGGACCAAGATAAGTGTGGATACCCTGTATAGGTTGACTTTGTAAAAAAAAAAAAAAAAAGATGTGAGCTCTTGTTGAAAGAGATCTCAGCGCTTAAACCAGTGTATCCGAACGGGGGGTCCACACCCCACGGGGGGACTTGATTATTAAGGCGGCAATTTAAAAATGGAAAAATATCTGCTGGATAATATAGGGAGACTTGAGAGTGAAGCTAACAAAATTGGAACCTAACATAAAATCTCTTTGCAGCAAGCCTCAAGCGCAAGGATCTCAGTGAATTTAAATAATGAATAATTACTAATAATTAAAATAATATAAATAATCTTTCATTAAAATTATTTCATACTTGAATTTCAGTTCTCCAAAAAAGTTCTTCAGTTCTTCTTTGAAAATTTACTTACTGTGTTTCTCAGCAATTGTATAGTGATTTCTTCCTAAAACCTATCCTTTAACCCTGTGAGCCCTATCCCGCCTCAAGCTGCCCGTTCGACAGAAGCCGGACTCAGGCGGTTTGGGCGCTTTAGTGAAATTTTTTAGGAAAAATGTAGTTGCTTTCTTTGATGACAATTGATCGGGCAACCATAGGTGTAACATCCTGGAATTTCTATAAAGAACGTGACGATTGCATTCTGTTTTCGTGCGCGAAAATTCACTCCAAGTTTTGAGGCACTTGAATTCTCACTCTAGCCGGGTCGAAAGAGTTAAGTTTCTTCAGAGAACAATTCAATTTTTGAATATTAAAAATTGTGTATATGTTACATAGGGGACTGTTGCATTTGTGAACATGTTAGATATAAAATTCCAAGAACGATCATCTGTATTTGTAGAACACTTTTTAATGACACAACACAAAACAGCACGAACACAAACGGAACCGAAACTAGCAAAAACAGTTAAACATACAGTTATAGAGATAACAGTTAAATACACAGTTAGAGTTGTAGAATCGAAGAGAAACAGATCACGACAGGGACATAAGAATTTTAGAATGGCTTAGGTGGGGTATGGCACAAAAAAGTTTGGGAAACAATGGCTTAAATCATAATCTCCAGTGCCTAGCATTATGATACCCCCCCCCGCCCAAATGATTTAGTCTTTTGTAGGGTTTTTAAAATAAAAAAAACTCAGCAAAGTGTGCGCATAAAATAGCAAAACAAGTTTATTGATATGAACGCAATTACAATACCTCTTTATGTCAGTGCAGAATCTAGGCGGGTGCTATAGGGTTGATACCCCCAAAGCTAAACCAGAATCCTAGATTTTAGTTAAAACTAGCCGCCTTCGGCGACCATCTTGTTCGCTGGGAATATAATTTCAAATGAATCTCTTATGCGTAATTTTATATTCCTGGTTCCCTTAACAAAGTAATTTTTAACTTCAAATTGCGATAGACATTTAACCCGCGTTCTTTTCGTATCAGACTTTACCTTCTTATTCTTTATAAAGATAACAGCTCTCTTAATCGTATTGCAAACTACATTACTGATGACCTGCAAAAAGTATTGATCCGCATTTTATGTCAACATTTTAGTCAATCACTTTGTTTAATACATTTAGAAAGTAATTATATTTGGATAATTTTTTCTGCATTACGTAAGAAGTGTACAAAAAAATTTGAGCGGAAATCAATCAATTGTATTGAATTTAAAATATCGCCTTTATCATTAAAATATTTTATACTTAATTCAGAAAATCATTCCTGTTGTTTCAGCCGCTATTTTCTTATTGATTGCGAGATGAGCTTTTCAAATTCTTTCCTTCTAACCACAAATGACCAATAATGGCTGCCATTTCATTGTTGACAAATACCGCTAGCGGGTGACCCCCCACTCCGGATTCTGAGGCAACCGAATTGACTCTCTAGCCGGGCTCAAGACCTGCTTGCTCCCGCCCTTCCTCCCTACCTTTGGTCGAAATGAGAAACGGTCTCCTTGAGGGACCTTGACAGCAGTTAATGACAATTTAAAACCTTGTAAAATTAAAAGTAATTATCGCACAGTACTCATACTAATATCATTGGAAAGATAATTGTTTGCACTTTAAAGTGGTATAAAAATCATTTTCATGCGATAGTTCTTTCGGAAGTTATTCACGAAAATATGGCCGAAAACGGTCAAAATTTCCTTAGTTTTTAAATAATTAAAATTTGAATAAAAAATTGAAAAAATGGCTCCGAGGCGCACATTCCCACCCTCCAAAGTATACCTGACCAAATTTGGTAGCTCTAGGTTCAACGGTCTGTCCTGTAGACCGCCAACAGACAGACATTCATCTTTATTATTAGTAGGGATCGCTACAAATGTTTATTCTTAATATCCCTTTTAAAAAGCAAAAACAACAACAAAAATACTTGAACATTTCTTCTTGGCTCTTTACAGGCTCGAAAGTTTTCCCACTTTTGCAGTCATTCCACTCGTACTTGTACGTTGACGAGGTCGAAAACATTTTTGGCTAGTTATTTAATTGTGTTTTTCTCTTTCATTGTTTCATTGTGTGATAGAAAACGAAAGTACAGCAGCGAATCTAGGGGGGGGGCTAAGCGGTTTCCCCCCCCCTGAGCTAAGCCAGAATTCTTGATTTTATTTAAAATCACTACAACTGTTTATTCTTAATATCCCTTTTAAAAAGCAAAAACAACAACAAAAATACTTGAACATTTCTTCCTGGCTCTTACAGACTCGAAAGTTTTCCCACTTTTGCAGTCATTCCACAAGTACTTGAAGGTTGACGAGGTCGAAAACATATTTGGTTAGTTATTTAATTACGTTTTTCTCTTTCATTGTTTCATTGTGTGATAGAAAACGAAAGTACAGCAGCGAATCTAAGGGGGGGGGGCTAAGCGGTTCCCCCCCCCCCGGGGAAGCCCGAATTTCTTGATTTTTTTTAAAATCATTACAAACTGTTTGTTTTTAATTTATCTTTTTTTTAAAAAAAATAATATTAAAACGTGTCAACATTGCTTTCTGGCTTGACAGGCTCGAAAATTTCCTACTTTTCTTGTCATTTCACTTTTAGCGCTGACGCGGTTGAAGACGTTTTTTCTCTAGTTATTTCATTGTAATTTTTATTAAATTATCGCAAGCATTGCAGTGTTCTTTATGATTCTTATTATCAGGTGAATAAAGCCTGTAAAGTTAAAGCGTTTTGGTTTACAAAAGCCACGAGGCTTGACATTCGTCACGACGCGACGATGCAAAATGTTTATGACCTCATCCTCCCCCAGACCTAAATCCTGGATTCGCCACTTTTATGTACAATATTTGAAGTCAGGAAGCAATCATCTTATCTAATTTTTTAATTGTCATTTTCGGTAACTGACAAAAAGTATTGTTAAATTTAGAGACTCTTCAAAAGGTTATATAAGTTACGTGATATAGGTTAACTTCATAAAACAGAAAAAAAAATTTTGTGAGGGAGTTACGTCACAATGTCTATGACATTTTAATTTTAACTTAAATTTTAAACAAACAATGTGTTTTAACGCAAACTGAATATGCTATACCATAGGTCGGTAAATCATCCTATCCACTGATACCTTACTCATCAATGTAGGCTTTGTATTACTTTATAAAAAGAAATGATGACAATAGAAATAACATATATGAATTTTTAAGTGGAAGTAAATCATCAATTTTTCGCTGTGAAAATAAAACAAGTTAATTGAATTATTTTTGCGGTATTTTATAAAATTTTTAATAACTTAAATTTTGCTTATAATTAAAATATATTATAAGCAAGTATTCTGAATTTTAACGGGATTCAATTTGAATTTTTATATAAATTGCTTTAGATATCTGGCTTTCAAGTTATAAAAGAAAAATTAATCTACATTTCGCACATTCTCAGTAAAATTATTTAGTACAAATACTTATATTTCCTCTAATATTTAACGTATTTACTTCAACTTTTAAGACAATGTCGAGTGTTCTGTAAGTTTCGTATAATTTGATGTATGATATAATTAAAAAGCCTGCAGGAAAATTTGGGAATTTTTAAAGAAACCTTTATATCTTCCAGAATATCCATGCTATTTTGATGAAATTTGCAGATTATTATCAGCTTTCTTCAGGATGAACCGAAATCTCTTTCCTCTTCATCAATTTCTGGTTGGTCCCCTAAATGACCTCGTGGCTGAATCTCTAGTGTAAAACGTATACGATACTCGATTGTATGTTACACGATCCTCCACAACTGATTTCGAACCATAGTTTTCGTATTAATTGCAAATTTCTCGTCCGGTCATTAATTTTTTAACACTAGTGTAGTTCAATTTAATCACACATACAAGATGAATTGTGTTCCGTAACTTCAGCTTCATAACAAGAATATACCCGTGTCGAAAAGATAGCAAACCATCTCTCAAGGTACATAAGATCTCACGGGTAATACGAAACACATGGGCAGTTGTGGTACGTCCATTAGGGCTGCAGAGAGAGAGATCTGCAGTACCCCCTAAAATTATTTTGCTTTTTTTATTATCTTATTTGGTTATTTTCTCACAGTGAAGAATTCGACTATCAACTAAAATGAAATAAAATATCTATACTTATAAAAGGCAATGTTTGTGTGTGTGTGTGCCTGTCTGCGTGCGATGTCCAGACGAATCTATCGCATTTACAACCTTGAAATTTGGCACACAGGTAGTCGTAATGGTGACTGAATGCACCTCGAAGCCGAAATTTTAAAATTTAATCTAGAAAATTTTTTATTTAATGTTTTGTGTTGTTTTGGTTGATTTTTCGCAATAATTTCTCAATAGAATAGTTTCGAATAAGTTTACGACTAAAATATATACACCATCGGAAAGAGCATGCGATTTCCGATCTAATGAAGTTAGTTTTGAATTTCTAACGTAATTTACTGAATTTTGAGAAATTTTTAAAAAATAGTCAGTTTTGGCATCTAAATGTTAGTTTTGTTTTCAAATTTGTTGCATCCGACTTTCTAATAACACTATTCTTTTCAATTTTTTTCAGCTTATAACTAGAACGGTTCTGTCGGATTTAAAACAAGAACGGTTAAAATATCTTTTCCCGTTTTTTTTAATTAATTTTTTTCTGGGCCGTTGAGAGTTATTTTTCTCTATCGAGTTCCTCGCGCGGCACTTCTTCGGAATGTTGCTGGCAATTTTGATTGGCGGACGCGCAGGATACGTCATGACCTTCAACTGAATAACTTTGATTATTATTTTCGGCAGTATCTTAAAGTATTTATTCATTTATTCATCTCGCATACTTTGCTTGCAGAATAATAATTTTCACGTTGTAATTTTTTAATATTGTTTATCGCGAAAAAAATAAGCGGGAAAATCAATAACATGTGTCTTTTGTTTTGATTTTGTTTTCAAAACTTTTTCGTGTCATTGTGGGCGTTTTTTTTTTTTTTTTTCATTTTGTTGAATTCCTCATTCCACGGGCAACGCCGAGCGCGTACTGCTAGTAATAAATAAATAGAATAACGAAAACGAAGAAAGGAGAGAGAAAATACATCAATAAATACAGCTAAGTGAAGCTTCGAAAGGCGAAACCCAAGTTTCCTCGGCTCGACTTAAGAACATGCTGCGGTCCGCCAAGTTGAATTTTTTTCCTCGCCAAATGCGGTAACCTTCTTCATTTTGTTGGCAACCCTAAAACTTTGCCAGAATTTCTAATTTGTGCCAGAATGTGAGAAAATTCATGCTAAATTTCTTACAATTTTATGAACTATTTCCAATTTTATGTACTATTTACATTTTTTGCCTTGTCTGTCATTAGAATCGCCGCCATCTTGAAACCATCCAAGATGGCGGATATTTGGCGACTTTTTGGATGGTTGGCGCAATTTCCCAGTTTGGCGAGAAACCGCACCATGTTCTTAACCCTCTTTTCTTTTTCCCTCCCACCTAACTCTGGCCTTCGCTATTTGTTCTTCTTCTCTGATTTTCGTTCGTTGTTATTTGGTTATGGTTTCCGACACTTTAAAAATTGCATCCAAAAGGAAAAAGAATACGAGTAAAAGTATTTCATTAAATAACCGTTTCTATATTAAATATAGAGTGCACTCCCGATTATCCGGGTTAATCACCGGGAGGGATCGCACGGACAATAGAAAAACACGGAGAATCCGAAAACTCCTTTTTATTAAAGAAAAAATTAGCATCAGTACAAAAATATAAAAATTACTTACATTTGCATGCTGTATAACATCAAACTAGGAATTTTCCTTTTAATATTTGCTGCTTAAAAAAAAAATCTGTGATGAGTCTTTGTTTCTGCTGTTTGTTCATCTCTAGTCGTATATCGACACATATTTTACGAACCGCAGTAATGTCACCGTAATCAAATCCTCTTTGTCCCATATAATCTAACAAAGTTTCCGCAGATTGTAGAGCAGCAGAATGAGAAATTGTATTTCCCTCATTTAGTATATCTTCTGCATCAGTACTAGCTGATTCTCCCTTATCAAGTTTTTGAAGGATTTCTAATTTTTGTTTAACATTTAAAACGTTTTGTTTTCGTTTCACATCACTCATTTTTACCAGTGAAAAATTTCACGCTACTAACTAACGATAAACAGCAAGACGCAAAAACTACAGGAACACGTGCGAAAGTGAAAGAAGACGAAGAAGTTAAAGAATGATGTGTCGCGGAGAAGCGAGTTCGTGCGAGAATGAGCTAGCAGGATGTAGATGATTCATTTCTCGGAAAATTAGGGGTTGAACCGGTAGAGAAAAGAAAAATCTGTTCTTTAGCCTCCGCCGTCACGGCTCACTAGTTTCACGGAATGAATATCTTGATCGAACTTCAACATCTATTTTGCATGTATGATAAGAGGGAAAATGTTTTCTCTTTAAATTTTTTTGTGAGTCCGGAATGAGCACGGATAATCCGCAAACCGGATAATCGAGAGGATGCTGTAATTCCTTTTTATTTAATAATGCATTATATTATTATTGCGCGACTCGTATATATCATCGTTTATTTTTCTTAACGGAGAATAAACCGTTTTGCCACGTTGTAAGAAAATAAATAAAACAGAAAGTGAAAACAGATTTGCGGGAATTAAGAGATTTTCAATCCCAGTCAGCAAAAGCGTTGCTGGCAGCTACCGTACTGTAAGAAACTGCAGCTGAAGGCAGCTTCTTTTTTGTGTTATTTCCCTTGTTGTCCCAGCTTGAAGTCTGGTCTCAAGCTGGAACTATGCCTCCAAATGCCGATATCTATCGGTCTCACAAATTGCCGCTTTTAGAACAGATAGGAAACTTCCACAACGCTTGTTTAGCGTTTTGGGTAGTTGGATATACAGTGAAACCTCTTCGAACGGCCACCCCTGCATAGCGGCCACCCCTCTTAACGGCCAATTTTTCGTGGTACGGATTTTTCGGCCCATAGACCTAATGTTAATATAATCCCTAGCAACGGCCACCCAACCCCTCTGAACGGCCGCCGGGTGGATTCGCCCATCCCATTTGACAAACGTATAGGTTAGAGATTTACTTTTTAAACTGAAAAACGAACTTGAAAAAATGTTTTTTTCCGAGAAGGGTAAAAACTTAAAACAGTCGCAAATTGCATCCTTTTTTCAAAAAATGTAAAAAATTATTAAATAAAGTACTATTTTCTCTTTAGATAAGTCTCAAACTTCATTTTAAATAAGAAATATGTGTCAGACTTGTTTATATTATGTATTAGAGCAATTATCTTGTATTTGTAACGAAACCCTTCAGAGCGGCCAATTTTTCTCGGAACGGTGGTCGCTCGCTGAGGTTTCACTATATATATAGTTTCAAAATCCTTCTATTATTTTAAAACTGGTAAAAAAAAATCAAAAATAATTTCTTTGAGATATTCTATTTGGTTTTACAATGACGATTTTCGTTTTTTGTGTGTGTTGTTTCCTTCTGTAAAATTTCATAAAGTGCAAGCCAAATGAGATGCCCAACCTCTATTTCAATGATTTCATAATATAATCAGAATTTTTCTTTTTCATAACTTTTGACAGAGATGGCGCCGCTACCAAGACATAACATAGTACATGGCTGAAAATCAGTTAAGATACGAATCCAAAATACTTCGACACTTAAGATTAATCTTCGTAATAAATAGGACTAATCATATTTTTTAATTAAATTCTGCTTCTAAATTTTTTTTTATTCCTCATAAAAAAAATGTTCAATTAACCAGAATGCTAGTGGTATACTTTTTAAGATCGTAATTAATTTTTATTCATTCATGGATATCATATGAAATTGGGAATAACAATCCAAAAATATAACTTTTTTTTTTACTTCGAAAAGTTTGAGCCAGTTCAAAACAAATTTCATCACTTCAGTCAGGAACACAGATGTCAGACGGCGAAATATCCTTAACATTTGATATAGTTGTGTCAACTCCTCAGATTGCCGTTAAGAGGCGCTGCAGTCAGTTCTACTAAATTTTATCACTTCAGTCAGGAACACAGATGTCAGACGGCGAAATATCCTTAACATTTGGAATAATTTCGTCAACTCCTCAGATTGCCGATAGGAGGCGCTGCAGTTGGTCTCTTCGAATTGCGCTTAGCTATGTTACTTTTATAATTATTGCAAAAAGCTTTCAATAGTTATGGGTCTTTAATGGACTCCATGTATAAGATGGTCTTAACGCATCACATTTTTTCTAGAATTTTGTTTAGTTTGATCCGATTTGTTTAACAAAAGGTTCATTTTGAAATTTTATGAGAGCAATCGAGGTTCACTTTTCAAGACTGCTATTAACTGAATCTAGCTACGATCGCAATTCGCTCCCCATTTTACTTATTAAATTTCTATCAATTGTTATAACATAAACCATTCAAAATTATATCTGGAAGTACAATAATAATTCTGATGTATCAAACAGAATTCTGTAATAACTCTGAGAAACTATGAGGAAAATATGATACTACAGTCACTTAAATAGATTTGACAGAGTTCGCCTACTGAGAGGGCAGAAAAAAACCAAATATAGATACGGCTTATACAATAACCTTTGCAGAAAACTGAATTTTTTAAAAGCAAAGCGATTTAAAAGGACAGCAGACACTAGCACGAATGCATTTCCCATTTGCTACGCATATTCAGTTTGTCTCTGAAACATTTCCATAGAAATAACTTCTTTATCAATTATAACTATTTTATGCTCATATAAAAAAGCACTGCACAAAGCACCATACTGTTAATATTAAACTTTTTTTTTGTCTTTTCAATTGTTATCAACGATGAGAAACGTTCATGTCTGCTTGTTAATGTAAAGAGAATTGCCGCCGAAATTGACGACGGTCCAAATAATTGCCGAA
>BGPR01001502.1:172526-182641 GCA_013235015.1 Araneus ventricosus
GGATGGTATATGCGAAATGACGATATAAGAAATGCAATTAAGCTAATCTCTTTAAAAGAATTTATCAAAAAAGTCTCAACAAAATTCCATCATAATCTTGATGAAATTGATAATGAAGCCATTCAGCAACTTGAAAATTATTCCCCCGATCCGAAAAGTAGAAGACACCGGAAGATTCTATTATAATAGTAATTATAATTGCTAACAATTAGAATTAGCTATCCTTGCTACCTGTTTCTGACCCTTGCCCCCCGCCCCATTCTCCGAAAAAATTTCAAAATCCTAAAGAGCAGCTCCAAACGACATGTCACTTCCCTATCAGAGCAGTTAACGAAAAAATTATCACATTCAAAGATATGAGTTCTCTCAACAGCAGCAGCTACTCTTTTCAGGCACCAGTTCTTGCAGTGCCCTAGCAACAATCCCACAAGATCCAGATGGACTTCCACCCACACACCCTCTGCCTCCAACAACAGCAGCAGATCATCTAATTCCCAGAACTGAAATTATCCAGCTTCACCAACTTACCATTACATGGGCCCCAAAAATTACTTGCTTCATTGCTTCAAACATCCTCCATGGCTAAATTTTCTGGTAGTTTTTAATCTCGACCACTAACTTTAATTTAATATAAAGAAAAATAATAAATTTAATAGAAAAATTCTTGTTTATGGTACTCCAATTCACTGCTGTATGGATTCTCTGTTACTTTCACCTTACCTCAGAAGCTAACTATCTGAGACCTGCAACCACTTCAACCCTGACACCCCTTCAGATGACCACTGTGCTCCTGCACTTCCAGACCCATCTTTCCCACGGAAACTGTATCATCCCATTGTCACATCAAGTGAAAATCATCCCCGTCATGTCTGACATGCATCAAGACACGCAGATTGTGGGGCTTGCAGCCCCAATGAATTGCGTTTCCCTTCAACAAAAAAGGCGTCTGTTTGCGCTGGTACTCAATTAAAGATGTACTATCAGTAGGGCGTCACATCAACAAGTGAAAATCATCACCGCCATGTCTGACATGCATCAAGACACGCAGATTGTGGGGCTTGCAGACCCAATGAATTACGTTTCCCTTCAACAAAAAAGGCGTATGTTTGCGCTGGTACTCAATTAAAGATGTACTATCAGTAGGGCGTTTTTACAAATCATCTCTCTATATCAAACACAGCCTCCTAATTTTAAGGGAGCTGTGTGAATCCAACAAATTAGTTTACATAGAATTTTCATAAGCAATCGAGTTCAAATTATGTAGTATGCAGCTAATCAGAAGGCACAAGAAAGGAACTTAGACACTATATAAGCGGTCGGAGCGCCCCCTTCAGCTCTAAGAGAACTAAGCGCATGTTGATCCAGATAAGCGAGACAAAACAGTTTTTATAGCCGAATGTTTTACACTTATTTTATTGGAATAGAATGCGGAAAACGATATTAGAACGAAATGGACGGTTTGTCTCGGAAAATACTGAAGCATTCCTCGGGATGAGAAATGTGAAGTTCAGATTGTATCAAAACTTTTATCGGAAATGATTTGAATAATTGAAAAATTTGAGACCTAATTTATTTATTTTTTCCACATAAAAACGTGTGCTATTACATGAGTATTTGAAATGCTCATCATATGGAGAATAGTACTATCCAAAACAGATATACACGATGATTTTTTTAAAAAATTGACACTACTCAGAGCCATCTGTAGCTCGATCTATCAGCTGAAATGTTACCAAATTTGGTAACGGGGCTATGACGACACGGGATAAAAATTCCAGAAAAAAATTAATTTATGAAAGGACCAATTTTGACTTCTACAGTCAAAAATTTAATGTTTTTACCATCATTATTGTTAACTATCATAATGTTTTTCAAATCATAATTCCTGTAAATTATACCCATCATAACTTATTTTATATAATACAATCTTGCACCATTTCGAAAAATAAATTTTATATAAAATTCCTGTTTTTATAAAGAGCTATGGGCGTGTTTGTGCTGAAACTCAGTAAAAGAATTATTATCAATCAAAACTCGCGATTTCGGAATTAATTTGTCGTACAACAGTTTCCAACATTATAAGGGACATGAGTAAACCCAGAGGCCATAAGATATCTATAGGTTACGTAGAAGCGTGCCGAGTAATAAACTTAAATTACGTAGCTACCCTAAACTGAGAGAGAAAAAAGTTATAATCAAACGTTTGTTAGGCGACCACAACTTTCTCCTTTAATGCATTGCGCGACTCAGCGGTATTTATTCCTGCCTTTTAGAGCGAAGTTATGTTGATCTGCAGGAATCGTGACAAAACAAATTTTTATTTTAATGGTATAGAATTCTAAAAAGGAAAAAGATAATAAGACGAAATGAATGCTCATAATATGAAAAATTACTGCTATCTGACACAAATTCATTATTCCTTGAAAAATTTTGTATTTCTAATTTTTTTTTTTTAGGATATAGTATTTCTGGCTCATCGATAGGACTTGGGAATCAATGCAATTTTACACGATATCATTATATATCTATCCTTCACGGTCGGAAAATTAATGTTGTTATTATTATTATTATTAAATTTAAAAATAATTTTAATATTTTAATTCTTAAATATATATATAATAGTTACCACTGATTTCTATAAAATCCTTTCAATATAAAAAATATCTTTTATTGCAAATTGACTTCTTCATATCTTCTATATATAAATAAAACGCAGCCTTCTAATTTTAAGGGAGCTGTGCGAATCAAAGTAACAGAATTTTCGTAAGCAATCGATTTCAAATCATGAAGTAGGCAAGCTAATAAGAGAGGCAGAAAGAAAGGAACTTTGAAGCTATATAAGCGATCGAAGCGCCCCCCCCCCCTCTTTTGCTCTATGAGAACTCAGTGCCATGCTTGCATCCTCCTTAGAGGGAAAGAACGTTGATCAAGACAAAGAGAGACAAAACAGTTTTTATAGCCGAATGTTATACACTTATTTTATTGGAATAAAACGATATTAGAACTGGATTGTTTGTCTGGGAAAATATTTAAGCATTTCTCGAGAAGAGAAATATGAAGTTCAGAATGTTTCAAAACTTTTATCGGAAATTATTTAAATGAATAAAAAATTTGAGACATAAATTATTTATTTTTTTGACATAAAAATGTGTGCTATTGCAAGAGCATTTGAAATGCTCATCACATGAAAAAAAGTACAATACAACACAGATATACACGATGATTTTTTAAAAAACTGACACAACTCAGAGCCATCTCTAGCTCGATCTATCATCTGAAATGTTACTAAATTTGGTAGAGGGGCTAACGATGACACGAAAAAAAAATTCCATGAAAAAATTTAGTTATGAAAATCATTGATAGGAAGAAATTCGACACTGTTGTAGTAAGTTTACATAACTGAGAATTAGGCAAATTAGTAACAAAGAAGAAATTTCAGTTCAACACCTCTTTTATGCAGCAAATGAACTGTCCCAAAGGGTTTGAGTTAGTCAAATTTTTATAATCTAGTCTCTTTTTAGAGATATATCTGAATTTATTATAATTTATTTGATTTTTGAAGAAAATTTTTATAAACTAATGAATGTTTGTAAATTGTACGTAGGTGGTTCAAAAAGTAAGGTGTCAAGAGCTCTCACGGATGCACAAATTCCTAGTGCGAATTGAATTCCGTGTCTAAATAGAATATACTATCACGGTATTCAAACGCCACCGGTAGATGGATCTATGTTTCCCTTAAGGCATCGAAATCTCTGTTAGAAGATGGTGTCGTTGACGGTTACATAGTCGGCAATTGAAGTGCAAAGTGTAATAAGGTTTCTGCATGTAAAGAAAACATCCCCAATTGAAAATCAAATAGTGGAAGTTTACGGAGCGAATGTAACGTCATATTACATGCGAGACAAAGAAAACATCAATATTATGGAGACACACCTCGTCTCCCCCCCATAAGACGTTCAAAACAGTGCAATTTGCGAAGAAAGTTATGGGCACAATCTTTTGGGACTACCTGGGTATGCTGCTGGTTGATTTGCATACTCGTGGAGCGCCTGTGAATGTTGGCAGTTATTGTGCCACGCTGGGACGCCATGGGAAGTCCTAACCAGACAAAGTGTTTTTTTTTAATTAAATAAAAAATTGTCACTTATTTTTATTACACTTTCTGCAAAATTTTGTGTTTTTAGTTCTATATACTGCCTGTAGCGAAAACAACTTAAAAAATTTTCCGATCAATTAAGTTAACCACAAATATTCCAATCAAGGGCGGAAGCCAGCATCACCACCGTTCACTATTTAGAATCCTTTTGCATTGAATCTCTACTCTGATCATTTTCCGTTTCGATAGCAGTTTACTAAACTTCCCTGTAAATATTTGTCTCGAACGATTATTGCGACTTTCTATCGTTATACAAGAGCTGTAATCGATAAGAGTTGTAATCAATCGAAAACGCATATAATAACAAGAATGGTGACTCACAGCGTCACAGGAAATAGGGGGAAATAGAGGGGGGCGCGATAGGGGAAAACCGTGACCACAAAAAGGAAGATCTTCTTTCTAAGCACCAAAATGGGCTTCCATGGCGACATCTGTTGACAGAAGATAAAACAAAAAACTGAAATTAAGAAAAGTTTATTATCAAGGAATGAATTTTTTTAAAAAAAATTTGAAACACTTTATGCACATTTAATAACCATTGACTGGATCACATCTTTTTGGCAGTAGTATTCATCACTGGTATTTGATATTGCATATAGTAAATAACTGCCAGTGGGCGCAGAGATCAATGATATTTTATTAAACGTGATGTCTAAACGGTATTTTCGATAGATCGTCGCTTTTCACATTTGATAGTTGGAATTGGGAATTAAAATTGGAAATGAAATTCTAAAAGTGGGTATACTGAAAATAGTTGGCCTTTTATATATAAAAGTTATTTTGTGCTGTAAAATAAACTGGTAGCAGATATATTTTAGTTAAGTTGATAAATTTTCGCTTAAAATATTTATATTTCCTTGCTCTGACTTCTTTCTTCTTTTTAAGAAAGAAATTCTGTTGCGAATCTAAATATAAAGCCAGTAATGATCAGAAATTCTTAGTTAAAATAACTACTTTATAGGTGGCGCTACATACTTAGTAGATTCTATTCTTAGCTCTTTCGGCATTATTTGTGCGTCCCCTAAATTTTTCTTTTTGAATTTTTCTTCAGTGTTATGATGGATTTCTCATTTTAGCAGTGAAGTCTTTTGATTCCATTATTTAATGGTAAATATCTACATAATTCTTGAATTTAATGGTGGTGTTTATCAAATGTTTTACTGATAGTCTTTTTATTTGGCCGCAAGAGGGCGCAGTGCGCAGACATTAAAGCTATTTTACGCTTTCTAAAAGCATGGTGAATAAAGAGGTCTCTGATTAGAAAAGAAACAAAAACGATGCTTTCGAATCGTATTCATTCATGATATTGTGTAATAGATATGTATAAGAGGCAAAGACAGTTTTACCAAAATAATTTTACGGTTTAATTTTTCTATAATATTTTGGAAGATTTTAAATATGATCTGTGAACGGGATTTTTGATAAATATAATAATGAAAGAGCTGATCTGTTTCTTTTTCAAGTTTTTTTTTTGTAGAAAAAGAAATTAATATGTGATTGACTTGATTTATATTCAAAAATTAGTAGATGTTTAATTTCAGTTTAAAAACAAAATTGAGATTTGTTATTCATAAAAAATTCGAACTCGAGATTTTGACGAATTTCCACGTTTTAGACCTCCCTGAGTCCGGAAGACACAACTTTGGAATTATGTCTGTCTGTGAACGCGATAACTCGAAAACTATTAGAGTTACGGGGATGAAATTTGGTATGTGATCTTTACATATAATTTGTAGGTTTCTATCAAATTTTGGAGAAAATCCGTCTACGGGAAGTCTGACTGTCTGTATGCCCGCGTTTATGTGAACACTATAACTCAAAAACTTGAACAGCTAGATAGATAAAATTTGGTACACAGTTTTATCTTCATGAATGTAGGTCCGTGTAAAAGTTTGAGGCAAATCCGTCAAAGAGTTAACTGTCTGTCGGACTGTATAATCGCATATTTGTAAAAATTATATCTCCTAAACCCTTTGGATTAGATAAATAAAAATTCGTATGGCGGTTGCTAACATTAATTGTAGATCTGTGCCCAAATTTCGTTTCAATCGGTTAAAAAAAAGGCGTTCGAATTGCATATTCAATTGTTTTACTTGCGTACTGCGAGCAATCTTTGCGCACGCCCTCGCATTAGCGAGATTGTGATAGAAAATAAAAATTTTGCTGACTTTTTATATATACGCATCTCTTTGAATTTGATTCTTCACCTAAATATTTTACAATCACTATAATCTACAGTGAAAAACATTCTGGGTTACAGTAGGTTCGAACTTTTTATCCACGCAGGGGGAGGGATAAATGGCCATTTTTTGAGAAGTATACGAGAAATTTTAGGGAGACCACTCTCGCTGTTTTTTTCAGGTAATAAAGCATTGTTTCATTATTAACATCTCAATGCATATCCACAATTATATTTCTATGATAAGGTTAAGCAGCGTTCTCCTCTCGACTTTCTGGCAGGAGAGAGTGAGGTAAAACCGGGTGCCCTTGATTCTGGCGCTGTTAGTTCTCTTTTCTAGCGGACAATTACTGAATTAGACTCTACTAATCAAGAAAAAGGATAATTCATAATGGCGTGAAGTTGCTGTTGAATTCACTGCGGCTGTGAAGGTTTATTTGTTTTAAGACTTCACATCTCTAATGTTCGTTTGATTTGAAACCATCCTTATTTAATAATCGTTACAGTTATAACCAGCGGGAGTGGTCTCCCCTAAACTTTCTCGTATACTCCTAACACATATAGAGAAAAAAATAAGATAAAAGTCAGTGAAACGAACAGGAACCCTAACGCAGTGGAGAAAAAAAATAAGCAAAACGTCATACCACGATTTCCGAAAGTCGTCCAACTCGGATGTGGAATTAGGAGCCGGCGTGATTACCAATAGGGCTGGGTGTAAGATAAAGAAAACGAAATTTGCAATTTGAACGACTTTTTTTTAACCGATTGACACAAAAATTGGGCACAAATCTACCATTAAGGTAAGAAAGCCACATACCAAATTTCATTTATCAAAGTAATTTTTTAAAGAAGTCATTGCGTTCAAAAGTATGCGATTATACAGACAGACAGACAGTCAATCCATTGACAGATTGGGTCCAAAATTTGATACAAACCTACATTCTTGATTATAAAAATGTGTACCAAAAAACCACGTGACCGCCACAGATTTCGCTGGCTTTTTACTTTCTCGTATACGAAGTACACACAGAGAAAGTATTGTAATCGTCAAAAAATTCGAACTCGAGATTTTGACGAATCTCCACGTTTTAGATCTCCCTGAGTCCGAAAAACACAATTTTGGAATTATATCTGTCTGTCTGTCTGTGAACACGATAACTCGAAAACTATTTGAGATACAGGGATGAAATTTGGTATGTGAACTTGACACATAATTTGTAGGTTTCTGTGAAATGTTGGACAAAATCCGTACACGGGAAGTCTGTCTGTATGTGTGTGTTAATGTGAATGCGATAACTCACAAACTTGAATAGTTAGGTGGATAAAATTTGGTACACATTTTTATCATCAAGAATGTAGGTTTGTAACAAATTTTGGACCAAATCCGTTGAAGGGTTGACTGTCTGTTGGTCTGTATAATCGCATTCTTTTGAATGTAATAACTTATTTAAAAAATTACTTCAATAAATGAAATTTTGTATGTGGCCTTCTAACCTTAATTGTAGATTTGTGTTCAATTTTTGTGTCAATGGGTTTAAAAAAGACGTTCAAAATGCATATTCGGTTGCAATTGCTATTGTGTATTGACGAAAGTTATTGAAACTTCGTTTTGACATTCTCCAGATGGACGAGATGGAACCAGAGGTGTGGTGAAATCTTGTGTGTTATCTATAATAAAATTTCTTACTCAAAATCGTTAAATAAAATCTTATTAGTTGTGGTACCCTCAATGCGTGGAATGCGGGTCAATGACACTTTTTTTTCAAAATATCAAGTATTGGGGAATACATAAATTTTATGTTTCATTGTAAATCACCATTCATAATTTTTTCTCAAAATACCTAGGCCCTTGTAATTACCCGGGTTATATACCCCAGAAATATTTACCTACCCGCTGGGTATTTACCCACCCCATATTACTGGTCGTAAGCGAGAAAGTTTCGGGGCGGTCACTCCCGCTGGTTATATAAGAGATATTTTAAAATCTGGCGGGCATAATAGAACCTTTTTACCCGTCAGTAATTCCTTCCCTTCAGAAATTGTGGAGAGGAGCGAATGTATTATTCGCTTTTAAAGGATTTTATTTCCATTTTTGTCCCAAGGCAGCAGTGAAATCACGTTACTGTACATATGTATTAAGATCTTTCTGTTATCCGTCACAACCCTTTGCCGGACGGTGACGGTTAATCAAAGTTTTGTTTTGCAAAAAAATTTGGTTTTGGAAGTTTCAGAGGGGGCTCAGAAGCTTGTCTTGTCTATAGGCTCCTACAGGGCTTAACCCAGATAGCATGCACACTTGCAGCAAGTGTGATTCTTCTTGATATTAGTTTGTCATGACAAACTTGCCGCGACAACTTTGCAGCAAACTTCCTGCAAAGTAACAAAGCATAATCCATCACCTTCCTTGCAATGTAAATTTGCTGTAAAGTGACACGACACACTTACCTGGATGCAGTATATATCTGGTTTTGATCTTTGTCTCTGCTTTAAAAAACATTCGATTTTTAATAGCATCTCCTAGATCGTCCTTCTTTTTATTAATTCAATAAATCAATGATAATTTGAAAAAAATTAACTATGTCTTTTTATAAAAAAATTACTTTTGAAAAATTCTTTATCTTTTTACTAAATATAGAACTCGCACTTTAAAGAAAACTATATATCTATTTTCTTAATGTTGAAATTTTAACGTTCATAAGGAAAAATTAAACCTAAAAAACAGCCAATGTTTGCTGAAAAATAATAACTTACTTCGTGTCCCATATTTTTAAAAATAATTACTTTTGAACACTAATTTCATAATTTATTCCACTAGCATAATATAGTTATTAGAGAAAATAGCTCTCTCTTTGACTTCAAATCATATTCTCAACTCAAAATTTAAAAAATTAATGAAATCAAGAAAACAGTTTAAAATTAATCGTATAGATGAACGATCTATTAGCGCAATCTATCTTCTCCTCTCAGAGGCTAGCTGGCTGAGTGGTTAGGGCGACGGGTTTAGGATGCGGTGTGTCGGGGGTTCGAAAACAAGGTTCATAGGCGTACTCTGTTTTTGCTATAGTTTGACACTACAAATTTGCTGCAAGTTTGAAGCGTGGTGTCTTGGTCGTTTGCGCTAACTTGCGGCAGTCTTGTTGTGAACTTGCGGTCTTGCCGTGTCAAACTTGCTGCAAACTTGTTGCAAACTAAAATTGCTATATGGCTTATAGTAATATCTCCTTCTCTTTTTATATTAGGAAAGCAAGATGGCGGCTCTGTGCATTCACAAAATTCCTCTTCTGTTTCTCATTGGACTGACGTTGGTAAACCAGTCATCTCCATCTCCATTTGAAATCCCTGAGGTAACTTCTGATTTTCCATTGGAGACGAGCAGCAATCTATATCCATCTGCCAGCGATGCGGACAGAATAGCTGTTCTCTCCGCACACCACTACCTCTTCGAGAGAATCCGAAGACTTCCGAGTGTCGAAGCCGAAGACGACCGACCACGCCGCACGTTTCCCGAAATCGACTCGAGAGGTTTCGACGAGGATGTCTTCGATGAAGGCTTTGGTGAATGGTATCCTATGAAAAGATTTTGATTCATGAAAAAATGACTTAAGGAACATCTTTATTGATGTGAAAAATATAAGATGTGTAATAAAATATGCACTAATTAAAATATGTCATCTCCTGATTTGTTCTAAAATGTTTTTAGTTGCGTTATTTATAACTTCCGAGTTGCAAGCGTGTTTGTGTGAAGAAATCATGCATAAAATGATTCAGTTTCTGCTGAAA
>BGPR01001502.1:198335-248652 GCA_013235015.1 Araneus ventricosus
TAAATTAAAAATACTCTATAAAGAAATTAATATGAAGTCGATTAAGAGATTTTTAGACAAAAGGAAGGAACAAGGAAATCTAACTAGTTCCAGGTTTTATGAATGAGGGCGCTGTGCTCGTTTCTGTGAAGGAACCTGTTTACAAGCACCAAACCTAAAAATGTAATACCTAGCAGAAAAATATTAAATCGCTTGTCCTTTCGGATGAGCAACTTACTTGATTTTGGTTTTGAAAGGATTTTGCAATGTTTTGAGAAAATTCAAATTTTATATAAAATCTATTTCTTAATTTATTACTGGTAAATAACTAAAATTGTATTCTTTTTCTGCAAAGCCATTGTTATTTTATAAGATATTCATTTCAAAGAATAATCATTAATAGATATTATCAATATCAACTGAAATCATGTGAAATGCGTATCTTTTTATTTTGAGATAAATTTCGATATGCCTTAAATGCTTCACAGATAATCGAATGCAAAAAAAGAAAAAAATACAGAAGAAACAGAAGAAGTAAACAATAGCTATCACAATAAACCATTTTGCGCGCCAACGCAGCAGTATACAGTGATTGCATCCTCAATATTTATTTATTTATTTAAAGAAAAGCACACTACAGAGAAAACTCCATTTACAGAGTGCTATAAACACACAACAAACACATATAGAACAAAAGGCACAAAGAGTAAACAGACACAGAAAAAATGCACTAGAAAACAAAAAGTTGAACACAGAGAATACACAACATCATAAAAATTTCCCAAACATATAAATTAAAAACGAAAACACATAATCACAAAAGCACTAAAACACACTATGATACCATAAGTCTTTTTAAAAAATTAAAATACCATTTCAAAAAGGCAAAGGTTAAAAAGTCAAAACACGCATATACCGAGTCTTCTAAAAGCATACCAGGAGTTTAAAAGTTTAAAACGTAACTTGAGATAAAAATAAATTCAAACACGGTGCCAAAAACATAGTACAAAAATTAAAACTTTTAAAAGACATTAAAAAATGGTCGATAACATAAGAACACGAAAATCAAAACAGTTTAAAATCTAAAATGTTGTAAAAAGGCAAAATAAAACACATTATGTATTTAAAAGATGCAAACATTTTGATTTAAAAGCAACAAGAGACATATTAAAAATGTCAAGTTCAACAGATAACTTGTTAAAATTCTATAAAACCTATATAACGAGAACCTGTTAATATAATTAAATTTTGAGTATAAATTTGGAAAGGAACTTTGGTTTCTAAAAAATCTGGCTGGCACACCGAAATCTATAGAGCTCATTACATTATTACAATCAGTTGAACCATTAATAACTTTGTAAAAGAAAGGGACGCAAGAAACATCTCGTCTGGACCACAAACTGGGCATATTAAAAATATTACGTAGGAGTGAAGAAGATACATCCTGCAAGTGAAATCCATTTTTCTTGTAAAGTAAATATCTCAAGAAGTTGTTTTGTATTCAGTCAAAAATTTCAATTTTGTTTCAGTAATATAATATTGTCCTACAATTAACTCTCTGAGCGCCCAATTATTTTGCCCTTTTAACTGTCATGTTAGAAACTTAGCTTTTAATGTAAATGAGTCAATCTTTTTTGTATTTAATTATATGTCTGAAATATTGAGAATACTTTTTCCATGATTGTTTAAAAAAATATACAAATAAATACAAGCTATACGCTTTTGAACTCAACATGAAAAACGGAAAAAGACGTTTGAGCAGCACGGAGGGCTAAACAACAAATCACTATAGAATCAAACAACAAAAAATCATGCTCTATTAATTAAAACACATAAAACAATTAGAATATAAAAGAAAAGCAATTAGAATGGAAGAAATGGAAGAGAACTGGAATGACGAACTTTTTCGAAGACCAATCGCCATCGGAGTTCTAATATAGATAAATTTTCTGTCAAGGGCATGACTACATAGTCAAAAATTATACCCCCTGTGGCCTGAATTTATCCATTAACCGAAATAAAGGAAATAATCTCTTTAGAAAAAGAAAACATAAAGTCTTTTATTACAAATCCAATAGAGAGACTAGAGAAAGTGAACATTTAACTTCTGCCCATATAGAAGCAAGAATGACGCTATCGAGAAACATACCAGAACAAAGGAAGTACAGGTCGAGACAGGACTAGCATTTAATTAAAATCTCTTACGATCATTATTTGCAATTTTCATTTTATTCCGTTTGCACCATAATTTTCTTCTACAGCAGTTGCAAGTTAGTATTATATTTATTTTTGAACATCATAAGAAACATAAAAATCAATTTGTTATACTTATTTTCTACTCGCAAATGGAAGGAAGCTTATAAAGATTAAATAACAGCAAAACACTGAAAATAAAATTAATTATTTTTATTTCGTGAAATTTATAAATAAATATGCATTTATTTAATGTCAAGTATCGTGCTAATTCTCACTTTAAGGGAGGATCATTCAAGAATATAATTTTTAAGTAGGAAAAGCAGAGTGATTTTTCTTCTAATTTTTTGTTTTATTTAGACTAATATTAAAATATATGCTTGGGCAATCCGCATGATAATTAAAATAAAGAAAATCGTTTGCAGATCCTTCCCAGAAATGATTATTTTAAAACAAACGAATCTGAATTGCGCGAAAATGAAAGCTTTCTGTAATATTATCGAATATTATTAAACTAAAATTTACAGTGCTAATATATAATGCAATTTTTAATGTTACATTTTGTTCTGAAGATTAAGGCAGTGTAGTCTGGCAAGTACATCCGAAATGGAATGACGAGTCGTCACATATAGCAAGTCGTCCCAAGTACTTGATCGTAGTGCTCTCCATCCTAAGGTGTGGAAGCCTAGTTGCAATAATTCCCAAAGGGACACATGAAGAGGTTTCAATTTGAATCTAGTTGGACGATCGTATTGCCTTTACTTCTAAAGTCTGTTACTAGTGTTGCGTATTGGTGAAATCATTGTGAGTATATCGTATTGTGATGAAGCATAGTGACTATATTTTCGATGTAGAATTCTGTTCCAGTATTGAGAATGTGACGTTTTTCGTGTTGTGATGTGTTTTGTCTTTTGTCTGTATGTCGTAAATCTAATAAAGATGGTCATGTTGTATTTTATCCATTTTTCATTTCCACAGACACATCCTAGACTCTGTTGACTGTGATTTTTATACTTTTATACAAAAAAAAATCGCCCCTTTGAGTCCCTTCTAATAACACGGAAGGACGAACAGAAAAACTAACCTAAACACTTCGTCATATTGATCACTGCTATGGATAAATGGAATCTTTACTGTTGAATATTTATTCTATTTTGAAGTTCTGATTTGAATTACTATTTTATTATGGAATTCTGAAGAGTGCATTAAGAAGAAACGAAGCTCTATCTGGTGAACTTCTAAGAGATTATTCAAGATTCTTGGATTTGAGAAGAAATAAGTTCAATAAATGTTTGAAATCTTATGTCAAACATGATTTAAATGAATAAAAAAGTTAGTAGATTATCTATACTTATAAAAGGCAATGTTTGTGCGCGTGGGTGGGTGCGATGCCCAGATTAATCTATCGCACTTACAACCTTGAAATTTGGCACACTGGTAGTCTTAATAGTGGCTCAATGCACCTCGAAGCCGGAATTTTAAAATGTAATTTTGAAAATTTTTTAGTTAATGTTTTGTGTTGTTTTGGTTGATTTCGCACTAATTTCTCAATAGAATGGTTTTGTATAGTTATACGAAAGAAATAGACACACCATCGAAAAAAGCACACGATTTCCGATCTAATGAAGTTTGTATTGAATTCCCAACGTAATTTACTGAATTTTGAAATTTTTTGGAAAAATAGTTACTTTTATGGCCATTTTTTATTCGGATTTCTTGAAATTCTAGCGTCCGCCTTTCTAATAAAGCTATCATTTTCAATTTTTTTTCAACTTATAACTGGAACGTTTCTGTCGGAATTAAAACAAGAACCGTTAAAATACCTTTTCCCGTTTTTTTATGAATTAATTTTTCCCTGGACAGTTCAAACAGTGTTTTTGCTACCGACCTTTCCGATTGTTGCAATTTCATTTTCTGGTTATGTGACCTTCCACTCGGCAGATGAGGTCATTACTTTCGCGTTCTGCGAGGAGATGAATTATTTTTAAGCGTGTCTTAACTTATTTCTTTGCCTTTCACACTTTGCTTGCGGTGTAATAAATATCACATTTTAATTTTTTAACATTGTTTTGGATTAGCGGTACTCGGTCGAGAGGGAAAGGAAGCGGACAAACTCAATAACATATATATCTCTGTTTTGATTTCGTTTTTAAAACTTTCGTTTATGTAATTGTATGTGGTCTTTCTTTTATTTTGTTGAAGTCCTGATTCCACGGGCAACACCGTGCGCGTACTGATAGTTTTTAATATATTTGTACATAATATAAAGAACTTTATTTTTTTCTGCAATTGCCGTTGCATTTTAAAACGCCCATCATATTGAATAATACTTCCTCCTAACGAAAAATTAACTATAATTAAACATGTTCTCACCTCTCCTTTGCGCATATTAATGGGCTTTTGGTCTTGTCGGTCGTATTTCTGACGAAGAGGCCTACCTCTTACATGACGGGCGTGTGCTGTGGTGGCATTTGGTGACAAGCCACACACAGTTCCCATGTTGCATCGAGGGCATGGGCATTTATTACTTACTGGCGATACGACGGGGCTAGGAGAAGCATATAAGAATTACAATTAATATAATTTAACAAAAGATATTAAAAATTAAAAAAATTAAGGCTATTACAATTTGTGATTTTCAACGAAATCTTCACTTTAAAACTATAAAAAATTCCATTTATTCTCCAAGTAATAGAATAAAAAATATTTGTAATAACCATTCAACTTTTTAAAAGATTTAGATAATTTAAAGAATAATTTAAAAGATAATGGTTTCCCAAATAATTTCTTTAACGTCAATAACTTATTTAAAAATAGTTGAAGAGCTTCTATTCTTCTGTTAATTGGTTCGAATTTTTCTTGATAGATGGAGCTAGGTATGCTAGCCTGTACTTCCTGTGGGCAGGAAGGAATAAATTTTGACTTTTTGTCATTCCTTACCACAGAAAATCTTGTTCCCTTTTGAACTAAAAATTGCGTGTGGTTTCGGATGAGTGAGCCATTTTAGTTCATTTTCATTTTGAATAATTTCTTAACAAATTGTTCTAAGTATTGGTAAATTTTTGGTTTTTCTATAGTTCTTGTTGTATTTTTAAAAAATTTCTGTTGAAGCAATTACTTTTTGCTGCTGTGTTTGCACGCAAAAACGTCTATTGTTTTCATTATTTTCGTTTTATCATTGTTTTCTTTTAATTTATTTTCTTTTAATTTAAATTTCTATTATTTCTAATTTCGAGCCAGATCTCTAAGATAGTAGACTATTTGTTTGTGTTTTTATTAGCGTGTAGTTTATTCGAGAAGAAATGTATTCAAGAGAACTTGAAAAAAATTGAAACTTAGAATTGAAGGTCTTCAGCAGTTGATGATAATTATGTTTTGTTTTTCGTTTTCTAAAAATATGTGAAGATTATACGAATATTATCCATGTCATTAGATTTCCTTTCATTTTCGTGGCTAGTGCTGTGTTTGCAAATGAAAAGCAATCCTGATCTCAGATTTTTATGAAGTAAATGTTGCTGAAAATTACCTTATCGGATGTCCGTAATTAGGTGAGTTTCTGCATGAAGTCAGCAGACTAGAATTAAACAAATGTATTTGTACTCTTTTCTGTGTTACATACCCTTGCTATGCCTATGTGACAGGGGAGGTAAGGAGGTTCTAAATAGGTGGGGTGATACACGCACACTCACAAATATATAACATAAAAAATACATTTTTTTAGAAAACACAGAGTATTTTTTAAAATACAAAATTAGATAAAAAGAAGTTAGCTTATTTCTTCCTTTTCAAAACAGGCCATTTTTAAATAAGAAAGCTTTGCTGAATATATAACTAACTGTACCTACTAAAACATCCTAAATTCAATTTGTTAACTGATCACAAATAACAGCAACACATTTGAAGCAGGAACAAAATCCCATCACATGCCAACTCTTAAAAATAAAATTATAAATTGCAGAGATTTTTTTATTTTAATATATAAATTCAATCTGGTCTAGCTTCAATAATAAAAGAATTAGAAATTGAAATCATTCAATAAGCAATAATTAGGAGCAATAGTAATAACAATAACAAGACACTTTTTCTGCATTAATAACAACAAAATATATTGATTCCTCAGTATTTGTATTTATTTCCAAGTTTTATCACTGATCAGTAAGCCTTTGAAAATTCGGAACAATATAAAATTTAAGGAATAGTCGAATGACATTATTATTCCATAAAATGAGTGATTTAAAATGCTATGGAATTTACACGAACAAAAAAAAGAAACTGAGTATTTTATTTACATAAATTTTTTAAATGTTACAAATTTGTAATTACTTTAATTATCTATGGCATATGCTTTGAGACATGGTATTAAACTTGTAATAATGCCCCAGGACTTTCGCGGACAGTCTATCGGTTTATTCTTAAAGCACTCTTTAGAATTCCATAATAAAATATAAATTACAAATGTAAAATAAAAAATACTCTATAAAAAAAGAAAATTATTATGAAGTCGATTAAAATAGTTTTTAGACAGAAGGAAGGAACAAGGAAATCTATCTAGTTCCAGGTTATATGAATGAGGGCGCTGTGCTCGTTTCCGTGAAGAAACCCGTTCACAAGCACCAAACCTAAAAATGCTACACCTAGTGGAAAATTATTAAATCGCTTGTCCTTTCGGATGAGCAACGTACTTGATTTTGGTACCAAAATAATTATGCAACGTTTGAGAAAATTCAAATTTTATATAATCAATAATTATTACTTAATTCTTGGTAAATGACTAAAATTGTTTTCTTTTTCTGCAAAGCCATTTTTATTTCATAAGATATTCATTTCAAAGAATAATCAATAATAGATGTTATCAATATCAACTGCAATCGTGTGAAATGCGTATCTTTTTATTTTCAGATAAATTTCAATATGCCTTAAATGCTTCAAAGATAATCGAATGCAAAAAAAAGAAAAAAAAAATACAGAAGAAGTAAACAATAGCTATCACAATAAACCATATTGCGCGCCAACGCAGCAGTATCCAGTGATTGCATCCTCAATATTTATTTATTTATTTAAAGAAAAGCACACTACAGAGAAAACTCTATTTACAGAGTGCTATAAACACACAACAAACACATATAGAACAGAAGGCACAAAGAGTAAACACACACACACACAAGAAAATGCATTAGAAAACAAAAAAGATGAACACAGAGAATACACAACATCATAAAAATTTTCGAAACATATAAATAAAATTAAACGTATAAATTAAAAACGAAAAAATAATCACAAAAGCACTAAAACACACTATGATACCTAAAGTCGTTTTAAAAAAATTAAAAGACCATTTCAAAAAGTCAAAGGTTAAAAAGTCAAAACACGCAGGTACCGAGTCTTCTGAAAAGATACCAGGAGTTTAAAAGTTTAAAACGTAAATACACACTTGAGATAAAAAATAAATTGCAACACTTAACATAAAAATAAATTCAAACACGGTGCCAAAAACAGAGTACAAAAATGAAAACCTATAAAAGACATTAAAAAATGGTCGACCACATAAGAACACGGAAAATCAAAACACTTTAAAATCTAAAATGTTGTAAAAAGGCAAAATAAAACACATCATGTATTTAAAAGATGCAAACATTTTGATTTAAAAGCACCAAGAGACATATTAAAAATGTCAAGTTCATCAGAGAACGTGTTAAAAATTTTTTAAAACCTATATAACGAGAGCCTGTTTAATATAATTATATTTTGAATCTAAATTTGGAAAGGAATCTGGTGGACACAGCAAAATCTATTGAGCTCATTATATCATTACAATCAATTCAACTATTAATTACTTTGTAAAAGAAAAGAACACAAGAAATATCTCGTCTGGAGCATAAACTGGGCATATTCAAAATATTACGTAGGGGTGAAGAAGATACATCCTGCAAGTGAAATCCATTTTTCTTGTAAAGTAAATATCTCAAGATGTTGTTTTGTATTCGCTCAATAATTTCAATTTTGTTTCAGTAATATAATAATGTCCTACAATTAACTCTCTGAGCGCCCAATTATTTTGCCCTTTTAACTGTCATGTTAGAAAACTTAGCTTTTAAAGTAAATGAGTCAATCTTTTTTGTATTTAATCATATGTCTGAAATATTGAGAATACTTTTTCCATGATTGTTTAAAAAAATATACAAATAAATACAAGCTATACGCTTTTGAACTCAACATGAAAAACGGAAAAAGACGTTTGAGCAGCACGGAGGGCTAATCAACAAATCCCTATAGAATCAAACAACAAAAAATCATGCTCTAATACTTAAAACACATAAAAAACAATTAGAATAAAAAAGAAAAACAATTAGAATGGAAGAGAAATGGAATGGCGAACTTTTTGAAGACCACTCGCCATCGGAGTTCTAATATAGATAAATTTTCTGTCATGGGCGTGACTACATAGTCAAAAATTATACCCCCTGTGGCCTGAATTTATCCATTAACCGAAAAAAAAGGAAATAATCTCTTTAGAAAAAGAAAAATAAGTTCCTTTATACAAATCAAATAGAGAGACTACAGAAAGTAAACATTTATCTTCTACCGATATAGAAGCAAGAATGACGCTATCGAGAAACATACCAGAACAAAGGAAGTACAGATCTACAGGCTAGCATACCTAGCTCCATCTATCTAGAGAAATTCGAACCAATTAACAGAAGAATAGAAGCTCTTCAAACTTTTTTAAATAAGTTATTGACGATAAAGAAATTATTTGGGTAACCATTATCTTTTAAATTATCTAAAGCTTTAACAAAAGATGAATGGCTATTACAAATATATTTTATTCTATTAATTTCAGTATAAATAGAATTTTTTATATTTTTAAAGTGAAGATTTGTTTGAAAATCACAAAGTGTAATAGCCTTAAATTTTTTTTAATTTTTAATATCTTTTGTTAAATTATATTAATTGTAATTGTTACATGCTTCTCCTCGCCCCGTTGTATCGGCAGTAAGTAATAAATGCCCAGGCCGTCGATGTAACTTGGGAACTGTGTGTGGCTTGTCACCAAATGCCACCACAGTACAGACCCGTCGTGTAAGAGGTACGCCTCTTCGTCAGAAATATGACCGACAAGACCAAATGCCCATTAATAAGCACAAAGGAGAGGTGAGAACATGTTTAGTTAGAGTAAATACTTCTTCAGGACGCAATATTATTCAATATGATAGGCGTTTTAAAATGTAACGGCAATTGCAGAAAAAAATATTGTTCATTATATTATTTACAAAAATATTAAAAATAATCTACTAATTTTTTTATTCATTTGCATGATGTTTGACATAAGATTTGAAATATTTATTGAATTTATTTCTTCTCATATCCAAGAATCTTGAATAATCTCTTAGAAATTCATCATAAAGAGCTTAGTTTCTTCTTAATGCACTCTTCAGAATTCCATAATAAAATACTAATTGAAATCACAACTTCAAAATAGAATAAATATTCAACAGTAAAGATTCTATTGATCCTTAGCGATGTTGAATATGAGGAAGTGTTTAGGTTGGTTTTTCTGTTCGTCCTTCCGTGTTATTAGAGGGTACTCAAAGGGTCTAGTTTTTCTATAAACGTGTAAAAATCAGAGTCAGCAGAGTCTAGGACGTGTCTGTGGAAATGACAGGTCGAGAAAATACAACATAAATATCTTTATTAGATTTACGACATACACACAAAAGACAAAACACATCACAACACGAAAAACATTACATTCTCGTTACAGGAAAAGAATTCTACATCGACAACATAGTCACTACACTTCATCACAATACGATATACTCACAATGACTTCACTTCGCTTCACCAATGCACAACACTAGTAACAGCTATAAAAATAAAGGCACTGCGATCGTCCAAATAGCCTCAGACTGAAACCTCTCCATATGCCCCTCAGTAGCGGGAATTATTGCAACTACGCTTCCATACCTTAGGATGGAGACCACTACGATCGTTTACAAGTACTTGAGACGACCCTCTTTTTGTGACAACTAGTCATTCCATTTCAGAAGTACTTGCCAGACTACACTGCCCTAATCTTCAGAACAAAATGTAATATTAAAAATCGCATTATATATTTCCATTGTATTTTATTTAAAAAATATTTGAGAATATTACAGAAAGCTTTCATATTCGCGCAATTCAGATTTTTCTTTTTAAAATATTCATTTCTGGGTAGGATTTATAATCAATTTTCTTTATTTCAATAATCAAGTGAATTGCTTTAGCATATCTTTTAATTTTAGTCTAAATTAAACAAAAAATTTGAAGAAAAATCACTCTGCTTTTCCTACTTAAAAATTATATTCTTGAATAATCCTCCCTTAAAGTGAGAATCAGCTCGATACATGACATTAAATCAATGCATATTTAATTAAAAAATTTCAACGAAATAAAAATAATTGATTTTATTTTCAGTTTATTTCTGATATTTAATTTTTATGAGCTTCCTTCCTTGTGCGAGTAGAAAATAAGTATAACAAATTGATTTTTATGTTTCTAATGATGTTGGAAAATAAATATCCTACTAACTTCCTACTGCTGTTGAAGAAAATTATGGTGCAACCGGAATAAAATGAAAATTTCAAATTCTGATCGTAAGAGATTGTAATTGAATGCTAGTTAGTGTTGAGCTGCATTGTAAAGGGGATACAAATTTTCTCGGTATATAGAGGAATTTACATTTTCCCGTATGCTTCTTGAATGAATGAAGCAAGTAATTTTTGGGGCCTAATCCCCGGTAATATTAAGTTGGTGATGCTGGATAATTCCATTTCTGGGAATTAGATGATCTGCTGCTGTTGTTGGAGGCAAAGGTTGTGTGGGTGGAAGTTCATCTGGATCTTGTGGGATTGTTGTTAGGGCACAGCAAGAACTGGTGCCTGTAAAGAGTAGCTGCTGTTGTTGAGAGAACTCATATCTTTGGATGTGATATACAGTTAACTCCTCTGATATGGAAGTGACATGCCATTTGGAACTGCTTTTAAGTATTTTAAAGTTTCTGGGAAGAATGGGGTGGGGAGCAAGGGTCTGAAACAGGAATTAATGATAGCTATTCCTAATTTTTATAAATTACAATTATAAGTGAATCTTCCTGGGTCTTATACTTTTCTGATCGGGGGATTAATTTTCAAATTGCTGCATGACTTCATTGCCAATTTTATCAAGATTATGATAGAATTTTGTTGAGACTTTTTTGATAAATTCCTTTAAAGAGATTATTAATTGTATTTTTTATATCTTCATTCCACATATACCATCCAGCATTACATATTAGATTTCTATATGCAATTTTATTATTTGGAAATTTTTTGGAAGAATGGGGCGGGGGTGCAATGGTCAGAAAGAGGTAGCAAGGATAGAAAATTCTAATTGTTATCAATTATAATTACGATTATAATAGAATCTTCCGTGGTCTTCTACTTTTCGTATCGGGGGAATAATTTCCAAGTTGCTTAACGGCTTCATTATCAATTTCATCAAGATTATGATGGAATTTTGTTGAGACTTTTTTGATAAATTCCTTTAAAGAGATTAGCTAAATTGCATTTCTTATATCTTCATTTCGCATATACCATCCATCATTACATATTAGACTTATTATATTATTTTCTAGAATTTCAAGCAATCTGATATTTGACTTTTCTGCTGCTCCCAGATGGGTCATCTGTAAGTTATTATCGGACGTTAGATCGCAGAGTGGACAAGCAATTTGTATTTCCTATTCATTTCCGAATCTCGTATTATTAGAGGGAAAAGTTTTCTTGAGGCTGTACGAAATTTAGTTTTATTGTTGTAATATGATTTTTCCAGGTTAATTTTTGGTCTAGTATTACGCTTAGATATTTGGCCTGCTGATACAAGGGGATTGTTTGTTTTTTAATGTTAACTATTGGTTTTTGTTTTCTTCTACTCTTAGTGAAATTCACTGGTTCTCCATTATTAAAATTAAAGGCAATATTCCATTTGAGGAATCAATCGTCCAGTATCGCTAGATGTTGGTTTAATGCGGCTATAGTATATATACGGTTTTTATTTTTTTACAAGAATGGCAATGTCGTCTGCGTGCATACCTAATAATGTTTTATGCGTTTTTGGAATGTCGTTAACATAAAGAGAGTAGAGGACCGGGGAGATTTTCCTTTTTTGTGGAACACCTGCTCTTATTATTTTGGCTTCTCAGATGCTGTTACCTATTTTAACTGCGAATTTTTTCTTTTCGATATATGATTTTAACAGCTGCATTAAATGTGTTGGGATTTTGTATTTGATAAGTTTACGGATTTGTCCACACTCTATCAAAGTCTTTCTGTACGTCTTGAAAGACCGCTTGAGTGCATTCACCTTTTTCAAAGCCACTCGTAATATACTATGCTACTCTTAGAAGTTGGAGCGTTGTAGTTAAGGATTTCCTAAAACCAAATTGCTCCGGGCAAAGAATTTTGTTTTCGACAGGATGCTTGTTTAATTTGTCTAGAATGGAGTTTTCAGTTAGTCTACTGAGTGTGCTGAATAGTGAGATTGGCTTATAATTTTCTGGCTGATAGGGGTCGTTTCCGGGCTTATAAAGATATGTATTGCTATATACATTCAAATTTAAACAAGTTTTAATTAAATTTTTACTCTGGAAAAATTGTAGGCGATGCAATTCTGCAGTGATTATAAAGGAGTTGCTTTAACCATTGCCAACAAGATCACTTCAAGTTCTACAGTATTAAAGCATTGTATAGTTGGTTCTAGCGGAAATTTTTAATCTTTCTGAGGAGTTCCTTAAAGGTGGTGTTATAAACTCTCCGAAAAACTCGAGTGGAAAAGAAATGTTAGACTAGTACGACAAATTAAACAGTTGAAACGAATGAATTTTGTTTATAAGTTAATATAAGTTTTGTTATATGAGAAACTATTAGCACTTTAAATGAAAACTTTTAGAATCTCGAGTAGAAGGGGATCAGGTATCGGAGTGAGTGGTAGTGGATGGATTTGTGTTGTGTTCAGTGGTCGTGAATGAATTACCGTAAAGATTCGGAGAAAAAATGGAATGGCGAAGAGTGGAGTAATTGAGAATGACTGGATCAAAAAAATTATTCATACGTTCGGTCAGTAGTAAATGAGTCTGTGTGTTATACAACAATTGTTCTTGACTGGCATAAATGAAATTCCTCTATAAACTCTAAAAAAATATTCTTTCCTCTAAAGAATTGTCGCGTATACTTTAAACTGACCCGTATGAGAAATATACAAAACAAGAAATTAATGTAATTTATACAAAAAATTCATTCTTCAGTTTTAGATAAATGTTCACGTTTCAGACCAGTTAAAAGTCATGTATCCAAATATGTATTCGTCTCAACTAAATAACTCAAATGAGAAAAGAGCTAAAGGAAAGTAAGTTGGAATTTGATTCTTGACGCTAAATTTTACTTTTTAAAAATTTGTAAGCGAGCTGCCCATAGAGGTCTGGTGGTCTGTGCATATGCAAGTAAACCCGATTATTCAAAAACTTAACTAAGTAGATGTGAGAAGTAACGCGTATAATTATAACAAAAAAATTGTAAATGTCTTTCCAATTTCGAGCCAGATCTATCATATAGTAGACTATTTGTTGTTGTTTTTTATTAGCTTGTAGTTTATACCAGAAGAAATGTATTCTAAAGAACTTGAAAAAAATTGAAACTTAGAATTGAAGGTCTTCAACAGTTGATGATAATTATGTTTTGTTTTTCGTATTCTAAAAATATGTTATGATTATACAAATATTATCCATGTCATTAAATTTCC
Source organism: Araneus ventricosus (assembly GCA_013235015.1). NCBI lineage: Eukaryota > Metazoa > Arthropoda > Arachnida > Araneae > Araneidae > Araneus > Araneus ventricosus. Next base: position 212,322 of record BGPR01001502.1, read on the forward strand.
TTTCCTTTTCGTGGCTAGTGCTGTGTTTGCAAATGAAAATTAATCCTGATCTCAGATTTTTATGAAGTAACTGTTACAGAAAATTATCTTATCTAGTGTCTGCAAATAGGCGAGTTTCCACATGAAGTCAGAAGACTAGAGTTATACAAATGTTTTTGTTCTAGTCTTGTCTTCTAATGTTTAAGTTTGTTTCTCAAATCAGAAGACTAGAATGGAACAAATGCATTTCCCCTAAAAGTAAATTTTTTTTTTATGGGAACAGATTGTTAGAGATTAGTAGCGAGACTAACTAACCCCAATACTGAGTTCAATACTAAATTTACTGTAATATTGTCTAATGTGCTTTATTTAACACGGTTCAGATATTTTCATTTGAAGTGCAGGGTAACCATGGAATGACTTAAGGTGTTTGAAGATCGTTTGTAAAAAAACTATTAAACTTTTCTGTGTTACATACCCTTGCTATGTCTATGTGACGGGGGAGGTAAGGACGATCTAAATAGGTGGGGTGATACACGTACACAGAAATATATATAACAGAAAAAATAATTTTTTTAGAAAACAAAAGATATTTAAAAAAAATACAAAATTACATAAAAAATCAAGTATGTTTCTTGCTTCCTTTTCAAAACAGGCCATTTTTAAATAAGAGAAAAAAAAATTAGAACTTGAAATCATTCAATAAGAATAACTAGTAACAATAGTAATAACAATAACAAGAAACTTTTTCTGCATTAATGACCACAAAATATATTGATATCTCAGTATTTGTATTTATTTCCAAGTCATTACTGATCAATAAGCCTTTGAAAATACAGAACTGAATAAATTTAAATGAATAGTCGAATGGCACTATTATTCCTTAAGATGATGAATTCAAAATGCTTCGGCGTAAACACGAACGAAAGAAAACAAACTCGGTATTTTAATTACATAAAAAAATTATAAATTTTTAAACTGTTACAAATTTGTAATTACTTTAATTATCTTTGGCATATGCTTTGAGACATGGTATTAAACTTGGAACCTTGAAAAATGCCCCAGGACTTTCGAGGACAGACTATCGGTGTCTTCTTAAAGCACTCTTTAGAATTCCATAATAAAATAAAAATTACAAATGTAAAATAAAAAATACTCTATAAAGAAAATTAATATGAAGTCGATTAAGATAGTTTTGAGACAAAAGGAAGGAACAAGGAAATCTATCTAGTTTCTGGTTATATGAATGAGGGCACTGCGGTCGTTTCTGAAAGGGAACCCATTCACAAGCACAAAACAACAGCAACCGGAAAATTGATTAAATTGCCTGTCCGTCTGGACCAGCAACTTATATGATAAAAGAGAAGGGAAAATTGCAGATCTTTCTAGAAAATTCAAATTTTATATAAGGAATAACGCTTTCTGAAATACTGGTAAATAACTACAATAGCTTTCATTTTCCGCAAAACCATTTTTATATCATAAGATAAACATTTCAAAGAATCATTTATAATAGATTTTAATAATATCAACTGCAATCGTGTGAAACGCTTATCTTTTTATTTTTAGATAAATTTCGATATGCCTTAAATGTTTCACCTCGTCTTGTTGTATCGCCAGTAAGTAATAAATGCCCAGGCCGTCGATGCAACACGGGAACTCTGTGTGGCTCGTCACCAAATGCCAACACAGCACAGACCCATCACGTAAAGGTGCGTGTAAACTTACGAGCAGAAGCCGAATAGAACAGCTTGTGAACAGATGCTCGTAGGTGTAGACGTGTTTTTTTATTCGTCGCGAATGGTCAGGGTTCATTTGGCGCGGAGGCAACAACTGTCGGCTTATCGAAGAATTCAAAGAGATTCGCTATTCTAGTGGTACGGGTTAATGTGCTGTTCGCTGGACTCCGCGAATCTTTTTCGAACTTGAAAGGCTTTTACAGAAATTAGCCTTTTCTCTCGCATCCGAAAACCCAAGGGCCATATTAATTATTTAGGGTAGGAAAAACTTGAAACAAGTTTTTATGACAGAAGAATGTGAGGAAATAAAAGTATCAGTGGCCCAGTGTAAGAAAAAGATTATATTCTTGCTTCCACCGGCGTGAAAAAAAGAGAATAAAGAATTACATGGAAAAGGAAAATATAAGTTATAAAATATAAAGAATACACATATTATATATTTTTTAAAACAATTTTATTTTTTTATATTTGACAACAATTTTTTACAACATCATCTTTATATAATTAGTTTTCAATGTTTAGTCATTTACGTTACTAATTTATAATACGTATTTATTTCAATTTCCCTATTGTTGTTTGATGAGGTTAAAAAATATGAATTTTAAATAAAAATTGAAATCAATGCAAAGAAGAAAGAACTTTTTCTGTGCCTGCTTTTGAGATAGAACATTTTAATATTTAAAACTTTGAACTAAATATCTACATATGGTGAAATTTTCCTTAATCAAAATGTCTCACACCAAAGATACTTGAATTATAATGATTGTGAAATTTAAATGAAACTTAAAATCCATAATTAGAAAAGCAAAACGAAAGTAAGTTTTTTCGTTTTTGCAAATTTTTATTTAACTTTCTTAAGTTACTAATTCGGAGCGTATATGTACTTCAAATGTCAGGTTTGTCCTTTGATAAGATGTTGTAAGATTAGATTTAAAAATAAGAATTTTATGCAAACTGAAATTAACGCTAAAAGGAATAATTTTTTTCCAAATCTGCTTTTGAAAGATTTTATATTAAGTGTTTTGAACTAAATGTCTACGCATATCCAAATTTTCAAATTTTCTTAATCTAAATATCCAAAACCAAAGAGACCCAAATTATAATGGTTGCGAAAATTTACAACAAACTTAGAATTTAAAATTTGAAGGTAAAACGAAAGGAAATTCTTCCTTCACTACTTTGTTAACAAGTACAAGTGAAATAATTTAACAAAAATATTTTTAAAAAATAAACATTTTATTAGAAAAATGGCTCAAAAATGCAGCTATTTCCTATAAAATACAAAAGAAAGAAATCTGAATTCAAAAAAGTAAAATACAGAAGAAAGAGAAGAAGTAAACAATAGCGACAACAATACACCTTTTGCGCGCCAACGCAGCAGCATCCAGTAATTGCATCGACAATATTGTCCATAATTAACAAACGAATTACTAGAGAATCAAACAATAAAAATCGTGCTTTAGTAAGAATTAAAACACATTAAAGAAAATAATTAGAATGGAAGAAATGGAATAGAACTCGAATGGCTAACGTTTTCAAAGGCCACTCGCCATTGGAGTTCTAATATGGATAAATTTTCTGATTCAGATATCAACTTTGTTAAGTTGTAAATTCGAAATGCATCACTATTTAAAATTTCACTTTTGTTGTTTGATAAGACTAAACAATATAAATTCGAAATATTTGTAATATTAAGTGTTTTTAACTAAAGTCTATTGCACTTGGCCAAATTATAATTTCATCTTAATTAAAATGTCTAAAGTTTAGTTACATTAACGTCCAGTTCTGCAGAAACACGAGGGCTATTGGGACGGTCTTTGTCATTTTCAACCGTGGTCAGATGACAAGGACGGCACCTGAGCTGGTACCCTCTCCAAGCTTCCACAACACATCAACGGGAGGACATTTGGCCACTGCGTGGTGTGCAATGGGTGCCATGCACGGCGGATCTTCTGGAGAATCGGGTTTCGAGCCTGGTATCCTCCGGCCCCGAAACTGAGACCTTACCTCTAGGTCACTGCGGCCATTTAGAATAGCTAAAAGAAAAGAATCGGTAGAGTAACAATAGCGAAATTAAAAGGAAGCATTAATCGGTAATTAGAAAGTAAATCGAAAATAATTTTCCAATTACATAAAAAGAACCAGTTTGAAGTTGGTGCAACATAATATTTCATTTCGCAAAACTAATCAAATAAAGTAAAAACCACGTCACTGAATGATGTTTTAGTTGAGGAACATTTAAAAAGTTTGTAAGATTAAAACTGTGTAAGTGAAATTCTACTTTGGAGTTTATGTATCAAAGCAAGAAAACTTTGTTGAAAACAGCTTTAATAATAGAAAAAGGTTTACATGACTAAGCGATTTCATGACACAATTATATTAGTTTGATTTTTATAACAATAAAAAGTATTGTTGCAAATTTTAAAAAAAAGATTGTTTTAAAAAATTTGTTAAAAGCAAGGGGAAAATAGTGCGACAATTAACACTTCGGAAGCGGGACTCGTAAAAATACGATTTGATTTGTTTTCGGATTAATCCAACGTGAGGTTCTTTATTCAAAAATTTGATTTCTGTAGGTGAGAGTGAGGTTAAACCGGATACCTTGATTTTGGCACTATTAATTCTCTTTTCTAGAGGCTGTGTTGTTGCTATTGAATTCATAACGGCTGTGAAGATGATTTTGTTCTAGCGGTAACTGTTAGAGTTTTTGCATAGCTTATAAAAAATCACTTTTGCTTTCAATATTCTTTTCTATTCACGAACGAATTCTTTAACGAAAGACTCAACACAAAAATAGAAGGTATTAAAGGCTTTTAACAGCGAAAGTGAAGGAAAAAAGGGTATAATTCTTAACAGCTTATTAATAATATAAAAAAAGAAAGAAAAAAATAGGCATGTCTGTAATTTTGGTATTGAATAAAATTTTTATCTCAGAAAATACGGTACTAACGTTTTAATGTTAAATAATATTTAGAACAACGCAGCGCATTGCATTTGGATATTAGCTAAATAACGTCTAAAATAAGAAAAGTACATTTTTGAAATTTTTATAACTTTTTGCAAACTCAACCATCTATTATGAGTCTGAAAATTTTATTCATGCTAATGAATTTTTTACTATTAGTGATTTATTATGAGAATAACATAATTTTTTATTTATTTATAATCAAGCTGAAAAATATTATAGAACATTTTCGTTAACTCGTAGTTGATATTCCGTAACGCACCGTTTATACGTCTTTCAAGGGATTGACGAAAAACGACGAATAATCGAATGAATAGACGTATAATCGAAATGAATTATAATGCATACGAATGCATCGGGACTGTGATGAAACGACGTATAAATGACAAAAGTATAAAAGCCGCTTTACTGTATATTGTTAGTCCATATCTTTCTGCATGGGTAAGAACAGAATTTCTTTTTTGCGAATCCGCTTATGGAGATGTTTGGAAAGTTTTTCGCTTAAATTTTGGTTTCGTAATAGAGTATTGTACATATTGTAATATAGCAGCATTTCTTCTCACAAAAGATAGCAGTTTCCTAATGATAAAAAGCGAGGATATTAGCACTCTAATTAATTTTTCAAATTTCTCCTTTTCTGACATTAATTTTAAGAAGGTTTGACCTTATTTTGTTGTTTTGAACAGACAACCCTGATTACTAAGCAGAGTGGCCTACTTAATTTGGAGAGTGCTATCTGACTGTATTTAATTACAACTACTAGTTTAATGCACTGTACAAGTAAGTATAAAAGTTATGTTTTTTTTTTAAATTGCTGTATAATAAAATTACCTACTCAATTAATTAAAGCGTAAATTCAATAATCCTCTAAATTAATCGCATTGCATTTATTGTTTTTCATGCTTTTTTTCCTGCTGAGTTCAACGCTCTTCCAAAGACATTCTCTTCTCCCCCATTAAGAATCCTTCCCCTGTCACTGAGTTGATGACAAATGGTTTTAAAGTATACGCTGTTCGCCGTAATCCGACGGAACGAGATGCATTTGTATTGAGAATAATTCATTACAACACCCTGTGAGACTAAACAAAATCTTCGCATTTCGACTCAAAACGTATACAAAAGTGATCCAAGTTAAAAATTTTCAACACAGTTCCTCCTAGCCCTTTAAAATACTCCCATCCGCTATTGCTGATTAACGGCTATGATTGACGGATTCCAAACCCTTCGTCCATTTCTATAGAAAGAAATATGTTTGTCTTTAAAAATTTCCTCAAACACGCAGCGAATCGTAAATTAACTCTTTTAATCATGTTATGTTCGCCTAGTGTATACGCACTTTAAGAGGAACGCCAATTCGTCAAAAATATGACCGACAAGACGAAACGCCCATTAATATGCACCCAGGAGTGTTGAGAACATGTTTAATTAGAGTAAATATTGCGTCATGAGGCAGTATTATTCCATATGATGGGCCTTTTAAAATGTAACGGCAATTGCAAGAAAAAAAAGTTCATTGTATAATTTACAAAAAATATTAAAAATAACCTACTAATTTTTTTTATTCATTTCAATCATGTTTGACATAAGAATTGAAACAAGTATTGAACTTATTTCTTCTGATATCCAAGAATCTCGAATAATCTCTTAGAAGTTCAACAGAAAGAGCTTAGTTTCTTCTCAATGCACTCTTCAGAATTCCATAATAAAATGGTAATTGAAATCACAACTTCAAAATAGAATAAATATTCAGCATTAAAGATTCAATTTACCCATAGCGATGTTCAATATGACGAAATGTTTAGGTTTGTTTTTTCTGTTCGTCCTTCCGTGTTATTAGAGGGGACTCAAAGGGACGATTTTTTTGTATAAACATATAAAAATCACAGTCAGCAGAATCTAGGATGTGTCTCTTTAAATGAAAGGACGAGAAAATACAACATAAATATCTTTATTAGATTTACGACATACAGACAAAAGACAAAGCACATCACAACACGAAAAATGTTACATTCTCAATAATGGAACAGAATTCTACATCGAAGACATAGTCACTTCACTTCATCACAATACGATATACTCACAATGATTTCACTTCGCATCACCAATACGCGACACCAGTAACAAGCTTTAAAAGTAAAGGCCCTGCGATCGTGCAACTAACTTCAAATTGAAACCTCTTCATGTGTCCCTTTGGGAATTATTGCAACTAGGCTTCCACACCTTAGGATGGGGAGCACTACGATCAAGTACTTGAGACGACTTGCTATCTGTGACGACTCGTCATTCCATTTCAGAAGTACTTGCCAGACTACACTACCCTAATCTTCGGAACAAAATGTAACATTAAAAATCGCATTATATATTAGCATTGTATTTTATTTTAATAATATTTGAGAGTATTACAGATAGCTTTCATATTCGCGCAATTCAGATTCGTTTGTTTTAAAATAATCATTTCTGTGAAGGATCTGTAATCGATTGTCTTTATTTTAATTATCATGCGGATCGCGCGAGCCCATCTTTTACTTTTTATCAAAATTAAACGAAAAATTAAAAGAAAAATATCACTGCTTTTCTTACTTTAAAATTATTGATACAAACATGTAATGTCGCTTTCCTGCCTTCCTTGTCTTATTTTTGGGTAGCGAGTTCTACAGGGGTAAGCATGGAATGACTGGCAGCTGTCAGGCCTGGACCCACTGGCGGCTCGTCAGCTCAGAAACAAGCAGTGCTGCGACAGTTGCATAGACCTAAGTTATATTTAATTTTGTGCTGATTATTTTTGTTTATAATGATGATATACTAAAAATTGGTAGTTTTTTAGTTATAAGCAAAAATCTGGAAAAAAAAATTTCATGATTTTTGGTTATAACTAAAATTCCAACAAAAATTAATGGTGGCAAACCTCAGATTCGCAATTTATAGCCGAAAAAACATAATGAAGCAAAAAAATTACAACTCTCCCTGGATTAGATTCAAATAAAAACTACTTAACGTCTGAACTACTGAGAAAAAGCGGAAAAAAGCCAAATGAGAAAGTCGCGAACAAGGAGAACTGGGAAAAATGCGGCGAAAATGAATGCAGTTTCAAGCGGAGAAAGGGGTGCTTTTCTCCCACTTCGCGTTGCTCATTGCGTTAATTTCGGATCATGAGAGGGGGCAAACCTCTTTGCCGCTCTGGTTTGTCTCTCTTTTAATTCGCGATTGATTTTCCGTCTTCCTTTTACATTTTTTATTACTTTTTTGCCATTTTCGTTCATCACTGAATTCTCAAAGTGGAAAAGTAAGCAAATTATGAAAAAAAAAACGAAAATACAATCTTTTAAAATAATTTCAGGGCGCTGCAGCTCTTATAGAGCAGCCGCCACTGCCTGGACCTCTGTCCTTGTCGACCATTTTGGCACGACACCTGAGATGACACCACCTCTCCAAACTTCCTCGCCACGCCAGCGGGAGGACGTTTGGCCACTACGTATGATTTGGCGTGCAACGGGCCCCATAGACGGCGGATCTTCAGTCAAATCAGGCTTTAACCTGCGATCCTTCGGTCCCGAGATCGAGTCTTTGCCACTAGGCCACAGCGGCCTATCAGGTATCGGAGTGAGTGGTAGTAGATGGATTTGCGTTGTGTGGAGTGGTCGTGAAGGAATTGCAGTAATGAATGTTCGAAAAAATGGAATGGATTAGAATGGAGTAGTTGTGAATGACTGGATCCAGAAAATTATTTATAATTGCTGTCAGAAGTGATTGAGTCTGAGTGTTATACAACAATTGTTCTTGACAGGCATAAATGAAATTTCTCTATGAACGTAAATAATTATCCTTTCCTCCATAGATTTGTCATGTATACTTTTAGATGACCCGTATAAGAAATATACAAAACAAGAAATTAATGTAATTTATACAAAAAATTCATTCTTCAATTTTAGATTAATCATCACGTTTCAGACCAGATAAAAATCACGTATGCAAATACATATTCGTGTCAACTCCATTACTCAAATGAGAAAAGGGCTAAAGGAAAGAAAATTAGTATTTGGTTTTGAAGCTAAATTTCACTTTTTAAAAATTTGTACGCGATCCTCCCATAAAGAAATTGACTGCTGGTCTGTGCATATGCAAGTGAAACCGGCTATTCAAAAACTTTACTAACTAGATGGAAGAAGTCCCGCGTGTAATTACAACAAAAAAAAAATTGTAAATGCCTTTCTAATTTCGAGCCAGATCTCTAAGATAGTAGACTATTTGTTTGTGTTTTTATTAGCGTGTAGTTTATTCGAGAAGAAATGTATTCAAGAGAACTTGAAAAAATTGAAACTTAGAATTGAAGGTCTTCAGCAGTTGATGATAATTATGTTTTGTTTTTCGTATTCTGAAAAGAAGTGAAGATTATACGAATATTATCCATGTCATTAGATTTCCTTTCATTTTCGTGGCTAGTGCTGTGTTTGCAAATGAAAAGTAATCCTGATCTCAGATTTTTATGAAGTAACTGTTGCAGAAAATTACCTTATCTGATGTCTACAAATAGGCGAGTTTCCACATGAAGTCAGAAGACTAGAGTTATACAAATGTTTTTGTTCTAGTCTTGTCTTCTAATGTTTAAATTTGTTTCTCAAATCAGAAGACTAGAATGGAACAAATGCATTTCCCCTAAAAGTAAATTTTTTTATTTTTTTTATGAGAACAGATTGTTAGAGATTAGGAGCGAGACTAACTAACCCCAATACTGAGTTCAATAGTAAATTTACTGTAATAATGTCTAATGTGCATTATTTAACACGGTTCAGATATTTTCATTTGAAGTGCAGGGTAACCATGGAATAACATAAAGTGTTTGAAGATCGTTTGAAGAAAAACTATTAATCTTTTCTGTGTTACATACCCTTGCAATGCCAATATGACGGGGGGGAGGCAGGGAGGATCTAAATAGGTGGGGTGGTACACGTACACACAAATATATATGACAGAAAAAATATTTTTTTTAGAAAACAAAAGGTATTTAAAAAAAATACAAAATTGCATAAAAAAACAAGTTAGTTTATTGCTTCCTTTTCAAAACAGGTCATTTTTTAAGTAAGAAAACTTTGCTTAGTATATAACTATCTATACCTACTAAAACATCTTAAAACCAATTTGTTAACTGATCACAAATAACAGCAATACATTTGAAACAGAAACATAATTCCATCAGATGCCAACTCTTCAAAATAAAATTATAATTTGCAGATATTTTTCTATTTTAATTTATAAATTCGATCTGTTCATAGCTTTATTAATAAAAAAATTAGAACTTGAAATCATTCAATAATAATAACTAGTAACAATAGTAATAACTATAAGAAGAAATTTTTTCTGCATTAATGACCACAAAATATATTGATTCCCCAGAATTTGTATTTATTTCCAAGTCATATTACTGATCAATAAGCCTTTGAAAATATGAACTTATATAAGTTTTAATAAATAAGGCAATATTCTTCCATAATATGAGGGATTTAAAATGCTACGGAATTTACACGAACAAAAGAAAACAAACTCAGTATTTTATTTACATAAACAATTATAAATTTTTAAAATGTTACAAATTTGTAATCACTTTAATTATCTTTGGCATATGCTTTGGGACATGGTATGAAACTTGGAACCTTGAAAAATGCCCCAGGTCTTTCGCGGACAGACTATCGGTTTCTTCTTAAAACACTCTTTAGAATTCCTTAATAAAATAAAAATTACAAATGTAAAATAAAAAATACTCTATAAAGAAAATTAATATGAAGTCGATTAAGATAGTTTTGAGACAAAAGGAAGGAACAAGGAAATCTATCTAGTTTCTGGTTATATGAATGAGGGCACTGCGGTCGTTTCTGAAAGGGAACCCATTCACAAGCACAAAACCTAACAAAGCAACACCAACCGGAAAATTGATTAAATTGCCTGTCCGTCTGGACCAGCAACTTATATGATAAAAGAGAAGGGAAAATTGCAGATCTTCCTAGAAAATTTCAAATTTTATATAAAAAATAACGCTTTTTGAAATACTGGTAAATAACTACAATAGTTTTCATTTTCCGCAAAACCATTTTTATATCATAAGATAAACATTTCAAAGAATAATTTATAATAGATTTTAATAATATCAACTGCAATCGTGTGAAACGCGTATCTTTTTATTTTCAGATAAATTTCGATATGCCTTAAATGTTTCACCTCGTCTTGTTGTATCGCCAGTAAGTAATAAATGCCCGGGCCGTCGATGCAACACGGGAACTCTGTGTGGCTTGTCACCAAATGCCAACACAGCACAGACCCATCACGTAAAGGTGCGTGTAAACTTACGAGCAGAAGCCGATTAGAACAGTTTGCGAACAGATGCTCGCAGGTGTAGACGTGTTTTTTTATTCGTCGCGAACGGTCAGGGTTCCTTTGGCGCGGAGGCAACAACTGTCGGCTTATCGGAGAATTCAAAGAGATTCGCTATTCTAGTGGTACGGGTTAATGTGCTGTTCGCTGGACTCTGCGAATATTTTTCGGACTTGAAAGGTTTTTACAAAAATTAGCCTTTTCTCTCGCATCCGAAAACCCAAGGGCCGTTGTAGGAAAAACTTGAAACAAGGTTTTATGACAGAAAAATGTGAGAAAATAGTCAGTGGCCCAGTGTAAGAAAAAGATTATATTCTTGCTTCCACCGGCTCGAAAAAAAAGAGAATAAAGAATTACATGGAAAAGGAAAATATAAGTTATAAAATATAAAGAATACACATATTATATATTTTTTAAAACAATTTTATTTTTTTATATTTGACAACAATTTTTTACAACATCATCTTTATATAATTAGTTTTCAATTTTTAGTCATTTACGTTACTAATTTATAATACGTATTTATTTAAATTCCTTATTGCTGTTTGATGAGGTTAAAAAATATGAATTTTATATAAAAATTGAAATCAATGCAAAGAAGAACGAACTTTTTCTGTGCCTGCTTTTGAGATAGAACATTTCAATATTAAAAAATTTGAACTAAATATCTACACGGTGAAATTTTCCTTAATCAAAATGACTAACACCAAAGATACTTGAATTATAATGATTGTGAAATTAAAATGAAACTTAAAATCCATAATTAAAAAAGCAAAACGAAAGTAAGTGTTTTCGTATTTGCGAATTGTTATTTAACTTTGTTAAGTTACTAATTCGGAGCGCATATTTACTTCAATTGTTAGCTTTGTCGTTTGATAAGATGTTGTAAGATTAGATTTAAAAATATGAATTTTATGCAAACTGAAATTAACGCTAAAAGGAATAATTTTTTTCCAACTCTGCTTTTGAAAATTTTTTATATTAAGTGTTTTGAACTATATGTCTACGCATATCCAAATTTTCAAGTTTTCTTAATCTAAATATCCAAAACCAAAGAGACCCAAATTATAATGGTTGCGAAAATTTACAAGAAACTTAGAATTTAAAATTTGAATGTAAAACGAAAGGAAATTCTTCCTTCACTACTTTGCTAACAAGTACAAGTGAAATAATATAACAAAAATATTTTTAAAAAATAAACATTTTATTAGAAAAATGGCACAAAAATGCAGCTATTTCCTATAAAATACAAAAGAAAGAAATCTGAATTCAAAAAAGTAAAATACAGAAGAAAGAGAAGAAGTAAACAATAGCGATAACAATATACTTTTTGCGCGCCAACGCAGCAGCATCCAGTAATTGTATCGACAATATTGTCCATAATTAACTAACGAATTACTAGAGAATCAAACAATAAAAATCTTGCTTTAATAAGAATTAAAACACATTAAAGAAAATAATTAGAATGGAAGAAAATGGAATACCACTCGAAAGGCGAACGTTTTCAAAAGCCACTCGCCATCGGAGATGTAATATGGAAAAATTTTCTGATTCAGATATCAACTTTGTTAAGTTATAAATTCGAAATCCATCACTATTTACAATTTCACTTTTGTTGTTTGATAAGACTAAAGAATATAAATTCGAAATATTTGTAATATTAAGTATTTTTAACTAAAGTCTAACGCAGTTATCCAAATTATAATTTAATCTTAATTAAAATGTCTAAAGTCTAGTTACATTAACGCCCAATTCTGCAAAAACACGAGGGTCACTTGGACGGAACTTTGTAATTTTGGACCGTGGTCAGATGACAAGGACGGCACCTGTGCTGGTACCCTCTCCAAGCTTCCACACCACACCGGCTTGGGGGGCATTTGGCCACTGCGTTGTGTGCGATAGGCGCCATACACGCGAATCTTCTGGAGAATCGGGTTTCGATCCTGGTATCCTCTATCTCCGAAACTGAGACCTTACCGCTAGGCCACTGCGGCCATTTAGAATGACTAAAAGAAAAGATCCGGTAGAGTAATAATAGCGAAATTAAAAGGAAGCATTAATCGGTAATTAGAAAGTAAATCGAATTTTTTTTTCCCAATTACATAAAAAGAACCAGTTTGAAGTTGGTGCAACAAAATATTTGACTTCGCAAAACTAATCAAATAAAGTAAAAACCACGTCACTGAATGATGTTTTAGTTGAGGAACATTTAAAAAGTATGTAGTATTAAAACTGTGTAAGTGAAATTCTACTTTGGAGTTTATGTATCAAAGAAAGCAAACTTTGTTAACCAAAGCTTCAATAATAGAAAAAGGTTTACATAATTAAGCGATTTGATGACACAATTAAATTAGTTTGATTTTTATAGCAATAAAAAGTTTTGTTGCAAATCATAAAAAAATATTGTTTTAAAAAATTTGTTAAAAGCAGGGGGAAAATAGTGCGACAATTAGCACTTCGGAAGCTGGACTCGTAAAAATACGATTTGTTTTGTTTCCGGATTAACCCAACGTGAGGTTCTTTGTTCAAAAATTTCATTTCCGTAGGTGAGAGTGAGATAAAACCGGATACCTTGATTTTGGTTCTATTAATTCTCTTTTCTAGAGGCTGTGTTGTTGCTATTGAATTCACTGCGGCTGTGAAGATTATTTTCTTTTAGCAGGAACTGTTACAGTTTTTGCATAGCATATAAAAAATCACTTTTGCTGTGACTATTCCTTTCTTTTCATGAACGAATTCTTTAACGAAAGATTCAACACAAAAATGGAAAGTATTAGGGGTTTTTAAGAGAGAAAGAGAAGGAAAAAGGGTATAATTCTTAACAACTTTTTAATATAATGAAAAAGAAAGAAAAAAACAGGCGTGTCTGTAATTTTGGTATTGAATAAAATTTCTATCTCAGAAAATAAGGTACTAACGTTTTAATGTTAAATAATATTTAGAACAACGCAGCGCATTGCATTTGGATATTAGCTAAATAACGTCGAAAATAAGAACAGTATATTTTTGAAATTTTTACAGCTTTTTGCAAACTCAACCATCTATTATGAGTCTGAAAATTTTATTCATGTTAATGGATTTTTTACTATTAGTAATTTATTATGAGAATATCATAACTAATTATTTATTTATAATCAAGCTGAAAAATATTATATAACATTTTTGTTAACTCGTAGTTGATATACAGTAAAGCACCGTTTATACGTCTTTCAAGTGATTGACGAAAAAGGACGAATAATCGAATGATAAGACTATAATCGAAATGAATTGTAATGCATACGAATGCATCGGGACTGTGATAAACGACGTATAAATGAGAAAAGTATGAAAGCTGCTTTACGGTACATTGTTTGACCATATCTTTCTGCATGGGTAAGAACAGAAATTCTTTTTTGCGAATCCGTTTATGGAGATGTTTGGAATTTTTTTAGCTTAAATTTTGGTTTCGTAATAGAGTATTGAACATATAGTAATCTAGTAGGATTCCATTTCATAAAAGATAGCAATTTCCTAATGATAAAAAGCGAGGAAATAAGCACTCTAATTAATTTTTCAAATTTCTCCTTTTCTGACATTAATTTTAAGAAGGTTTGACCTTATTTTGCTATTTTGAACAGACAAACCTGATTACTAAGCAGAGTGGCCTACTCAAATTGGAGAGTGCTATCTGGACTGTATTTAATTACAACTACTAGTTTAATACACTGTACAAGTAAGTCTAAAAGTTATGTTTTTAAAAAAAAAATGCTGTATAATAAAGTTACCTACTCAATTAATTAAAGCGTAAATTCAATAATCCTCTAAATTAATCGCATTGCATTTATTGTTTTTCATGCTTTTCTTAATGCTGAGTTCAACGCTCTTCCAAAGATATTCTCTTCTCCTCCATTAAGAATCCTTCCTCTATCACTGAGTTGATGACCAATGGGTTCAAAGTGTACGCTGTTCTCCTCAATCCGATGGTACGAGATGCATTTGTTTTGAGAATAATTTATTACAACACCCTGTGAGACTAAACAAAATCTTCGCATTTCGACTCGGAAACGTATACAAAAGTGATCCAAGTCATAAATTTTCAACACAACCAAGCTCGTTCGTGCATTTCTATGGAACGAAATCTCTCTGTTTGGCTTTAAAAATTTCCTCAAACACGCAGGGAATCGTAAATTAACTCTTTTAATCATGTTATGTTCGCCTAGTGTATACGCACTTTAAGAGGAACGCCAATTCGTCAAAAATATGACCGAAAAGACCAAACGCCCATTAATATGTACAAAGGAGAGGTGAGAACATTTTCAGTTAGAGTAAATACTTCATCAGGAAGCAGTATTATTCAATATGATAGGCGTTTTAAAATGTAACGGCAATTGCAGGAAAAAATAAAGTTCATTATAATATTTATAAAAATATTAAAAATAATCTACTATTTTTTTTATTCATTTGAATCATGTTTGACATAAGATTTGAAACATCTATTGAACTTATTTCTTCTCATATCCAAGAATCTTGAATAATCTCTTAGAAGTTCAGCAGAAAAAGCTCGGTTTCTTTTTAATGCACTCTTCAGAATTCCATAACAAAATACTAATTCAAATCACAACTTCAAAATAGAATAAATATTCAACAGTAAAGATTCCATTTATCCATAGCAATGACCAATATGGCGGAGTGTTTAGGTTGGTTTATCAGTTCGTCCTTCCGTGTTATTAGAGGGGAATCAAAATGTCGATTTTTTTTTGTATAAACGTATAAAAATCACAGTCAGGAGAGTCTAGGACGTGTCTGTGGAAATGAAAGTTCGAGAAAATACCACATACGCATCTTTATTAGATTTACGACATACAGACAAAAGACAACACAACACCAAAAACGTTACATTCTCTATATTGAACAGAATTCTACATCAAAAACATAGTCACTACACTTCATCACAATACGATATACTAACAATGATTTCACTTCGCTTCACCAATACGCAACACTAGTAACAAGCTTTAAAAGTAAAGGCACTACGATCGTCCATCTAGCCTCAGATTGAGACCTCTTCATGTGTCCCTTTGGGAATTATTGCAACTAGACTTCCATACCTTAGGATGGAGAGCACTACGATCAAGTACTTGAGACGACTTTCTATCTGTGACGACTCGTCATTCCATTTCGGAAGTACTTGCCAGACTACACTGCCCTAATTTTCAGAACAAAATGTAATATTAAAAATCGCATCATATATTAGCATTGTAGTTTATTTTAATAATATTTGAGAATATTACAGAAAGCTTTCATATTCGCGCAATTCAGATTTTTCTGTTTTAAAATATTCATTTCTGAGAAGCATTTGTAATCAATTTTCTTTATTTCAACTTTCATGCGGGTTGCCTAAGCCTATTCTTTAATTTTAGTCTAAATTAAACAAAAAATTAGATGAAAAAAATCACTCTGCTGTACCTACTTAAAAATAATATTCTTGAATGTTCCTCCCTTAAAGTGAGAATCAGCGCGATACTTGACATTAAATCAATGCATATTTATTTACGAATTTCAAGGAAATAAAAATCAGTGTTTTGCTGATATTTAATCTTTATAAGCTTCCTTCCATGTGCGAGTACAAAATATTTATAACAAATTGATTTTTATGTTTCTAATGATGTTGGAAAATAAATATCCTACTAACTTGCAACTGCTGTAGAAGAAAATTATGGTGCAAACGGAATAAAATGAAAATTGCAAAGCCTGATCGTAGGAGACTGTAATTAAATGTTAGTGAGTGCAGCGCTGCATTGTAAAGGGAATACAAATTTTCTCGGTATATAGAGGAATAGCGCAGTATAGGCATGCTAAGCCACTGATGGCGATTGAGGTATGTGGCGATAAAAAATTATATTATGCCCCAATCGTTACTTACCCTTGATTTGACCAATGATGTGGTGGCTTGATCAATGTGACGGACGGAGGCAGAGGTATCTAAATGGCTGGGGTGTTACACACACTCACACACATATACACACACACATACATATATATACTTAAATATTTTACAAACTATTAAAACTCAAAAAACCTTTGTTAACCAAAAAGAATATATACATACACTTATTAAACCAATAATTAAATTTAATTATAAAATAATATTACCTAATTAACAATCATACTATGAAATACAAAAAGATAATTAGATTATGAACTATTACTATGGAAAAGACAACGCACACACACACAGATTTAGAATTCCAACAATCAAATGCCAATCGATCTTAGAAACCGATTATGTCGCATTAATGCGAATTTTAGAAGTACCAACCTTCTGCAAAGGCCAATTGTTGGAAAAAAGCAAACAGAGTGGTAGTAAATCTCCAAAATATTTCAAGAAAAGAACGAGAAAATAACTAAATGCTTACCAATTCAAAATCATAACAAATTTAATGCCAAGAGCTATATACGAATAACAGTCACGCATTTATAGTGGAAATATTATAACTAAAATAGGTTATATATATACTATACTAAATCATCATTACTAAATTAAGCTAAAAATTTAATTTTTAAATCATTATAGTAACTTATTTATGTATGATAATATACTTCAAATATGATGCAATTTATTATAAGTTGTAAACTATTACTAGAAATAGTGGCGCCATCTACTTAAGTAGTGATGTACTAAAATCTAAATGAATACCATAAATATGATTATTTCAATAAAATTAATTCTAAGAGACTGTTAAGTTAAAGGTATTAAAATTTTTTTGTTAACGTAAGCAAGCATGAAATTAATAGGAAATCCATAAATGATCTCTGTTTTTTAATATATATATATACATACATATATAACATAAGGAATAAAAAAATTACATAAAAAAACAAGTACAAATGTGTGAAATGGAGAGAGCTATTTCTGCATTCGTGCAAAAACTCCGTCAACAAGAAAAGGAATATGACAATACAAACCAAAAACAAAAATACATACAAAAAAGTATATACACAAAAACGTTATTTATATAAATGAGCATGAATAGTTTAATTTGTATCTAGAAAATCTCTATATTAAAACTAGATACAATAAAAAATGAGCATAATCTTCTTGGAATTGGAATTTGCAGAAGAAGGATGCTATAAAAAAATACTGATTTATTCATCCAGTTGACCATTGTTGCTTTCGTAGCATTTTTTAAGGTGTTGCTGGTTCTTTGAAATGGATTATCAATGCTCCAGAGATTATGACAAAAACAGTTTATTTAGATGACGACATTCAGGACAGGACAAATACTAAAGTAACGAATAGAACAGAAAAATAGAAATAATCGTTGCGACCCTTCTTGGCCAGCAACAGCAAACACAGACAGATACGTCGGGACCCTTCGTGGTCCGCCAAGTATAAAAAAATTATACCTCTATACTTTTCGTTGGGATCCTCGACCCTCACTCACCGGCGTTTCCTCCGTTCGTTCACCCCCTCGAGATCACCACTCCACTCATTCAAAAACAATTCCGACCCTCGGAGGATGGCAGCGACCTCCACTGGCGACTGCGAATCGTTAATTCCAATACTATAACCAGACCATGGAGATTCTTAATCGGTTAGTTTATTTTCTTCCTTTATAAAACAGGCTACTTTTAAATACGACAGCTTTGCTTAGGATCATCATAAAACCAATTTGTTAACTGATCACAAATAACAGAAATAAAATTGAATCATTATTATAATTTGAAGAGATTTACTATATTAATGTATAAAATCAATCGGGTTTATCTTCAGTGATAATGTAATTAGAACTTGAAATCATTCAATAAAGAATAAGTAACAACAATAGCAAAAAACATTTCCGACAGTAATAACGAAAGTATATATTGATTTCGCAATATTTGCATTTACTTTTAAGTCATATTAGTGATAATAAACCTTTCAAAATACGGAACTACATACCAAACTACTATTAATATCCTACTAACTTTTATATATTTGAAGTAGTGGAAAATTATGGTATAAACAGATTAAAATAAAAATTGCAAATTCTGATGGTGAGAGATTCTAATTAGTTACTAGTGGGTGTAGTGCTTCTTAGCAAAATAAGTGCAAAATTTCTCGCTATATCGAGGAATTTTTATTTTCCCGTACGTTTCTCCTGAATATTTAAATCTTTAAAAAGGGGATTTTAGTTGCATGTATTGGAATATTACGTTCAAAATTAAACAAATTTTAAGTAAATTTTTGCACGGGGAAAATTTTAGGTCAATTTCAATTCATCAATTTTCCAATATTATTAGAAACATAAGAATTAATTTGTTATTCTAACTTTCCATTCATAAGTGGAAGGAAGCTTATAGAAAAGCGTCATCATTTTTTTCTTTCCCGACACAACATTAGACCACTATTGAGAGACGTGAGTCTAAGTTAAAAGTTAAGACTTCAGAATGAAGTAATGAAGCAAGTAATTTTTGGGGCCTAATCCCCGGTAATGGTAAATTGGTGATGCTGGATACTTTCAGTTCTGGGAGTTGAATAGTCTGCTGCTGTTGTTGTAGGCAAAGGTTGTGTGGGTGGAAGTTCATCTGGATCTTGTGGGATTGTTGCTAGGGCACTGCAAGAAATGGTGCCTGTAAAGAGTAGCTGCTGCTGTTGAGAGAACTCATATCTTTGGATGTGATAATTTTTCGTTTACTGCTCTGATAGGGAAGTGACTTGCCATTTCGAACTGCTCTTCAGGATCTTAAAATTTTTGGGAAAAAATGGGGCGGGGAGCAAGGGCCAGAAACTCAGACTTCAGAATGCAAAAAAGATACAATTTTTATTTATGGTTGGTAAATAAAAATTACAGTAATTAAAACTAGAATAAACTACGTTTTTTTGGGTTTTTTAAATTTAGTTTTGTTTGTTGTTTGATTATTTTTCTTAAATATTTGAAATAAAATATTTTATTTTTAAGTGAGGAACTGCATTTCCTTGTTAGATGAATTTTTATAAGGCAATATTATAAAGACCAATTATATATGCAATCACAGAAATTATGGTCTTGGCCATGGATAGACAATCTTTCAAGCCTCGTGGGTTACGCTAAAAATCCTACACAGAATTTTAATCTGAAAATTATGTAGAAATAATTCCATTTAAAAAATGAAGATTTTATTTAATTTATCATTTAGGTCTATACAGTGTTTAAGATTTTTAAAATCACGATAAGCTTTTTTTTCAACACTAATAATTGAAATAAGTTTATGCTTTTATTTGAAAATAAATAATTCTTATATATATACATATATATATATATATATATATATATATATATATATATATATATATATTCAGGTTTGTTCAGACTATTAAAAAAAATAGGTAAACGGGACTTAGAGGCCCCAAATTTTCTGCACTAGCGGTGGCATAATGACTGCAATAAAATAAAAAACCAAAACATATTTTTAAAAAATTCAATAAAATTAGGGGGAAATTGTACGTCTACTTAATTAATATCATTGAAAAGGTAATTTTTTGCGCTTTCAGATGATACAAAGATGATTTTTGTGCTGTCATATTCCCGAAAGTTATTAAGAAAAAACGACGAAATTTCGCTGAACTTTTAATTAATTGAAATTCTAAATAAAATTTCTGAAAAAGGGCTTCGAGGTGCACATTCGCACTCTCGAAAGTAAGTTTGTGCCAAATGTCGTAGCTCTACACCCACCGGTCTGACCTGTAGACCGCCAACACACACAGGCACACATACACACATTCTACTTTATTATTAGTAGAGATACATACAAATGGGCACGCACAGTTGAATTTGTTTCTGGGTGTCTGTTCTTTAAAAATAAATCAAATAAAAAGAAAAAAGAATCTTTTCAAAATAGAGTTGAAATTTGCAGAAATAAGATGCTATAAAAAATAATATCATGAAACTGTAGATCAACAATATTTTTGAAAAATATTGTTTGGCAAAATTCACAAAGATATTTTTCATTTTTAAAATGCAATTCAAACTTTTTCATTGTAAAAACAAATATTTAATAGCGTGTTTATTTTCCATTGTTGAAAGCTAAGATAATATCCTGCTGGATTTTGCTTTCTTTTTTTATTTCATCAATTTATTCTGTGAAATCTGTAAAGAATCCCCAAGAAATTAAGTTTATTAAAAATAATCCAGTAAGCTGAAAGTCTTTAGTTCTTTCCTTTTTCAAGCTTTAATTAATTTTATTAGCATGTTTTGAGCCAATTAACATGCTGCTGGACTGAAATGTGTCATTTTAATGTAGAAGTCAAATAAATATTTTACATGTGGAGTAAGAAAGTAAAGATGGCGCCGACCATCTGCAATTAGATGTTACATGACACGGACAGTTACTTGACTCCATTAGAGATGTTCATGTAGACAAGGAACAGAACCGACCATCTGCAATTGGATGTTACATGACACGGACAGTTACTTGACTCCATTAGAGATGTTCATGTAGACAAGGAACAGAACCGACCATCTGCAATTGGATGTTACATGACACGGACAGCTACTTGACCCAATTAGAGACGTTCATGTAGACAAGGAACAGAACCGACCATCTGCAATTGGATGTTACATGATACGAACAGTTACTTGACCCAATTAGAGACGTTCATGTAGACAAGGAACAGAACAGGTGGAAAGCTACGAAAAGAACGCCGGTTAAATATCTGAATTTGAAGTTTGAAATTACTTTGTTAAGAAAACTATGAATATAAAATTATAAATAAGAGGTTCAGTTTAAATTTTATTCCCTACGAACAAACTGGTCGCCGAAAGGCGGTTAGTATAAAAATAAATCATCGTAACATTTTTCAGAATATAGAAATTCTTAATCAGTTTGCTCATTTTATGCCTTTTCAAAACAAACCTATTTATAACTAAGAAAGCTCCACGTAAGTGTTCTAAATACACATCTTAAAATCGATTTTATACTATAAAAATCCCACCAGAAAACCACCTCATAAAAATATTATTTACAACTTTCCGAAGTTGGTGGTTCTAACATAGAATTTGAATCCGTAATAAAGGGAAGGAACGGAATAAAGGGAAGGAACTTCAGTAATAAAGGAATTATAACTTGAAAGTAATTATTTACGAATAAGTAAAAGCAGTAGAAACAACAATAACCAAATAGTCGAAAGGTCGGGGCTCAAAGTGTTGCCCTCGGTATGCCTCAAAGTGGCTAGTTCCGGATTATATACGAGAGCGCTGCGGTCGTACACACAGCGATGGGAGTTTAGAGGAGACGCGTGGTCTCAAAGGGCCTTAATCCTCGAACCTAATGGAATGACACCAGTGGGCCTGACTAGAAAGAGATGATATCGACCTTGATGTTGGGATCAGGTGATCAGTCCCTGGTGGGGTCTCCACTACCTGATGGGGGATCATGCCTGGATCTGGAAAGAGAAGAAAAAAAGGGAAGGAGGGGAGGGAGAAAGAGACAGATGTTTAAACGCCCACAAGTGCGTTCAGCACAATGAGCACTCTTTCTGTTCTGGTTTTTGCTGCTTTACAGAGGCGTGCCGCTTCCAACAGGGTTGGGAATTCGTCTAGCAGGATTTTGACTTCTTTGATGGCTTTCATGGAATCTTTAATATCTTCTAGGTCGAAGGGATCATCAGTTTTCTCTTCAGTTTTCTTTTTCATTGGTTGATCGGATTTCTCTGTTGCTGCTTCGGCGTAACTTCTTCCTGTCTGCCTATATGAGGGCTTTTTGATGACAGGATAAGACTTGCAACCTTTCCAAGCTGCAAGGTGGCCTGACTCGCCGCAGTTTACACATTTGGGCTCCATTATTTTTTCTTTGATGTTACACTCCCTGGTTGGGTGTTCGCCTCCACATTTTATGCATTTCGCTTCAGATGACAGTTCCTAGCCGCATGGAAAAATCCTGAGCAGTTGTAACAGATGGTAGATTTTGGCTTTTTCCTGTAAGTTTCGATTTTTGTCCTGAAATAACAGATACTTCTTTCGTTGTATATGTTCGTATAGTTTCCTTTTTTCTTAATTTCCACAAGGAACATGGGCAGGAGTCTCTTCAATTTGTAGTTTTTCATTTGAGTTATTCTATTAACGACATATCCTTTGCTGGTAAGATCTTCAACGATATCTTGGGGGTCTGTATCTTCCGATAGATTCTTAATGACAACTTTGATGGGTCGCTCTTCTGAGGACTCGTTCAGTAGGTATTCTGCATTCTTTTCGTTGAGAAGGGCCAGGATCTGTATTCTGCACTCTTCTGAGGTCGGTTTGATGTTATTGAAATCGTAGATCCATCTATTTTCCGTTCCCGGAAATTTTTCAGCTATCTCCTTAATTATATGCTTGTAGTTCCCTTGGGGTTTCAGGCTTATCGTTTCTGGGTAGCTTTTTCCGTCAGCCAGTTTCTGGAATCGGTTTTCTGTTTCTATGGGTGGCGCCGCTTCTTCTATTCGTTGTATTTTTGCAGCTTTCCTTGGGGGAACCATCTGGAATTCTGACTCGTCAGAGTTCTCTTCTGCTGGTGGCGTGGTGGTCTGCCCCTGCCCTCTAACAACCAACATTCCGGAAGTTACCTCTCTCGCGCCATCTCGTAGAGAAAATAGAAAGCTTATCCGGGTGTAAGCGAGCTACGATGAGTAACTTGAAAACGCGCAAGGGAAGAAATCCAATTCATGTCATTTTTTCGCTATTTAAGCAAATGTAGTAGCATTTTTTTGCTATATCTGTTCCAAATGATAAATGCAAACGCCGTCTAGCTATTTAAAAACTACTTTTTAAACGTTAAATTTAGTAAATAATACATTATATTAGTCAGGGGATCTCGAACACATAGCAAAAGTATATTTCTTACATTCATGTTTTAAACATATTTATAGCATGTTTTAAACACATTTATAGCATGTTTTAAACATATTTTATATAAATAAACACATATTATATACATTAATATTAATGCACATTATTAACGAATTATAATAATAAAACCCTAATCTTTATCAAGTAAAGTATAAACTGTGAATATAGTACAAAATTGGTCATGGTCAGGTGGGTCGGCTTTCAAAACAACAGATATTCCTCAATTGATATTTTTTCCATAGTTTCTTTAAAAGTGAGAGGCATGAGAAAGAAGTGTACCAGTTTATGCCAAAAGTTATGTGTTTAAATTTTCATGGTCGGGTACAGATTATAGGTTAGACTTAACACTCTGCTCCTTATGAAGGATATATACAGCACGATTTTTTAAATAAACTATTCATTTATAGTAAATTAAAAATTATTTAAACAGAAATATCCCAAGCCATAACAAGTTAAGTCAAATAAACAAACGTGTTTGTTCATAATGAATTGTAGTGAGGAAATTTACTTTATCTAGGATTTCATTGTCATGTTTCTGTTTTACAGTCATTACTGTTCTTAAAAATTTCCCAAGGTAAACCAAAGTTCTTGACATTTTAAAATAGATATAAAATGAAATAATTGAAAAGTGTGGTTCACAATAAAAATCTTCTGATGGTGTAAAACTTTTGAAATGGAAAATATCCTGAAAAGCCTCAAATTTTACAATTGCACACACGAATGATTCAAAGCAAAAACACATATAGAAGCAAGTGCCGCAGAAATTTTAACAAGTGAAGATATTCTAAAAAGGCTAAAACTGAAAGGCGAAACTCGCTCGCCACGAACAAAAGGTCGAGAAAATAAAAATAATATTGAAGCTTGAAAAAAATTTATATACAAAAGAAGTATCTGGCTTATACCTGAACATTGTATAACAATGGGATAAAAGCATTATATTTGGGGGGGAAAAGAAGGCAAGCAATAATTTATTGGCAAAATTATGGCTGTTGAAGGAGATAAATATAAGGTGAAATTTGCATGAAAAAGATAACAATGAAGGTGACTGAATAATTTTAAATGAGCTACAATTTAATAATAAATGCCATTATCGTTTAAATAAACACAATCATAATAATTTAATAAAAAATAATAAACACAATCATACAATGTTGGGTGAAAAAATTCTTTATTTTTGGTCAAAGTGACAAATGATGTTTTGCAATCTAAGAACAATTTTTTAACCTGATTTTCAATGCTATTACTAAACCACAGTATTGCAACAAATAATTCCTTTTTTTTTATCATTTGCTACTGTTTAGATTTGCATGTCAATTGTCACCTGTATGGGGTAAAATGTATATACAAAACATACAATTTAACACTATTATATATATATATGATTACTATTAAAACACATATAATGTTACTCTTAAAATGTGCAATTTATTGATAAAACAAAAAAGTTTCATTAAAAAATATTTTGATAAAAGCCTTTTAAGTGAAACTCTAAATGGAGGGTATTTTAAACCTATTTTACCCTACCAGATCCTATTAATCTCTGTAGTTCTGATAATTAATAATGTTAATATTCATATAAAATGACAGATACTGTAAAAAGCAACTTGTATAAAAAGAGATTTTTATTTACATTCAAACTTGAAGCTTTCTATTTTTCTACGAGATGGCGCGAGAGAGGAAATTTCCGGAATGATGGTTGTTAGAGGGCAGGGGCTAGACGCTAGTCTCAAATAGTGATGGGTCAGATTCGTTCCTTTTGCGGAATCGGATCCACGGATCCGAGTCCGGTTGCGGATCCGGATCCGCGGATTCGTTCCGACTCCGAAAAAATGGATTTATAGCCCATAATTACTTTAATAATCTTTATTATTGAACTCATATTTTAATATAATTATGAATCATAATTAATAACATAATAATTTTAATTAGATAATTAATTGTGTTGATATTAATTGTAATTAATAATTATAATTAGATAATTAATTATATTGATTATAAATTTAATAATTAATTATAATTTTTAATTAACATTTCTGTTAATTATTTAAAATTTCGTTAGTGAATTTAATGGAACTTTGCAAGAATCTTCATTATTTTGACGCTTTTGATTTCTATTATCTGGTTAGGACTTCCCATGAATGTCATTTAATTTGATGGAAACAATATATTTACTGAAGCGTTCAGTAATGAAATTTAAGCTCAGATTTCTTTCTAATTAAATATCAAGTTACAATCTTGATGCAACTGTATGGAGCTCATGAGCTCCATACAGTTAAAAATATTTTAATCATCATCAAGGAATATTAAACAACTCTTTGCAGTTATCAAAGATCTACTGCTGTTAAAATCTGTTATTAACTACATTGATAAAATGTAATTTTTTAGTGAATTTCTGTCAGTTGAATCAAATGCTTTTAAATTTTGAGAAAATTATAAATGACATTTAAATATGCCTTCCCTTAATACGTGCTTGCATGGCGAGGTCGGTAGAGCGCCTTGTTACGAGCCCCAATGGCCCGGGCTCGAGCCTAAGCCTTTGAGTCTTTCTTTCGCGGTTGCTATAAGGCTAATGTTTTCGAGAATTTGAATTTAAGATATTCTCTCTTTATAATATATATTCAGCTTCTTATTCTATTTTACTCTTTTATTTCCAAACCTAATTTATTATTAGATAAATTTTAAATAATTGCTAGTGTCCAAAATAAAAAAGTATAAAAATATTTTTCGATGACCTTTAAATTACTCACACGGAAGAAATATTATTTCTTAATAATTTCTAAATTGCGTTTCTATTTGTTGACTTATCTTAAACTTGTATAACAAAAATTCTTGACTATTTGAAAAATGTCCAGGCTCAAAATTTTCTTTTAAATGTTTTTTTTTTTTTTTATCAAATCCATTAATTTCAATTTATCGAGATTCAACTAATGAAAAGATTTTTGATATTGTAATCTTGAGTTAAGAATAAAAAATTATAATTATTTTAATTAGAATTGTTATTATTTCTTTTTACTACGAAGTACGTAAAAGAAAGTAGTTTAGCAATTTTTATAACATATTGCGAATGCAATTTTTTTCTGTTTAGAAGAAAACACTATTTTGATAGTAGATTATTTTAAATCATCTGTTTATCCAAATATGTGTGGAAATATTTAACAATTTTAGCTAAACTTATTTAGTTCTTAATTTTTATTAATTAGAATTAAAATATAATAATTTCAATTACTAATTAAAAATTAATGATTCGTTTAAATTAATTTATAATTCTTATTGATTTTAATAAGTTGCATTTGTTATTAATAGAATTGATAGAGTTAATATGATTTATCTTTCATATCAATTTGTAGTAGAAATAATATCTAAATTAAATTAACACAAAAATGAGGAAATAATCGGTTAAAGGCTGTTACACTTAAAATATAATATTCTGTCTACTTAATATGTTTGTAAACATACCTGATGCGATAAGTAATGTTTTTTTGTATAAAAATGTTCAGTTTTTATAAAACATAAGAATCAGAAGCCAGTAACAATATTTAATCATATTTATTTATAAGGAAGTTGCTTATTTCCTAGGAAGAATAAAAAATACCAGAGAAAAAATGCACAGCATTGTGACACAGATACAAAAGTGATTTCCTACTGTTGCCAGTAAACATAAAAAGAACTTGTGCTGTGACAGCCAAAGTGAAGTGATGCTTTGTAAAAAGTATGTTGACACCGGACACGCTACAAATCTGGAAAAAACTAAAGACTGTTTGCTTCGATTAGTAGACAAAGTTACTAAGCGTAATAAATTTCATGAGACACTGACATAAAAATAAAGTTATTTTGCATAAAGATATATTTAAACTTTATAGTTTGAGGAGATGTCAGTAACCACATCAGTACTATAAACTAAGACTTATTTTTAGTATTGTACAACATTTTAAGTGGTAATGAGAGCCAGCAAAAAGCAAGCTTAGCCACTGTAAAGGGTGGAGATATCCAAAATTTTTTAAATCGTTCACTTTTAAATAAACAAAATTTTTTCTTTATAGCTACAAAAAATTAAATAAAAAATGTTAAACAAAAAATATTTGCAGTATAACTTATTTTTCAATACATTTATTTATATTTTTTCTTTATTTTTAATGAACTCGAATAAATTTATTAAAATCAAAATTTCTTCCAAAGGGCGTGTGTCCCACATTGACTCTTATTGCCTTTATTTTTTTAGGGTTCGAAGAATAAGTTAACAGCTCATTCAAACTGGTATGGGTTTAGCAGAATTTTACTTTACCTTACAGGCAGCTACTATTAAAGGAACTAGGTGTCTTGAAGGAGACAGGACAGTTCTGGTTTCAGCTCTTTGCCCTGGATTGAACAAGTCTCTAGGATATGTATTAAATGTCCCAAATTGTCTCGTTTTAAATTATTAGTAATAACTTCATATTAAAAAGGGAGATTGACAAGATTTTATTTTTAAAAACTTAGCTTCCCGAAAATTTACTTTCCCAACTTTTAGATGTAGATCATGGGCACGCTGATGTGATCATGTAGAAGAATCATCCTGAAGGTAAAATTGTAAAACTAATAGAAAATTATGTTATGTGTGCTTGTTTTTACCTTCTTCTAAAAATGTTTTTCTACTTCATTATATCTGAATTTTTTTTTATTTCAATTATTTCTGTATTCAGTTTTTGATTTCATTCACTACCCGTTGTCTTCAGCAGATATCTCCGATAACGCGCCAAGATTCCAGAGCTTCCGGCCATAAAAGATTAGGATTTCATCACCTGTATGTACTGTAATCACCAGGCATGTCATTTTACATCCCTCTCCACTCCCGTCTTATTCAGTCACCCCATGTATGACGGGAAGTTGATTGGTAATGTGAGAAAACTTCATGTGAGGCAGGGGAGTCGATGGAAATAACAAGCCTTATTTCCCAATCACTTTAAAAGAGAGGAGGGGGGGATAAAATATTCAGCTGTAAAAATTCAATTTCTCTATAACGAATATCAATATGGCGATTTAAACAGTTTTATAGCGTTTATACCAACTCATTATACTCACACCTTAAAATCGATGGAGCAAAATAATCATAAGATTCCAGTAGCATTCATTGGCTAAAAGCAGAACTTTTCTTCAAACGGAAGTAGAAAAAGTAAAGCTATTCCCAAACTGTGTGTTGTTTGGCAAAAATTTCAACATATTCTGCACTAAAAAAAAATAATAATAACGATAATATTGTCGTTTACACTTTGCAAAATAACAAGTACTGAAAACTAAAGCCACTTGATGATGCCTTGACATGAAGTTCGCAACCATATGAACCGATGCGATACACTACCTATCTCAAAAATCTCTTAAAATTAATCTACACTCTCAATATTAATTCATATAGCAACTTCAAAATATATAAAAATTAGCAGTAAAAATTCCATTTATCAGCATGGCGTCGGGTTTAGGTTGGTTTTCAGGGCATCCTTGGGGGTTATTAGGAAGAATTCAAAGTGTCTAGTAACAGGTGATGCCAATGGAGGCACTGCGATCGTCCAACTAACTTCAGATTGAAACCTTTGTTTGTATCACTTTGTGGTGGGAATTATTGCAACTATGCTTCTATACCTTAGGATGGAACGATTGTTTATCCAAATACCCGAGAGTTTAAATCTCCTTCTGTGACGGCGCGCGATTTCAGTTGGGAAGCCATTGCCAGATTAGCTTGCCATACTCGGCAGAATAAAGTGTAGATTAAATCCTTTAACATGAATAGAAGTTTCTGTAATGAATAGTAGATATGACTACAGGAAGAAAAATTACTATTCTAAATTACAATTTTCATTGTAATATTGAACTTTGTAATATTTAATTAGATACATGAAGTAAAAATTGATAATTAATTGCGTAGTCTGTTTAACATGAATATTATAATTTCATATAGTTATTTCTTTCGAATCCTCTTAAAATTAGTTTTTCTCTTATTTTACCAAAGAAATTCGTAAGTAAATGTTGAAGTGTCTGCATGTATAATTAAATATTAGACAAGAAGAAAAACTCTTGCTGATATATTTTACTGATTTAATAAGAATTTGCATGAACAAATTCGAATTTGAATGAAATAATTTTTATCAAAAAAGGATGAGTATTTTTGTTGAATGTTGGCCATGATATTATTAATATTTTATATACCTACCATTTGAATTACTGATTCCAACAGTTCTCTTTCGAGGGTTCGTAATATAAGTGCCTTATCATGAAATTTTCTTTACAGCGATATTTAAACATAAATGTTTATCAATAATTAAGATTCCTTTTAATACAAGGAAAGTTAAACCCAACATCTTCGGAGATAACAACAAACGACTTCTTTTCTCTTCTTTCGCTTTTTTCCGTACGCCAAATTTTTTACACCCAAGACGCAAAATTTTCAGAGTTTTAGTGTTTGCATGCATTTAAATGAGAGACGAAAAAACCTTTTGTAGACGGATTTGCTCCAAAATTGCATACACATCTACGTAGGTGGTTCAAAAATGAAGGTAACAAGACCTCTCATGGGTGCAGAAATTCCCAGTGCGAATTAAATTTATGTCTAATTAGAATAAACGATCAAAGCATTCAAACGCCACCGGTAGATTGATCCTTTTGTGCCATAGTTCTCTGAAATATAGAAGATAACGGCGTTGACGGATTTATGGTCAGCTATTGAAATGCGAAGGTTTCTGCGGTTAGAGAAAGCATTTCTAGCTAAAATTCAAGCTAGTGGAAGTTTACTGAGCGAGTGTATTGTTTCGAAAATAGGTGTGGAAACACGATTTTCTTTCAAGTAAACAGAACTGTGGAGCAAGTCCACTACAGAGACATTGGAACACTCTCCCTGTTATCCAGATCTCGCAAAAAGTGATTTTCATCTCTTCGGACCGTAGAAGAAGCACCTGGCAGGCCGCCATTTCAGAACCGATGCCGAAGTTCAGGAATTCGTAGTTAAGTGTTTCCACAACCTTGAACCTGATTTTCTCTATGCCGGTTTTGATAGAATGGTTTGCCGATGGCACAAATGCTTCAACAGCCATGGTGACTATGTGGAAAGGTAATATGTATCAGTGCCTTTCTAACTTTGTCTGTTTCTATGATTTCGTGAATAAGACCCTTCTCACAGAGAACTTGTTACCTTAATTTTTGAATCACCTACGTACTACAATTAAATTTCTTCCGTATAGCATGCTATGTTTTTGAGCTATCGTATTCGCAAAAGGACATGAACCCAAAAATGTTTTTTGGGAACTCACGGAGATCTTAATCGTGAATATAGAATAAATTCTCACTGTTGAATTTTTTGACTATCACAAAACCTTCTCTTTCAATATTTCGAATGCGAAAGTAAAAATACTAGTCAAGAACTATAGTGCCAAATTCATTCAAAACTAGTTCATTCCATACACAAACACAGAAAATTAGTATTGAGTTTAAAACGAATTGACATCTATTTCATTCTTAATAGAATGTTTTAAATGCCCAGAAGTTGAGCTGTTTTAGAACAGATTAGAGCGCAGAATAGTTTCTGTATGGTTTATAATTTAAACAAGATTGGTTTGTGTACGTGAGTAACAGTACTATTTTACCAGTCTCAATTGCGCTTAAACCAAGTATAAAACACATAGGAAACACCAAGATTGAATATGAAACGTCGTGCAATCAAATGATCCTTATATTGATTGCAACCCAAAGTTTTAATAAATACCAGATTGGTGAAGATCATCTCTGAGTGTTTTAGCATTCATCAACTGCAATAAATATTTAACCTAAGCTCAAAACAGATCCAATCTAAGACTTCACAGAGAATTTTTTGGAATTTAGGAACTTCTGTGTCAAAATTATTCAAATATTCGAATTCATTAAATAGTAAAATAAAGAAATATGTAGCCTAGAATACTTTAATCTAAATTCAAATTTGAGGTGACTTTTGAAAATTGTTTTATAATTTATTAATTTGTGTTTTGAGTTTTTATGTTAAAATGTCGTTACATTTTCTTCTTTTAGAATATATCGAAAATAAAATTTAATTTAAAACTTCAAAATAAAAATTCCTATATTGTTTTAAAGTTCCCTAATGACAATTATGAGCTTAATAATAATGTATTACTTTGTTACATTGCATCTGTTACATACAGAGTGATATATCTTTGAAACAATTGGATATATCTCCAGTCAAGAAATCAATTGTTGATGATCAAAATACACTTATAGCAGAGATACCATAAGTAAACATTTAAAAGATGCAATCGAGATCTGTTTAATAAATGAAAAAAAAATATGACGTGCTTCTTTATTTCATGAAAGTACTTCAATCAGTAAGTTGGTTATTTTAACTAAAGTATTAAAAGACAATTGATGTGAATTTTAATTAATTTTGAAGATACTGAATTGTATTGCATATCGTTCGCTGGAATTAAGATGGAGATGATAATAATGCATTTGTAAATCTTAAAAATGTATTCTTTCTTTCATATTTTAAAAGCATTTTCAGCCGAACCATCTAAGTATTTATTCTTCAAATAATTAAGAATTCATGAGAAGTTGGTATTTCTGGTATATTTTCTTCATCGTTGGTTTTGCTTTTCAATCTGAAAGATAAAAGTGCGACATCAGATAATCTTAACCGTCCGAGCTACCACTTCAAAAATTCAAGTTTGGAGAATTTTCAAAAAGTGATATTGAATTGTATGAAAATTGAATATTTTGAATATTCATGTACACTTGTAAATTTAAAATATAATTTAAATTGCAGTTCGATAATTACTATTCGAAGATTCAAGTTAAAAAAGAAATATCAGTTTGTAGAAAAGTCCTCATCATTTGTTTTTATCTTAAAGAACAAAAGATTTTCAGCTCTTGCAATGCCTATATCTTTCTGAACTTAACAGTATGAAACTGGAATTTTTATATAAGCTTTTAAAATTTTAATTAATTAAAAATTTAGCTAAATTTTGGCATTTTCCCTGGATAACTCACAAAAATATTATAGAAAAAAATGATTTTTACATCAATGGAAAATTCAAAAATTATCTTTTCAGTGATATTAATTAAGTTGCTGCTATATTTTCCCACTTAATTCGATAATTTTTTTAAAAAAATTTAGCCATAATTTAAAACAATTCTTTTCATTGATGCAATTAAATTCAAAACCGTTTTCATTGTTAAAATAAATATTTGTTTATATGTTTCTCTTCCATTGTGAAAAGAAAAGGTAATATGGAAGTAATATAAATATGAACTTGCATCCTATTTTTTAATTTTTTTTATTTCACCAGTCTTTCTGTGAAATCTGCAAACAGAGTCCTCATAGACAGTAAAAATATTAGGAAATACATCCAATAAGCTTAATGATTATGGTTGATATATCTTAATTTTTTTATCAGTACATGTGCTGTGCCATTTTAATGTTGAAATCAAACGCAAATTTGCATGAGGAATAAGAAAGTATAGGTGGTGTCGACAGCTCAATTTGATGTTGCGTGACACAGACAGTTTCTTGACCTAATTACGGACATTCTTGTGGACAATAAACAGAAGATGTGCAAAGCGACGACAAGAACACGATTAAATGTCTATCAAAATTTGAAGTTTAAAATTACTTTCTTAAGTTAACCACGATTATTAAATTATGCATAAGGGATTAAATTGAAATTATATTCCCGGCGAACAGTCACTGAAGGCGGCTAGTATTAAATAAAGCTGATTGGTTGTCTTTTTACTAATTTCCATTAGTCTCATCACAAATCCCCATTGGCTGTCATTTAATCTTTTGAATCCTATATAAAAATGATAAATATAAGTAAATTTAATTTTTTCTTATCTTTGCTTTTGCTTTTCATGTATGATAGTCCTGCTGTAAATAAAATCTTGTAATTCAATTAATCGGCCTCTGTAATCATATAAAGCAGTCATTTGTCACCATGGAGAAATAATAATATTAACAATATCCAACAACAGAAAATGCAAATACCCATTCTCCACAACGAAAAGGTCCCCTCCTCTTAAGCCTGCGTAATAGCAAATTCCTATCTTAGTAATTTGGAACTGCACAACTCAACCATCACTTTCATTGTTGCATTTCCATAATTATAAAACTCTTACTCCGCAAGGGAAACTTAATAGAAGGCCATCACTTTTATTATTTAATTTTTCTCCCAATAATTTTAATGTTCTTTGAAGAAGATTTGACCTGGGATAAAGAAGTAAAATACCTAGGACTCATGTTAGACTCCAAAATCACCTTCAGAAGCCATATTAAATATAACACAGAAAAAATCTTGACTAAAATTCACACAACAATACCCCTCAATAGAAGAAGATCCCCGCTTGCCCTAAATAACAAAGTCCTACTTTACAAGCAAGTCCTCCGACTAATCCTGACATACCCTATACAAATTTGGTAGCTAGCAACAAAAACAAACTAGAAGACTTCTTTAAAGAATTATCAAGAAAGTACTTTCAATAATTGGATAATCACTCAAATCTAACAATACGGGATGAAGTCAACTATACCAACAACAACGGGAGATACCCTTGTCCTTATGCAACAACCAAATGGACATTTCCATTTAAGCCACCTTAACTATGACCCTCGGTAATCAGACCCGACAACTAATTCATGACGTCACACAACTTGGAGGAATGGTTTCGAAGGTTCGCGATTGCTGGCATCCAACTTCTGATAGCAGTACCCTTTGCGATAGCTTTAAGAAAAATTTTTAATGAAAAATTACATACTTACCATTTTTGAACCAAAAAGAAGATTTAACAAAACACAGTCATTAACAATATGCTAGTTTTTATTATAAAACTATGCTATCTGAGAATTTTTTCGTACGGAAAACAAAATATTCATGCACAAATATAAATAGAACATATGTCAATACAAAATAATTACAATTTTCAATAATTAATAATTATTTTCTATCAATTGTTTTTAGTAAAACCTTATTCCACCGATCATATCATTATAAAAATATTTATGCATTTATTTAAAACCCACACAGCCAGAAAATTATCGGCCAATCTCGTTACCGCCAGTGGCCTTGAATTCAATTGTTTCTATCCGTGTTAAATTTTGATATTTTTCATATGCAAATTTTACAGAAAGTTGATTCACAGAAGTTCCACCGTTTGTTCAGTGGAGTACCTAAGTGACAGAAGGATAAGAGGGAGGAGACCTAGACAAGTACAGCATAAAAGTTAGGGTTGTTCGGCCCCGTATCAAGGCCCCGTCTTATCAAATTTGAGCGGATAAGGATAGAGTAATTTGGCGCCCCATGAGACAGTAGCTAGCAATTTGAGCACCTAACGAAAATTTCTAACTTTTGAAATAATTGAGGAGATAAAAAAAAATCTCACCTCTGTTCTCTGATTATCCCTTGTAATTTTGAACAATGGCGCGTTTTCCAAATATGGTTTTGCAAGTGAGTTTTTCTCATTCCTGATAGTATACATGATTTATTTTAACTCTTATATTTTAAAAAATACTTTTCCTGTGTTTCAGTTTATATGCTTTTTTAGTACAATAATATATTCAGTATTTACATTTATATAATGAAACACTTGTGAAAACTTTACATTTTATTTATCACTAGCCGCCTTCTACTACCATCTTGTTCGACGGGAACATAATATGAATTGAATCTCTTATGCATAATTTAATATTCATGGTTCCCTTTAACAATTTTAAATTTCAAATTATGATATACATTTAACCCGTGTTCTTAAGTTTCATGCACATGTTCTGTTCGTTGTCTACATGAAAGTCCCTAATAGAGCCAATTGACTGGCTGTGTCATGCAACATTAAACTGCATATTGTCAGCATCAACTTCACTCTTATTCCTCTTGTAAAATATGCATTTGATTTTAACTTTAAACTGGCGCGTCACATTTTACTTCCAGCCGCATGTTAGCTGGATAAAAATATGCTGATTAGAACATACCATTAAACATTAAGATATTACATTGGCTTTCAACAATGATAGTGAAACACGCAATTAAATGTTTAAACTATGAAAACGGTTTTAATTACGTTGCAACAATGAAAAGTATTGTTGTAAATTATGCTAAAAAATATTTTTTTTAAATTTATTAAAATTAGAGAAAAAAAATTGTACGTAAACTTACTTAATATCATTTGAAAGGTAATTTTTGGCGCTCTCAGATGGTGCAAAAATGATTTTTTTTCTTTAATATTTTCGAAAGTTATTTAGGAAAAACGCCAAAATTTAGCTTAATTTTTAATTAATTAAATTTCTAATTCAAATTTTTTTTAAAGTGCTCCGAGGTGCACGTTCCCACTCTCTAAATTATGTTCGTTCCAAATTTCGTAGCTGTAGTGGTCTGACCTGTAGAGCGCCAACACACACTCACAGACACAGAAACATTCTCCTTTATTATTAGTAGAGATAAAAACAAATCTTTCAAATGTTATTA
>BGPR01001503.1:0-44794 GCA_013235015.1 Araneus ventricosus
ATTTCTTTTCTCATGTTGGGTTTGGGTACAGATAATTTTACATATATATTTATAATACTTTCTAAAATTAATGAGTTAAGATTTTCTAAAGATTTCAGAAATTAAATTATGATACAAAATATGCTTTCTCTACTATAAAGTTAATTTTAAAGTTAAGCCTACTATAAAAGTTAAATTTAAAATTATCTCTTTGAAAATATTACGTTTGTAGAGATAATCGCTTTTATGTGCATCCTCTAAGTGCTAGAAATATTTCCTTTTAGTTTGTCAGTCTCATGTGCTCATTAATTTTTTTTGTTGCCAAAGCAAAATATATAAATGCTTAAATCTGAAGAATTTTATATGCATATTTGTTTATTAGGTATATTTATGTGTGAGCAACTTTAATTAGAAAAATAAGCTTTGTCAAGTGGTCCATTATCACCCTTATTTAGGTTTTATTTTATGCTGTTACATAAACTGTTATAGTTTTTAAAAGATATAAAATTTTATTTAGTATTTTTAGATAGAGGTTGCTAGAATATGTAAAAGACCTCTTTTTAGTATCATGAAAATTTTAGAGCAGCAATTAATTCTTTTGTGTTTTAAGGGTTTGTTTTTTTTATGTATCAGATGAGTGGAAATTGTATTAATCTTCAAAGAGAAATTGTTTTAAACTCGAGACTTCCTTATTGATGTTACAACCCATAATGGGGTGTGAAAATTTCTTTAATCTTTACTATTTCTAAATAAAGCATGTAAATAAAGCTCATGCAAAAATTTTTTAAAGCCTGAAGGATCCATTTTTTTTTAAATCTCTTTCAATCTTCATTTCATTTATCATTATTTAAAGTTTAATTTTCTTATTTATTCTAACCTTGGGGGGGGGGTATCAAAAGTTTAAAAATCCTGTATTAGGGTGACATTGTTTTTTTAATATTATGTTAATAATTTGTATCATTCTTTTTTGTAGCTCAGAAAAATGTAGATGATCAAATTAGGTAAAATTTTAGTATTACTCTTTTAAATTATAGTTCTTTTTATGTAAACTTTTTTCATATAGTTACTTCCGCTTTCTTCATTATTTTAGCAAATATTCGCCAATTTATGTTTATTATGAAAACCTAAAAAATTTAACTCTTTTTAGATGTTTTCTTAAATATGTTTTATAATTCATTGCTTTAAGCTAAAAAAATTTATTGCAAATGGTTTTGATTATCTCATTAATTGCGTTTGTACAGATATTTATTGATTACCCATTATGTATATTTGTCTATTTGTAGTGCATTAAATAGCATGAAAACATTCTTTTTGTTTATTGGACATTAAAAACTTAATTTCTATCTCTTTGTCTTTGAAAAAACCCCTTTTTTTGGATATGAAGTTTAATTTGTATTTTGTTACAGCATTGCTGTTAAGACCAAAGAGGAACTTTTGAATCAAAGAATTGCAATGAAAGCTATTCAAACAAAAATGACTACTTTAGTCAGTATCCTTTTAATACCTACCATACATTATGTTCTTTTTTAATTGGTGTTTCATTGTAACTAAGTAATTTAAGCTCAAGGAAAAGCAATTTTTAATGTCATAAAATAAAGAAATCTCTTAATCATATACATTTTCATCATAGTTAAAGAATTTCAATTTATGGTTATTAATCCTTCTAGCAGCAGAGACGACTTTTTCCATGTTCAGATAATTCGTATTTATATACTATATTGTGTTAAACATCCATGGATAAAGTATTCTTAACCCTCTGAGTGCCCGATTATTTTGATCAGATATATTCCAATTTAGAAAACTTGGCTTTTAAAGTGAATGAACCAATCTTCTTTCTGTATTTAATCATATTGCTGAAATCTTAAGAATGCTTTCTCCATGGATGTTTAAGAAAATGCACATATGAATGCGAATTACCTGCTTTTGAATTGGAACATGAAAAATGGAAAAAGCTGTTTCCACCACTAGGAGGGTTAAATGCCCAGTGTTGCCTTTAAGCGACATATCTAATTTTGTCTTCTAAAATGTTGTGAATAAGATCGAAGCTCTAATGCCTGTTGTGGCCAATAGCATACATATTGAAAATGTTATTAAATCAATTTACAACATATAGAGGGCAATCTGTGTGCTGATAAAAAAATTGTTGTTTTCCACTTGAGGTTGCATCTTTTTTGCTTTGTTTGTATGCTAGAGAATATCGTATTTTATTCTACAATGTTGAAGGAAATTCTTTATCTATATTATTTACTAGCCGGCTTCGGCAATCAGCTTGTTCGCCTTGATTATAGTTTTAATTGAATCTTGCATCATTTTATATTCATGGTTCCCCTAATAAAGTAAGCAGATCTTAGTAGATATTTAACCCATGTTCTTTTAGTGGCCTTGCACCTGTTCTGTTCATTGTCCCTAATGGAGTCAAATAACTGACCATATCATGTAACATCTAATCCACAATCATTCAGCTTGCTGGATATATTTCTTCATATACTTAGTCTTTTCATATACCTAATACGTATTTAATTTCAACATTACAATGGCACAACACATTATATGTATGGCCAGTGGCATGTTTGCTGAATTAAAACATGCTGAAAAAGAATTAAAACATGGCATCCATAATCTTCTTCTTGTACCTAATATCTCAGAGAGCTTGGTTTACAGATTCCACAAAGTGAAATAAAATATGAAAGCAAAATGTATATTGATATTACCTTAGCTTTCAATAATGAAAGAGAAACACGCAATTAAATATTTATTTAAACAATGAAAACGGTTTGAATTCTCTTGCAACAATGAAAAGAATTGTAGGTTATGCAAAAAATATTTTTAAAAGGTTATTATAATTAGAGAAAACATTGTATGACAACTTAATTGATAGCATTGGAAAGGTAATTTTTTGCACTTTCAGATAGCATAAAAATAATTTTTGTTCTGTTCAAAACCGTGAAAATTTCGGTTAATTTTTAATTAATTAAAATTTTTAAAAAACTTCTCCAAGGTGCACATTCCCACCCTCCAAAGAAGGTTCGTGCCAAATTTCATAACTCCAAATTAAGCTCTCTGTCCTGTAGTGTGCGAACACACAGATAGACACACACACAGACATTCTCCTTTATTATTAGTAGGCATTAAAATTCATCTTTGTTTGACATTATAGAATTTTATGAAGTAAATTTTTTTCTGAAATTAAGCCCAGGGTTGTCAGTTGGTAGCAAACTGTTTTTTAGCCATAAACCATATTTAAAACAAATAGGATTTTTTAAATTATTTTTCCCATATTTTATTCAAGAAATGAAAGTCAAAAAACATTTCAAAATGAATTTTAAAAAAATCAAGCTTTTAAGGGTTAAGATTTCAGAGATATGATTAAATATGAAAATGATTGGTTCATTCACATTAAAAACTAAGTTTTCTAACTTGAAAACTATAGGATAAAAATAATTGAATGCACGGAGGGTTAAATTATATTTCCATTGGCAAATCGGAAAATATTTTGCGTTTTCATTAATCCAACATTTATTTAAGAAGTGTAACTATAAAATAATTCAAAAGTGAGGAGAAAATCGGTGCTTTTTTTTTTCCTGCTTCTATTTAGTGATTAGCAAATTGTATTTGAGAGATAGTCTCTTTTTTGAGCAAAAAAAGTGCTATATGTATTTTGCAATTCTTTTGTAACTTAACAATATTCAATAGTAAGATTATATCTGCGAAGCAAATTTTTAATGAAGTATTACAATAAAAATTATGTAAAATGAAAAAAAAAAAAACATATTTAGTAATTTTCAGGAATTAATTTATTAATTACTACTTTTTAATAGTGTATTAATGCCTGTTTTCTATATTATATTTATATATGACTTGTATCTTATAATATAATTTAAAATATTAATTAACAAAAAACAGTAGTTATCATTTAAAGGAAAAAGACATTTTAAATTATTTCAAACTCTGTTATTGATAATTCAAAAGTAAGCAAATAATAAAAATAATTTAATCTTTCTCCATTTCTAATTGCATATCATTGATTAAAAGCAATGCCACTTTTTCGCTTTAAAATTAGCCTAAAAAAGGTACTTCTCTGTGTGAAATTAAGTAGGTTGCATTTTGTTATGTTCATTTCATAGTTTTTGTCATAGACTTAATAACTAACTGGGTGTGCTTTTTAATTTCTGTGATCTTGCTGATGTTTGATGTGAAGAGTTCCTTAATTTCTGGAAGACCGTTTTCCAATCATCAACAGTCTAGTTCAAAGAATAAATCTGAGGAAGAGAAGAGACTCCATTATATTGGCCCTGGTCATCAGTGGTTGTTTGATTTTATTCCTCATCTATTCCTTCCACTGATACTGTGTGTTGAATTTTAATCGAATGTGTATGATTTAATCCTTTTTGAGAAGAATGTGTAAGATTGTTGACTGTATTTCTATTGATATGTGTACAAAGAGGTGAAATTAAATGGTTTCTATTTTGCTTTATTGTGTTCCTCATTTTCTGTCCGAGATTTAACGGGTATGAAACTATTTATGATATTTTTCAAAAAAAGGAACCTTCCCCTTTTTTTTTAAAATTTGGATCCAGGTAATTTAATTTTGTTTTGACATTATTTTGAAGTAGGCAAAAATTTCTATTTTTAAACAAAAATCTGTATCTACAACATGCACACAGCACAAGATGCTTTCATTACATGTTTCAGTATCCTTATTACGTTTTTACAAGTAGAAATATACATCTTCACACACTTGAACATGTTAGCTATTTCAAGATTTGTCGATACACCATGTTCAAATTTATATGAGGTTTGTTGATTTCAATGAAGGGAAAGTGTTCAAAATTCTGTTTATAGCATGAAGTTCATATGCCTCTAGAAAACATAACTGAAACCCATCTTGGTTTATTAAAAAAATATTGTGTAATTACTGAATATCTTCATAAATTGAATGCTAAGCAGTCTGATAGAACAGAAATAACTATATTAGGAATTCTTTTTCTGTTTAAAAAAATTAGCTGTTTATTATATTCAGATATATTAAATATTTTGAAATTGCAGTCTCCTTTTGTTTGTCATGTAAACAGTTAGATAATCGTGATGGATTAATTCAAAATTCAATTAATTGTTTGGAAGAAAGGAGCTTACACGGTGGCATAGCTATGGGGGGCGGTCTGTTCCAGGTGGCAAAATTAGATATGCAGGAAAAAACTAAGAACAGTGGCATTAGCTCACTCATTGCGTGCACAAAAAAAGAGCTAATATAATTATAATTTGCGATTTTGCAACCTATCTGCAGTGATCGAGGTCATCAAACTAGGAATTACGTTACTATTAAAATGGTTGTTTTCCCTGGAATTTTTTTTTATTTTGAGGTTTTTGTGCCCTATGTAACTTGTAATGGCAAATGTTGTAGCGATGCCACTGAGTTTGTATATAAAAGATACTTTTTTTCCTCTTGAAAATAAATCGGATATTGCAGTAAAATCTGCCTTATTTCATATTGTAAATTATTAGGCAGCAGAAATATTTATTGTATATTTTTTAACTTCATAATTCACCACATTAGTTTTAAAAAAATTGCATGTAATCTGAATATTGTTGTAAGTTAGATAACTGAAAAAAAGGATTATTAAATTTCTGAGAAATATAATTTCATAAACAATGAATGATGATATTATCTAATCATTGGTCAATAGCTAAGTTGCTAGGTAGACATACACTTCCAATTGGAAAGGTGCTTTAAATGAAGTAAAGAATTATTTTGTTTTGGGAGGGGCTGACTGAGTCAATAAATATATTGCTTAAAAAAATTCTGAAATCTAAAATTTTATACAGCTCTCCTCCTGTCCTATTGGGGCCGCAGTGGCCTAGTGGTAAGGTTTCGGCTTTGGAGCCAGATAGTTCCAGGTTTGAAACCAGATTCCACTAAAGATGTTTCATGTATGGGACCTGTTGTACGTTAAATTATACATAGTGGCTAAATTTCCTCCCGTTGCTGGGGTTTGGAAGTTTGGAGGAGTGCCAACTCGGGTGTCATCCTCATCATCTGACTACGATTCAAAATTACGCAGTCTATCCCAAAATAGCCCTCATTAATATAACTAAACTAAACCTGTCTTATTAATTGTATTTAGTAAAATAATTTTGGCACACTAACATTTTAAACAAATGAAGGTCCACTTTTTTTTTACTAAAACTGATCGAGTTATGGAGCTTTAAATTTCTGTACTTTAGACAATTGCTTCAGATGAATTCTGCATCCTCAAGAAAGTTCTTAAGGAGTCGTAAGCAAATTGGAATTACGTATTAATATTTTATTTAGTTTAGAAGAAGAAAATAGTCCATGGAAGAGAATCTATAAGTAGAGCAGGTTTAATAAATCGTATTCCTTTGCATGTAAATGTGCTACACCAAAAATGTTGCATAATGTTCAAGAAGAATTTGTTTCAAAGTTGTGTTTCTGTTTTTCAGTCACGGGAAGTCGCTTTTCGCAAATATTATGGTAAAGTTATTTTTATTTACAGTTCACATTGTTAATTAAAACTGCACTTTAAATAAAATTTTATTTTCAATGAAATGAGATTATTTTTGTTGTTTACCTCACCAGCTGTGTTATTTTTCAAGTGCAATCTAATTATAAAATCTATTTAAACTTTTTTTATTAGGTTTTTATACAAAAACATTTACAATGGCATTTTTTTTTATCAAAATATTTTACTTTTGCAATGGCCTATGATAGTTTCTTGAAATATATTTCTATACAAACCCTATTGTTCAACACAAAAGATGTTTTAAATTTAAGCAGCTATAACTGTCAGTTTTAGCCGCAAAAGCATGGTCGTTTTCTTTATTTAAAATGTTAGCATGTCAAGATTTTTTTTATTAAATATAAACTACAGAATTGTATAAAAATTTAAATTTTGTAATTTTTTTCAGCAATATATTTATGACTCAAACAGCATAAAAAATAATTCTTTACTACATTTAAAGTATTTTTTCCAACTGGATGTATATACCTATCTCTAACTGTTTATAAATTAACTATTTGCCAGCAATTAGAATGGGTGCCCTTTGTATATTTACAAAGGTTTTTACTTTAAATCATTCACAGTTTTGAAAATTCTATGATCTGAATAATTTTAGCAGGCATTTTTGCATCGAATGATGTTATGCAACTATATTGTCCTGTTCTCGACTGGCAACTAGGGTTTCTTTCCCAGGAAATTGTGTAAGATTTTCATTTTCCCAGGAACAAACGCTATGACTAATATAAAGATGTCTAAAAACATTATGACTAAAAAAATAAAAATTCTATGACTAATATAAATGAAGCTATAAAAAAAAAGATAAGGGATATTGATCATCTCTTAAGGTATCCGACTGGTTTAAAATCGTCGTTTTTGATGAAATTATCAAAAATCATTTTATGACTTAAGTGCTTAAATGTAAAAGAAAAGCATTTTTTATGAAAAATTACCAGTTTAGTAA
This sequence comes from Araneus ventricosus, assembly GCA_013235015.1. NCBI lineage: Eukaryota > Metazoa > Arthropoda > Arachnida > Araneae > Araneidae > Araneus > Araneus ventricosus. The sequence goes on from BGPR01001503.1 coordinate 7,456, forward strand.
CTATATTCAGCTATATCTCAAAACTGTTTTGAAATACAAGAAATATTTTAGAGCATAACACAGATAACTGTCACAAAAATGTACTCTTACAGAGGATTTATGTATATTTAGAATATGATTTTGTCTGTGACTGTTAGCGTAAGGCAAATATTTGTCATTTTTCTTCAAATTTCTCAGGTTTTTTTTTTTTAAATATTATTTTGAAAGCCTAATTTTACATTATTTTCATAGTTTTAAAACACATGCAGTTGAAAAATAACATTAAAAAATAGATATAAGTTATTTTTCAAAAAAATGTCTCCGAACACAGTCGGATACCTTAAGAATGATATTTTACAAAATTATGTTAAAGTAGAGTGTAGCTGTAAAAAAAATGTTTTTTCATACACTAAAACAGGCTGGAATAGCTTGTTGGCAATGCTTGAAAAATTTTTAGAGATAAAAGCAATAATTTTAAAAGCATTAATTGATATTAAAGAACAACAAATTTTGGCTAATATAGAATTTGAAACTGACTGCAATTGTAGCAGGCTTGAAGCCAGTAAAAATTTGCTTAGAAAAACTATGCAATAAAAACGCGACTTTACTAACTGCCAATGAAGTATTTACTTTCATTATTAGAGAGTTGACCCAACAAAACTGAGAATTTGCTAAGAATATGAAATGTTCTCTGGGCTAAAGGATATGCGAGAGACGCAATTTTAATTTAGTTGGATAATGCAATTTAAATTTTGGGAGAAAGTATGGTGCTGCTGCAGTTATTGTTGATCTTTCACGTTTACCGAATAAAAACTGTTTGATTCAATAAGCTAAAATAATTATGACAATGCTTTTTATGAGAGGAACACAAATCTCTGTCCAACTCTTCGCACTCAGAAGGAAAGAGAGCATGCGAACTTTGGAAGAGACATCTTGAACGTTGTACGAAAAACTAGAAAAAGAATCCGCTCAAAGACAAAGATTCTACATTGTTTCACTTCACTAGCAAGAATTCTAGCTTGAGCAAAATAGTGAGGCAAGAACTGCAGTTATATGACTCAATAGATATAAACTAGGTGAGGCTTTGTAAATAATTCCTCCAACATCAGCTGAAGCCGAGAGGGCATTTTCTGCTGCCGGGTTTTTCATAGCAAGCTAAGATGTAGGCTGAGTGATGAAAACATAGATTGCTTATGTTTTTTAAATCATACTTTAAAAATAATTAATATGTTTTATTTGTATTTTGTAGCTCAATATATAAAGGAGTATATATTTAGGAATTTATGAATACCTTTATTGTGTGTAGTCATTATTGATATCAATTAAAAATAACTAATTTTTAGATTTTTTCAAATTTTGATGCATTTCTGTGAATGTCTGTTATGTTCCCAAGATTTCTAGGCAAGGAAAAAAAAATCAGAAACCCTAAAAAAAACCATGTCCACTGACGAAGAAATCTGTGTTTTAACCAAGGTCAGGAGCTACCGGATATGACTCATGTTCCTGAGATAACGTCTATCGGCGCATCAATTAGTCAGCTATTATAAAATACCCTTTTTACGATTGTTGAGCACTTTTCAAGTTTTGGACTTTTGGCCAGGATTTTGCTACAAATACTCCACTGTGAGCTGGTGGATTCCAATTTCGACCGATTCCACTGAAGAACCGTCGTGTATAGTTCAGCAACGGATTCCGAGACTAGCACGTTTGGACGATTTTACACCGGAAAGGGGTGTCAGGCAGTGAGTCATATGAGCGCATTTCCGGAGTTCTTTGTTAGATCACGCTCAGTAAAATGTAAACATCACCCTTCCATTCTTCACTTTCCCCCTATTTTGATAAAAATTCCGCCCAGAGCATGCGCAAAAGCGCGGAGGGTTTCCAAATCCGTTGCTAAACAATACTGGGCCTGTTGCACGTTAAATCATACGTAGGGGACCAGATGTCCTCCCGCTGATGTGGTGCGGAAGTTTTGGAAAGGAGGTGCCAACTCAAGAGTCGTCCTCGTCATCTGATTGAGTTCAAAGTTTCGAGGTCCATCTCAGAATAGTCCTCGTGTTGTTCGAAACGGGACGTAATGTAACTAAACTAAACGGCAGGGAGAGGGGATTGAAATAAGCGGATATTTATTGGAATGTGTGGTGGATGAAGGATGGTCACTGATGACAGCGGCATAGCGATGGGGGGGGGGGGCAGATCACCCTGGAGCCAGATAAAATGAGGGGATTTAAAAATATCATGCCCCGGGCGTGATTTACATTAGGTAAGCCATCAATGACTTCTGGGGGCGAACGAATCATATTAAGCCCTGGGCGTCATTTATCATAGCTACGCCACTGACTGATGAAATTACTTTTAAACGTTCTGGTATTTTTAACACCCACAATTTTAACCTTTATGAGCATGATGATTCACATGATTTGAAATCGCATGCTTACAAAAAGTTCCCCGTTAATGTTTGAACTGGCAAGGTGCACGACCATTTGGTAGGGTCATATTATGCACTTAACGGCCATACCCATATAGCAATTTTCGTTTGAAACACAGTTGCAGCAGTCTTGCTCTGCAAGCTTGCAGCAAGTTTGACACGGCACGACCACAAGTTTGGCAATAAGTTATCGTAAACGACGAAATTACCATGCGTCAAACTTACAGAGATATATATCTCCCCCCCCCCCTTTCTTCAATGCCTTATCTACTGAGGGATCTCCTTTTTTTCCTTTTTTTATTATCGCGGAATAGGACGATGGGGTTGCCTTCCTACAGAGGGGTGATCCTTTTTCCACTCTCTTTTATTATCGCATAATAAAACGGTGGGGTTGTCTTCCCCCTTTTCCTCCGTCGCACACTGAGTTATTTTTAAAGGAACTTACTTTTACAATCCGAGGTCATGTAGAAGACAGCGCCATTCGAACCCACGATCAACGGTTATGCTAACCACAATACCAGTTGAGACTCCAGCAGAGAAGGGAAGAATGGAGTTTTTGCTTCGTCATTGTGTCATGTTCTCAAGTTTGTCGTGTCAACTTCGCGGCAAACTTGTTTTCTCAAGGAGGGTGGTCGATTAAGCTATGTTACTTTGCAGGAGTTTCGCTGCACATTTGTCACGTCAAGTTTGCCATGACAACATAATAATAAGAAAAAATCAAACTTGCTGCAAATGTGCATGCTATCTGGGTACGTTTGGTATCTTTCTATAAGATGTCTTGCTTTCCTCATATATAAAATGCATATCAACAAGCTCTGCGTTCGTATAGCAATGGATATTGCACAAAATCCACATTGGGAATGAAGATTCACCGCGCCGCACCTCTGCCACTTCAAAGTGCCATTTCCGCTCATGCATTCTATGACAAACTTCGTTAATTTTAATCCTCTCAATCAGCACTTGATATTTTATAATCGCCTTGTATTAGAGTTAAATCTATTTGAACTAAATGCCTTAATGCAACAGCTCACAAGTTTATTTTGTTTACAATGGCAGAAAGACCGTGACAACGGATTTTCTTTTTTGAGAGACAATGATTTTTTTAGTTAAATAATTTGAACAAAATAAATTTAAGTCTTGCAGTTTCGATTAGGCAAGATTGAATTGATTGTTGAGGAATGGGCTTTTTCATCTCTCCATTACTCACATTTTCTGAGTTTTAGAAAAACATAAATGACTATCCAGAGAAAAATGTTGTACCTTTCTTGAGTAAGTCCCAGATACCACGTAAGTTTGCAGCAAGTTTGATTTTGACTTGATATTACCTTGTCATCGCAAATTTGACGCGTCAAGCTTGAAACGAACTTGTAGCAAGTTCACCGTGACAACTAGCACCATCTCCTTGCAATGCAAATTTGCTGCAAGTTTGCAAAACAAGTTTGATGCAAAGATAGCATAAAGAGATAATTATCTTTGTCTCTGTTTAAAAAAAAACATCCGATTTTTAATAGCATCTCCTAGACCATCCTTCTTTTTATTAATTCAATAAATCAATGATTATCATTGATAATTTGTAAAAAAAAACTAACTTTTTTTATAAAAAATTTTTGAAACATTTTCCATCTTTTTACTAAATATAACACTCGCACTTTAAAGAAAACTATATCGCCTTTTTCTTAATGTTGAAATTTTAATGTTTATAAACAAAATTAAACCGAAAAAACAGTCAGTGTTTGTTGAAAAATAATAACTTATACATTTTGTCCCATTTTAAAGTAATTACTTTTGAACTCTAATTTCATAATTTATTCTACTAGCAAAACGTAGTTATTAGCGAAAATCGCTCTCTCTTTGACTTCAAATCATATTCTCAACTCAAAAAATTAATGAAATCAAGAAAACAGTTTAAAATAAATCGTATACGAATCGAATCGAACGATGTATTAGGGAAATCTATCTTCTTCTCCCACAGTTTAACTGGCCGAGTGGTCAGCGCGTCTGCTTCGGAACCGGTAGGTCGCGAGTTCTAATCCAGGTTGTGTTCGTACTCTGTTTTTGCTATAATTTGGAATGAGTTTGACTCGGCAAGCTTGCTGCAAGTTCGCCCCATGGTAACTTCGAAGCTTGCGTTAACTTGCTGCAAACTTGTTTCACGCTTGCACTCTTGTCGTGTCAAATTTGTAGCAAGCTTGCAGATTTGCAGTGCAAGTCTGCTGCAAGTTTACTGCAAACTAAAATTGCTATCTGGGGTTGTAACTGCAGAGAGTCTTTGTAGATGTGGGGAAGCTTTCTGAGCAACATTTCGTTTAAAAGAGTACATGTTTAGGAGTTTTGTGGAAAAAGCAAAAATTTTGAAAAAAGCTATATTATCAATTTTAAAAAGTTAATAAATAATTATTGTGGGTTTTAATTTTCAAGCTATTTTCCACTTAAATTGTCCTTTTTGACTAAAAGGTTGTGAAATAAGTTATATCGTCAGTCAAACAACTCAAATTTTCTGTGGTTTAAATTATAAATGGCTACCCAGAGAAAAAAAAGTTGTATCCTAGATAGCATGTACACTTGCAGCAAGTTTAATTTTTCTTGATATTAGCTTGCCCTGACAAACTTGATGTGACAACTTTGCAGCAAACTTCCTGCAAAGTAACAAAGCATAATCGACCAACCCACTTGCAAAACAAGTTTGCTGTGAAGTTGTTATGACAAACTTCACATCACGATTGCAGAACAAGTTTGCTGCAAAGATGATACAGCACACTTACAGATAATCTTTGTCTCTGTATTAAAAAAACATCCGATTTATAATAGCATCTCCTAGACTGTCCTTCTTTTTATTAATTCAATAAATAAATGATAATTTGTAAAAAAACTAACTTTTTTATAAAAAAAAATTTGAAAAATTCTCCATCTTTTTACTAAATATAGAACTCGCACTTTAAATAAAACTGTATATCACCTTTTTCTTAATGCTGAAATTCTAACGTCCATAAACAAAATTAAACCTAAAAAACAGTCAATGTTTGTTGAAAAATAATAACTTACATTTTGTCCTATTTTAAAAGTAATTACTTTTGAACCCTAAATTCATAATTTATTATACTAGCAAAACGTAGTTATTAGCGAAAATCTCTCTTTCTTTGACTCCAAATCATATTCTCAATTGAAAAAATTAATGAAATCAAGAAAACAGTTTGAAATAAAACGTGTTGATGTACCGATGTATTAGTGCAATCTATCTTTCCCTATCAGAGTTCCGCTGGTTGAGTGGCTAAGGCGTCTGGCTATGAAGTGGGTTGTCGGGGGTTCGAATCCGAGGTTTGTCTGCGTACTCTGTTTTTGCTGTAGTTTGCAACGAGTTTGATGCAACAAGCTTGCGGCAAGTTCGACTTGTGGTGACTAACTTGTTTCAAGCTTGAACTCTTGCCGTGTCAAACTTGTTGCAAGCTTGCAAGTTTGCTGCAAACTAAAATTGCTATCTGGGATATTTCCTGACTAAATAATAATTAGAGTGAGTTTGTATACAAGTGGGGAAGCTTTTTTGAGCAACATTTCTTTGAAAAGAGTGCATGCTTAAAATTTTGGTTCAAAAAGCAAACATTTTGGAATATAATCTGGAAATATAGAACTATTTAATGTTCTATGAAAGCACACTTTAACATACGTTTTTCTAAGATAAAAATATCTATCGTTTTTTCGCACATTTTATAGTCATTACATTTTTATCAATTTTACTTGTGGCGGGTTGTATCGGACATGAAAAATATATTCAAGGAGATAATTACTTTCGGTTTCACAGACAACTTTTTATTATTAGGCAGAGATGTTTTTGAGAAATTTATAAAAGTACAAATTACAGATCTTAAAACTAATATATGATAAGAAAGAGGTATAAATCGGAAAAATTAAAAAGTTACCAGTCTTTGAAAAATTAACAATTCGTTTTAAAGACGAATGCATTCTGTTTTTACATTTTTTTTGGTAAAATAAACATAACATTCGTAAAACAGGTTGTTTCCTTCAAGATCGGCGCAATTTTCGTGAGTCCAGCCTTCACAAATCCGACACTGAATCCAGCCTTCTTCAAAGGTTGCAGAACAGATGATGCAGTGAGTCTCTTCGCCTTCTGTATTTTCTTCTTCAGATTTTAGTTCCATTTTTGCTTTCATTTCAAGTCTTTTTTTGGATGTTCGAGGTGTAATCAGTTGTTATCTTTTTTCTTGAACTGATTTTTCCCTTTTTTTGTCTTTATTGGAACTGCTAGGAAGTGGCGATATCTCCTCTAAAATATCTTGAGATCAGATATTTTGGGAAAATCCTCAATAAGAGAAATAATTGTACTGCTATCATTTTCAAAGACTACTCGAAATTCCTCTATCTGCTCGTCTGCTACTGGTTTTAAATGACCGGGCAAGCTCAAAATTGTGGTAGATGTGGCAGCACCATTGTGTCTGGTACAACCCGAAACATCAAGGACCAAAACATCGGTCACAACATACGTATTAGTAAGCCTAAGTAGATTTACGGCCTACAACTTTAAAGACAATAAATGGTGTTTTCAACAATAAACCAACTAATAGTCACTTTCAGGCAAGCTATGACAACCTGAAGTTATATTCGTTCACTCAAAAAACTGTTGAAAAACTAAATTTTCTGCCACATGTCAACAACACTGTCGTTTCACTAAATATAGTGGCATGTGAACTTTCGACCTTCACCCAGCACCCTGGTGTCTTGACAGGTCCTGCCTCCTACAGCAAATGTAAGAAATACCGTTTGTCCGATACTAGCTGCCGTCCTATACTACCCTACCTTCTCTTTCATAGTTATATCGTCAGGATTGTAGGTCCGTATCAAATTTCGAACTAAATCTGGCAAAGAGTTGCCTGTCTGTCGGTCTGTATAATCCCATATTTGTGAACACAATAACTCCTAATCGCTATGACTTAGATAAATAAAAATTGATATGATGTCTGCTAACATTAATTGTAGATCCGTGCCCAATTTTCGTTTAAATCGGTTGAAAAAAAGGCGTTCAAATTGCATATTCGGTTTCTTCGCCATTGTACGACGCAAAAAAGGCGTGAACTATTCGCGCGTTTTCCCCCCCTGGGGGGGGGGGGGTTAGGGAATCGTCCATGTTACTGCCGCTCTGTTATTTTTTCCCCCATCCGAGTTAGGGAGGATACGAGAAAGTTTTGGGTAAACCACTCCCGCTGGTTTTTGTGTTGGGTGCACGTTGTTACTATAAGAATAAATTTTTAAAAATACGCTGATTCGATTAACCTTCAGTTTCTGTTGTCCGTCATGATCCAAAAAAATATCGACGAACAGGCCGACATCTTAAAAACTGCCCACGGATTACTTTTACACCCTACTGAATAAAGTTGCAAGAGTCTGTACTGTATGATGGCGGAAGTGACTAATCGTCGATGGCGGAGGAGTGGACAGATTTTAAAATAGTGTAGGTTTATAGTATTGTTTTGAATTTCTTCTTTTTGGATCAATGGTTTTCTTCCTTATTTTGCTTCCAATTCTATCCGGAATAAGTTCAGGTCACAGAGGAAAATTATTTGACCTTAAAGTCGTTTTTCCTCGACAGAAAACCTATTCTAATTTTGAATCTGGATGGATGGAGACCTCTGAAGAAATCATCCATCGGATTCTTCTTCTTCCTCGTTCTTTTTCATTCGTTTATTGTTTATCTTATTGTATTTTAACCTCTTTCACAGTTTTAATTTTCTTTAATTTGTTTTAATATCTTTATAGTATTACAATACATTTCTGTATATTACTACTGTTATATTGATCGTTTTGTAAAATTAAATACAACATGTGTGCAGCATATCCACTTTCAAAGGATTTTATTTTTATTCTCATCCAAGCCAGCTGTGAAATCACGTTAGCGTATATACAGGGTTCCCACTTGAATAAGGGCTACCCCCTCTTAACGTCAAAAGGACGGCAGCTATAATCGGGAAAGTAGTGTTTAGGCATCGTAAAACGTCAATGCGTTATGCAATGAGAACACTTACAACGCCACCTGGTGGCAAAGTACGGAGTTGGCGTTTCTATCTCGAAACCGGTTCAAAATAGCGGAAAAATGTCAATTACAAAGTTGGAGAGCTTTATCGATTTAGTACAAAAAGACACCTTGTCCTTGTGCACATTAATACGAATAACAACAAGCTTAAAATGCACATTTGTTTGTTCTCGATTTCCGAAACTGTGATATCTCAAAACGGGTTGAAAAGAAGAAGAAGAAGAAGAAAAAAAAAAATACTTATCACAAGATATCTTTATTTTCGGTGTTCAAAGTGCTCTCCATCATCTGCAATACATATTTGAGCCTTTGTTTGAATTTCACTTTGCACACGTTTTAGCTTGTAGTTGGTGCGCTAGCACAAGCAACAGTAATACGTCATCGAAAGTCCTGCATTGTTGGCAGAAAGGTTCATACTTCTGCTGTTTGAGTTATTCCCGCAGGAAAAGGTGTAGCAGGGTCATTTTTTTGCCCGAAAAATAACTTTTTCTCGTTTTGTCCATGTCTTATGACATCCCAATTTCGGAAAATGCGAGCAAACAAACGTGCATTTTAAGCGTTCTGCTCTTCGTATTAATGGGCACAAGGTGTCTTTTTGTACTAAATCGTTATTGCTCTACAACTTTGTAATTGGGATTTTCCCTCTGTTTCGTACCGTTTTCGAGATAGGAACGCTAACTCCAGAGTTTGCCACCAGATGGCGCTGTAAGTGAGCACATCGCATAGCCGGTTTACTACCTAGACACTACTTTCATGACTATTGCTGCCGTCCTTCTGAAGTTAAGAGGGGGTGGCCCTTATTTAAGTGGGAACCCTGTATTGAGAGATTTCTGTATCCGTCTATTCGGTTTTCCGTCAAAGCTTTGGTCCGGATGGTGAATCGAAGTTTTACTATAATCTGAAGGCAGACGAATCAAGCCTAAAACATTGTAATGCTTCGATGCCTTCGGATTGGAGGTTCGAATAGCTTTAAAATTTTTTCATTACAATTTTTAAGACAATTAAACATCACTTCACAAATATTCTTACTGTACCTAGACTTCAGAAAAGCAATTGGTCAAATCGATCAATTTTGTACATCAGACGACACCTAATGATGTTAAAAATTTCAAGAAGGAATTAATGTCCTCATTCGTAGACTTCTCGCAGTAGTATATCCCTATTTCGTCAGTAAATTGAAATAAAGTTCATACAAATGGGAAAATAGTTTAAACGAGAACACGCCATCCATTTGCTACAACCCGTTTCTCCAACTTGCCAGGAATATCACTGTACGGTTTCTCGAAGATGCTTCGTACGATAAATAAAATCATTCTTCATTTAAAAAAGGGTCCGTACTGGAGAGTTATATATGCCGTACGCTAATTGGGGGTGGACTCGACTTTTTAAAATAGCGCCATCATTTTGCAAAAAACTATTTTCGAACTTGCTAGGCTCATTGCAAAACGGTGACACTGCTTGCTATAAACTGAATTTTTCAGTTAGCCTACGACTTATACATCTGCAAAACAAAATCGCAGAATATTAATATGAAACCAACTTCCTGTGACACAAATATCTGAATTTGTGGCAAACATAAAATTCTTGATGTATCACAAAAATGCTATGCATAATATCCCCATATGAAGGAACAAACGGCTATGAGCAGAATTGCATTCGCATCGCATATCCTTCGCCACAGTGGCTTTTCGATTATGCCTTCAGCTGCCAAAGTTGCTTCTTCTTCGGCTGAAAATTGTTCTTCACTTTCAGCTGCACTCGACTGGTTTGAAACACCACATATGAAGAAGAGTATCTTTTTCCAAGCCGGCCTTTCAATAATAGCATCTGAAAATAATAATTATTTTGAAAGTATATGCTTTTTAACAGAATAAACACGCAGAATTCAATAATTAGTTATTAAAAAGCCACATAAAATTAAATAATTATTTTTGCAAAGTTTCATATTGATGTCAAATGTTAAATCTAGCTTTTTATTCATTTGTTTTCAGAAATTGCGTTATTAATTTTTCGTTAAAAAATAAAATTAAAAATGCTGTTAGCAAAACTTAAAATCTTTTGCTGATCAATTGTATTTTATTCTTATAAATAATTTTTCTTTTCCTGATGTGTATTAACTAGAAAAAATTTGAAAAATGTATAAAGCTAAAAGCATGCAAAATTGTAAAAGTTGCTGAAACACAAATGCGGAGAATTTAGGAAACGAGTGATTCGTTGTTGTGTAACAGATACTTTTTTGCGAACAAAAAACTTGAGCAAATTATAATTTTGTAAGTTTAAAAGAAAAAAGATACAATAGTCGTGTTGAATAAAAATAATTATATTTTTTCGCCATAAATAGCACAAATGTCTTTTAAAGCTATCTGTATCACTGAACTATATAGTAGTGATAACTAGTAGCTCTGTGAACAGTAGACCTCCCATCCGTGGAAAAAAAAATCGACGGTAGACTGTCTCTGCGAAACGGCCGCTGGAATTGAGGGGCGTAGACTTACTTACCTTACTCAACTGCGACTTTGTGTGACTAAAGTAGCTTTATGTGACAGTTGACTCTATAGTCTATAATGACTATTAGTCTAGTGTGACTACGTGACTCTATATATGTAAAATTCTTTGTAATTTTCACCTACTTTGCCACTTGATTGCGACTAAATTGTAATTCCAAATTCTGAAATTCGTTTTGCAATCTTCAATGTTCACCTTCTCTGTTAAATGAAACTAAAACCAACTCTCTATGTTATTTGGTTGCGGAGCTATAAGCGTTTAACTTCAGCACGAAATTCGACGTAATTCAACAATTCTTGAGTAAAATTTTGCTCGATCGATGAATGAATTGCCTTATCTGCGTACGCGCGCATCCGTCGCTGTGACGACATCGAAATTTTTCGTGAATTTCACCAGCTTTGCATCTCGACTGTGACTAAACCGTAATTACACATTCTAAAATTCTCTTTGCAATCTTCAATATCTACCCTTCTCTGTTAAATGAAACTAAAACCAACTCTCTACGTTATTTGGTTGCGGAGCTATAAGCGTTTAACTTTACCACGAGGAGCGTCGTAATTTGTTCCTTTCCCGTTACACCATTAGACCACTATGGAGAGACGTAAGTCTACGTCAAAATCTAAGATCTGTTCCTCATTGCAGTCTTTACAGGTACAGCCATTTTTTTTCTGAATGATAATCATTCACACAAGTCTCTACTTTTATGAGTATTAACAAAATTACAAAAAATGTCTGCTTTTATCAGTATTAACAAAATTACAATTAAATGGCATTTGCTATCATTGGTATTTTTCGAAGGCATTATGAATGGATTCCGCTTGGCTAGAATCGTTGAAAAAAGCTGAACATTACTTGAAACGGAATTAAAAAATAGCGTTACTGCGTATCAAACATATTTACAGACAAACAAACGAGTTAAAACAGGACCTCCCTTCGCCCGGTCAATTAAATATTATAGTAATCCAGTGGCGTAGCGAGGGTAAATGGCGCCCGGGGTTTAATATGATTTTTTCGCCCCCAGTCGTCATCAGAGGCTTAGCAAGTGCAAATGGCTTCCGTCGCATGGTATTACTTTTTTGCCCCTTTGTCATATTTTGCTTTAAAAATAATAGAAACGCGCTAATGTTTTATCTTAATGGCTCCCCCTAAGACTGGCGTCCGGGGTATCTATACCCCCTCGCCCCCCGGTTCCTACGCCACTGTAATAATCTAACCATTCTTTAACACTTTTGCATTCATTGGTTTCACAGTGAAACCACACATTCAGCATTTTTTAACTGCGCATGTGCGAAACGTAGCATAATTTGTCTTTCATAACTTAAGAGAGATATATATAGGACAACTTATATAAAAATTCCAGTTCAATACCGTTCGTATTCAGAAAGATATCGGCATTGCAAGAGTTAAATTGCTTTTGATCTCTAAGAGAAACAAAATGACGAGGGTTCTTGCACAAATTGATAATTTTTAAAATTGAATCTTCCAAAGTAATATTGAATTTTAGGAAGGTTGAATATCCTGAACACTCTCGTATATTTATAAATTAAATACAAAATTTAAATTGCATTTCGATGATAACTTATTCGGAGAAAAATAGCCCGTTACCGTTCATTGGTTTCGCTGTGAAACCAAAAATTTCCGAAAATAAAAGTGCTAAATGTTTTTCCTTTACATATTTATGATCAGCTACATGTCTAATACACATTCACCCGTAATGGCATCAGACACGGGGACATGAGGCGGCGTTCTGTCTAATACACATTTTTGAAATAACTTTAGTAATTTTCAAAACGAAACATGTAGTAAACTTGCAAGGGTTAACTTGTGAATTTAATGAAACCAGAGGCGGCGCCAGAAATTTTCCGACGGGGAGGCAAGACATCTCCGACGGGGGGGAAAGCGAAATTTCTCTAATACAATAACACACAATATTTAATTAAAGGTAATTAACTATTAATTAGCGAATTCAATTATAATAATTAATTATTTGGAATAATTAGCTATTTGTATAATGTCGGTGCAGTAAGAATTATCTGACGGAACGACAAGCAATAATAGAAAATGAAGAATTAAAAACATAAATCTCGTAGCAAATGAAGTGTACCGCACTGATATTGGGGAAAAAATACAGATTGTTATCTAAATCTCATAACTAAATAAAATAATAGCCGAAACAAGTGAAAATAATTATTAACTTTTTTTTTAAACCTATAAATGCATAACTACATATTTAAAATTATTGGCAAAATCAGAGGACCGGTTCCCCAGCTCCATATACTGGACTGATATCGATAATTTTTATTTCATATGGAAGCTTATGATATGTCATTAATGGTCGCCTGCATCTACTACCTTCCATTTTCGAGAGAAACCGAAAAAATACTTCTCTACTGCACATTCTCTTTTGGGAAAAATCATGAGATAGTTCCCCAGCCTGATTGACCGATTTCGACAACTTTTACTGCATATGAAAGTTTTTGACGTTTAGATATATCATCACTGGTCCCCTATCACCCACCGCCCTCCATATTCTAAATACATCGCAAACTAAAGCTTTCCTAGTGTACCTCAGGCTCTACAACCGCCAACTTATTTCTCCAAGTTTCAAGCATAAGTACATGATATTAAAATTAGAGGCGAACAGCTGGTCGCCAAAGGCGGGTAGTCTATATATTTAAAATAATTTTCTATACCAAAGGACCAATCCAACCACTGGACCTATTTTGACATTTTTTTTCATATGAAAGCTTATGACTCCTAGGTCAGTCATCAGAGATCGCCTATCCCCCACCGACCCTCATTTTTTAGAGAAATCGGAAAAACACTACTTCACCGTACATTCTCTATGGGGAAAAACCTTGACCGAGTCCCCAGCCTCAATAACTGGACCGATTTCGCCAATTCATCTGATCACTTTGCAAGTATAGATAACCACTCAGAATGCCTCATGTTTATTGTGCAAGTTTAAAACAGTATTTTTGAACAGCTTTAATGAAAACGGTTCTTCAAAAAAGAACAAAATATCTACTCTAGGGGATGGAAACATTATTCAGAGTGATATCATATTGCATTTATGGTTCTGAAAACTTTTAGTCAAATTTGTGCAAAATATTAAAACTCAAATGTGAATTTTTCGTTGTCCCATATCCTGTTCCACTAATCTATATACAGTATTTAAAACTGAAAAAAGGTAGTGGTTGCGAAGCCCTGAGCACAGCGAGTTTGTCTCCCTCTTTATGTATATACTAGCAATACGCGCCCGTGGAATCAGGACTTCAACAAAATGAAAAAAAAAAACCCACAATGGCATGAAAAAGTTCTGAAAACAAAACAAAAGATACACATTATTGATTTTCCCGTTTATTTTTCTTCGCGATAATGACATTTCAACTGTAGAAAATACAGAGTACGTTAATCCGAAACAATATTAAAAAATTGCAACGTTAAAATGATTACTATAAAGCAAATAAAATATGCGAGACATAAACACGTTAAGACACTGCCGAAAATAATAATCGAAGTCATTCAGTTGAAGGTTATGACGTCACCTGCGCTCTGCACCGTCAGCCATTGAAATTACCTACAACGTCCCGAAAAAGCGTCACGGGAGGGAGCTCGGTAGATAAAAATATCTTTCAACTGACCAGGAAAAAATTAATTAAAAAAAACGGGAAAAGATATTTTAACCGTTCTTGTTTTAAATACGACAGAACCGTTCCAGTTATAAGCTAAAAAAAATGAAAATAATAGTGTTATTAGAACGTCGGATGCAGCAAATTTCAAAACAAAAATTAAATTTCGATCGCAAAACTGACTATTTTTAAAAAAATTCTCAAAATTCAGTAAACTACGTTTGAAGCTCAAAACAAACTTCATTGGAACGAAAATTGTTTGCTCTATCCGATGGTGCATTGATTGTTTTTCAGCGATCATTAGAAAAGATACTACAGTCGTAAACGTGCCAAAAAATGACCCAAAACATTAAATAAAAAATTTTCTAGAATGAATTTTAAAATTCCGGCTTCGAGGTGCATTAGACACCTTTACGATTACATGTGTGTCAAATTTCATGACTGTGAGTGAGATAGATTCGTCTGGACATAGCACGCACGCAAACATTTCCTTTTATAAGTATTGATTCTTCAGAAAAAAGGCTTTGTGTCTGCTTGGATCTTTAAGCTCTTTCGGAGGTCACTTTTTCATTTTTTTTAATTGGAAAAATATATCCCTAATTGTTTCGTCGGTATTTGTTGATGAAAGGGAATAATATCATCTATTTTTTCTAAAGTCATTCAGCTGAAAGTTGCATTCGATGATGGTCGCAACCCATAGCAGACTTTTTGTCAGAGAATCAGCACTAGAAAGGTAAAAATGAACTCTTGAATGTTAACCCCGATTGAGACCGAAAATCACTTTTCTCTTTACATTGGGAAAGGAATAATTAATTTCGATCTGATTTCCGGTATTGATTTTGAGTGTATGAATTTTTCGTTCTTTCTTTCCTGCATTTTCTCTTAATAGAAGGTCTGTGGTCAGAGAGACGAAAGGAATGCATTTGAAGTTGAACGGGCGACCAACCCGACAGATCAGATGTGTTTGAGTGGCCGTTAATAGTGGTTATTTTAACATTATGTCTGTGGGCCGAAAAATTCCGTGCCGAACAAAAATGGTCGTTGAGAGTAGTGACCGCTGTGTATCGCCACACTCTTGTTTAATATAGATATTTTAGTTTTCCCTAATAAATTTACCGACAAGTGATCAAAGCAGTCAATGGAAATAACAAAAGATGCAAATTTTCACCCGTCTTGTTGATCTCTTAGCCGACCGACCGAAAACAGTGGACAAAATGCGACATCTGATTCACTTGTCACCTTGTCGGTTATTCTGTCAATGCGGTGCACGCTACAGGCCAAATGGACGACAAGTGACACAGATGCCGGTCATTCTGTTGATTTAAACGTTAATCAGACGCCAAATTTGGACACAAATAGCTTATCTCGACCGTTTACTATATAATAACTTTAAGATGGGATTTAAAATATTAGATTCCTTGATACCCATCTCTCCACATCTCCCGAAACAGAAAAGATTTTTACCGACGAAAGTCTTCATTTCTCGGCGACGGGGGGGCAAGCGGTCACCGACAGGGGGGCAATTGCCCCCCTTGACCCCCCGCTAGCGCCGCCCCTGAATGAAACATAAATATAAGATTTCAAAGCAGATTTTAATTTTACCTTCTGGTAACGATTTTTCAAGTGTTCCTTTGTCCTCTATATATTTTTTAATAGGATCTATTATATAGACAGGAATTGCGTCTTCCGTCACTTTTTCTTGGTGGCTGCTTTTAGGATCCACGTCTTGGAATGCACCGTTGACCTCTCCCATCTCTGTCGCGTTGTTGTTATTCTGATTGATGTTGTTCTTTTTCGTAATTTCGATTCGCACTTCTTTGCTGTGCCGATTCCAGAACAAGAGCCTCTGAAGCTGAAAAAAATGGAAAGAATAGATTATGGCATCAGAATTCAGACAGCAAATTGATTGATTAAAAACAGTAATATAAAATTTACGTCGGGGCAATTCATAATCAGTTTTAACACTTTATAATCTGGCATACTATCTGTAAATTGCGGCACACATGCTTGATACAAAAATACAGTACTGCCTATACTCCACGAGAACCGTCGCCACCAAATTGTCTAGTTTACGGCGGTCGCTATAGAAACAGGTTATAGTTGGAAGAATCCACTTATAGTAGGTAGAAGTTCATTCAAATTGTCTAGTTTACGGCGGTCGCTATAGAAACAGGTTATAGTTGGAAGAATCCATTTCTAGTAGGTAGAAGTTCATTCAAATTGTCTAGTTTACGGCGGCCGCTATAGAAACAGGTTATAGTTGGAAGAATCCATTTCTAGTTGGTAGAAGTTCATTCAAATGTGTTCCGCCGCAAACTGGCGCCAAGAATAAAAAACTCTGAATTGCGTTGGATTCCTCCTATTCGACATGGATATTCCCTAGCATAACCAGTTGCTATAGCGACCGCCGTAAACTAGACAATTTGGCGGCGACAGTTCTCGTGGTGGACAGACTGTAGAGCCCCGGGAATCCGAACTAATTGGGGCTGACGTTTGTTCGGATTTCGGGAAATTCGGTCTATCGGAGAAATTCGGCAAAAATACTCTTGATATACCAAATGCAGTAGAGTATTGACTCTGGGTGATCTATGAAAGCGTACGGAAAGAGCACGCGGCGATTCGCACGGTACAGTGGCAAACAAGTTGAGGGTAAAATGATATCTGAGTTTGTTTCTACTAATTAACCCTATCCCTCCTCATGCGACACAGGCCGGACTCGGTCGGTTTCGGGCGCCCGGGTGAATTTTACGGGAGAAAATTAGTTTCTTCCTTTGTTGACAATTGATCGCGCAACCGAGGGTGTCGTCCTCCTGGAATTTCTGTAGAGAAAGGGAGGATTTCATTCTGATTTCATGAATGAAAATTTACTCCAGTTTTTGAGGCACTTGAATTCTCACTCCAGCCGGGTTCAAAGAGTTAAGACGCTGTATTCATTCTTAAAGACCAATTCGAATACATCTTTTAAGTTAGGATTTAACATTAGCTTTGTTTCTGATTCGTAATTGTTATTTTCCCTTCATTTTTCAGTAAAAGTTTTTCAGAGAATTAAAAAAAGATGTTCGGATTCCTAGGGTTCGGATTCCCGGGGTTCTACTGTAGTTCAAAACGCTCTACAGGGCAGAAAGTTGGACCTAAATCTACCAAATTTGGCACGTAGATACTTCTTGGATAGTAGGCGCTTTCTAAGTAAAAGTTTTTCAAAATTTTAGTTAGATTTTTGATTAATTAAAAATAAATAGGAATTTTAACATTTTCCTTGAATAACTCCAAAGCATATTACCGCATAAAAATCATTTTTGTACCACTTAAAAATTCAATAAATTAGCTTTTCAGTGATACCACTTTTATTTCAAAATTTTAACAAATTTTCGAAAATTAGTTTAAACACTATTTTCTAACAATGCATTTCCCTTGTGTAACCGCGTGCAACAAAATAGCAAGATTGTGTATGATCAATGTGAATATTCCAAGAGTCCTCCTGCGATTGAAATATTCGTGTGCTAAAGCAAAAACAAATATTAGACTTTTGCAGTTTATTACTAATGAATGTTTTAGCATATTTAAAAATACCAAATCTTTTTAAACATGTTTTTAGGCTGGCATTCTTTCTGTAAATTGCTTGATGTAATAACCATTACGCAAAGAATGCAAGGGCTGATGCAATCAAGACAGACGATTGAAGCCCAGGACCGGATTTACGCATTTCTACTCCCTAGGACAAAAAATATTTTGCGCCCCCCCCCCCCCCCTCAAAAAGTTTATAAATAATTTCCAAGTTAAAATCCAATAGTTTATCCTTGAAACATATAAGCACTTAATATAATATTTATTATCTTTGAACCACATTATATTTTTAATTCAAAATTACACTTCTTATTAAATAACAACATTATCACCTACAAAAAATACTCCATCGAATTTCTTGAAATCGTCTGAAATACCTAACTGACCTTCTTCGTTCGCGCTTTTGTACGTGAATAGGTTTGCAGGGTCACCTGAAGTGGACAGATATCTTTCAATGCAAAGAAGTTCAAGAGAAACAGACAGTAAGGTCCACAGAAGGCAAAAAATATATCGGCCAATATATTTAATGTAAAGAATGTAAATTTAAAAAAAAAACATAATTTTATACGACCTTCTGAAAATAACACTGAAAAATTTGTAAATATTTGGTTGTTTTTTCTTCTTTATATACGCTCTAGGCTGGTCCTGATCAAGTCTAAAACATTATAATGCAACAATATTTCGGACTTTTTACTTTCTCATATACGAAGTATATCTTAATTTAATAAAATTTCTGTCCTATTTCCAGCTTTTGAAAAATAAATGGATAGTTATTCATAATTCAAGTGAATATCATAATTTGTAATCAGTACCTGAATTTGCTTTAAAAGGCATTGAGTAGGCTTATGCAATTTAATATCAGGGATATTATAAAAATTACAAAGAGAAAGTATTGTAATCGTCAAAAAATTCGAACTCGAGATTTTGACGAATCTCCACGTGTTAGACCACCCTGAGTCCGAAAAAAGCAATTTTGTAATTATGTCTGTCTGTCTGTGAACACGATAACTCAAACTATTAAAGCTACAGGGATGGCATTTGGTATGTGGTCTTTACACATAATTTGTAGGTTTCTGTCAAATTTGGACAAAATCCGTCCACGGGAAGTTTGTCTGTGTGTATGTCCGTGTTAATGAGAACGCGATAACTCACAAACTTGAAATGTCGGTTTGTGTCAAAGTTTTGACCAAATCCGTCAAAGGGTTGACTGTCTGTCTGTCTGTATAATCGCATACTTTTGAACGCAATAACTTCTTTAAAAATTACTTTGATAACTGAAATTTGGTATGTGGCCTTTTCATCTTAATGGTAGATTTGTATACAATTTTTGTGTCAATCGGTTAAAAAAAAAGGTGTTCAAATTGCAAATTTCGTTTTCTTTATCTTACACCCAGCGCTATTGGTAATCACACTGGCTTCTAATTCTACTTCGGCGTTGGACGACCTTCGGAAATCGTGGTATGACGTTTCGCTTATTTTTTTCTCCACTGCGTTAGAGGTGCTTGTTCGTTTTGCTGCCTTTTAGCTTATTTTTTTCTCTACATGTGTTAGGGGTATACGAGAAAGTTTAGGGGAGACCACTACCGCTAGTTTAAAAGAAAATATACGCTTCAGTAGTATCTTGTCGATATCTAACACCAGAAAATTTTGATATGTCTCTGTCTTCGAGACCTGCTTAGTAATTAACATAGTGATCAAAGGATACATTCTTGCATTTTAAGGGCTATTTACGAAATATAATCGGAAATTTGGGATTTCAAAACAGTTAGTTATTATTTTTAGTTATTAGATAATGTGTGATGTAAGAAAGATTTTAATTGAATTCTAATTTTTAAAAAATATTGCAGAATAACGGCTCTTTTGTTGGTCATACAGGAAGAAGCGAAAATAAGGAAATCTTCGTTCCACCACTTAAATATTACAAAATTCAAATTCAAATAAATTTATAACTAGTTATTCGCACTCACCTTTTGTTGAAACGATGCTATGATTACTTAAACTAATGAAGCAATAGCAATAACTTTGTAACCGTCGTTTTATGCTAGTTTAACACTTGGTTTCCAATTGTTCTCTGGAGTTTAAATTTGATGTTTTGAGCAAAAATTAAAATATTGAACTTAAAACTGAATTGCAACAGATTGCGAGCTTAAGTTATGCGACGAATAATTATTAGTGTCAGCGTAACATCGTCGCTTAACAAGCAACACTACTTATCCCAATTTTTTTGAAATTTCAAAAAGGAAGAAAATACTCAATTTTTCGCAGTCGAAGTCAAATAATTCTGCATTTTTTTCTCATCTGGTAGGAATATTCGGTCTCATGTATATATCAGATATTAAAAAAATTCAAAAATATCCGTTATTGGTTGCGAAAAATTGAGTATTTTCTTCCTCTTTGAAATTTCAAAAAGGAAGAAAATACTCAATTTTTCGCAGTCGAAGTCAAATAATTCTGCATTTTTTTCTCATCTGGTAGGAATATTCGGTCTCATGTATATATCAGATATTAAAAAAATTCAAAAATATCCGTTATTGGTTGCGAAAAATTGAGTATTTTCTTCCTCTTTGAAATATCAAAAAAATTGAGATAGGTGGCGTTGCTTGTTACGTGACGACATGTTAAATGACAATGAAAAAATGTTAAGTGCAACGCTGAATTTTTTGGTCTTTTTATACTGATAAGTTTAAAAATAAAAAATAAAGTATCAATTTAAATGACATGTTCCATTATTCTTTTTAATTGTATCGTGAAAGTATGTTTCCTCCGTTAGAGTTCAAAACCTTCAATCCAACATTTTTAACTTAACTTATGTATACGTTATAGGTTGGAAAATGTCATTATTGATTATGGCATTGTATTGTGGTTCATCTTTTAACCTTCGATCGGGCGCAATATAAAATTTTAATGCTAACACGTTCGGGTGCGACTCATCTGTAAGATTAAAAGTTCAATTTTTGCTTATGCTTAAGGAAAAGCTTATCAAACTGAACTATTCGGTCATACAAAGCTATACATTCGACGCTCGTTATAACGACCCTCTATGTCTCACAGCAAAAGGTTTTTATAACGAGTGGTCGCTATAGTGGATATAATTAAAAACTGTACACATGCACGCTCAGCAGTTCCACACAAATAGGCGATTTTTAAAGAGATTCCAACTAAATACTCAACTTATTTTTTATCATTGGTATTAAAAATAAAATTTTATCAATTAAAAATATATTTCTAAAACAGATCTTAAAGTAGAAAATAAAGGGTGTTATATACTTACAAAACATTTATTTTCTAAAGAAAAAAATCAGAAATGATTGTTTGTCTTTTCTGCATATGTGCCTTTTGCAAAACATAATTTTCCATTTCAGTTAAAGATGATAAATAATGTTCTGCCTTTCAAAAAAACATTTTAAAGTCTCAATAGCACTTGAAACATTTTTTTAATTCTAGGCTATTCTAATTTCCGCGCTGTGGTGAGTTGTAATACCCTCCCCTGCCAAAGTTGAACTGTAACACTGATGACTACATCTACGAAGCTTGGCAATACAATAATTAAGGTCATTTACGTTTAGAAACATGTTCTTTTTGGAAAAATACCGGGAAGAGTGTTCGCTGAATTCGAACGTTGTATTGGAATTAGATGAAACTGTACGGTCGTTATACCAGAAGTAAAATAACATAGAACATAGGGAAACACAGTTGGGGATTTAATCACTGGTCGTTATAATGGAATTGTCTTTATAATGTGGGGTCGTTATAACGAGCGCCGACTGTATTTGCGTTTTTAAATAACTTCTCTGTATTCCCTTGCGATTTCAACTAACAAAATGTCCAGGAATTCAGAGGAGGAAGTTGATGTTTGTAATGTTCCTTAGCAATGACAACTGTTGTCGTTGAGAGCCTGAAATAAGTCGACATTTTTGAAACAATGTATTGGAAATAACGATCAATATCATTGAATTAGGGTCTGGGACACAGGTATACGAACTCTTGCAGGTATATAAAGAGAAATATTGAGGAAAATTTGGAAAATCAAAAGTACAGACGCAATGATAGATTAATGCACCTCTCGCGTACGTCAAAAGAGCACTAGAGAAAAAACCACGATACCCTAATGTGAATGGTAGGGGGCCAGGAAGCTACTTTACTTTATACTACGGCACTGTGGCGTTAAGTCTTAGTTTCGATATTGCGTGTCCTTTTTACTTTCGCGTACACGAATTATACAAAGAGAAATTATTGTAATCGTCAAAAAATTCGAACTCGAGATTTTGACGAATCTCCACGTTTTAGACCTCCCTGAGTCCGAAAAACACAATTTTGGAATATGTGAACACGATAACTCGAAAACTATTGGAGCTACGGGGGATGGAATTTGGTATGTGGTCTTTAAACATAATTTGTAGCTTTCTATCAAATTTTGGACAAAATCCCCCGTCAACGGGAAGTTTGTCTGTACGTCCGCGGCCATGTTAACATTATAACTCAAAAACTTGAATAGCTAGAGGGATAAAATTTGGTACACAGTTTTATCGTCATGAATATAGGTCCGTATAAAATTTTGGGCCAAATCCGTCAAAGGGTTGACTGTCTGTCGGTCTGTATAATCGCATCTCCAATGAATCCGCTATTTCCACACGCATGCGTACTGGACGCAATATTCTGTGCACGATATTTATTGACTCCTGCTTGGCGCTTTTTTAATCCGATTCTCCAAGCGCATGCGTACTGGTAGCAATCTGTGCACGCGGGAGGATTATATGACTTTATCCTTGAGCCAGCAAGAGTAGAAATCGGTACGCATTTAAATCGGAACGCATCTCTTTGAATTTGATTCTTTACCTAAATATTTTCTGATAGCCATTGGATCCTGGGTTACAATAGGTTCGAATTATTTTTATCCACGCGGGGGGAAGGGAAACAGCACCTTTTTCGAGAAGTATACGAAAAAGTTTAGGGGAGACCTCTCCCGCTGGTTTGAGTTCAAATAACCAGTTCTTTTTTCATTTTCCAATTATTTATTTCACGAATAACAACACGACACATAGACACTTAGGAACAAGTATTTCACACAGCTGAACATTTAGTGTAATCACATTTTAAGTCGGCACGTTTACCGATTCCATTCGTACGACCTCAGTCGTCCATTGTTTTTTCCAGACTGATTGAATTCCCCATCGGATAGGGAAGGTGCAGGCTAATAATTTCCCTTTTTAGGGATTGCTGTGGCTCAAGCTGCCACAGGCATATCCCTGACTTCAGAGATTGAAAATCTCCGGTTTGCGATTTGGTTGGGTGTGCATAGAATCTTTATTGATAAAAGACTTAAAAAAACAGTGTTATTACACATCGCGGTTTCGCAACAGCTAATGAGGCCGTTTCAAAAGTTAATGATGGCATTGTTATTGTCTTATTGACATGCAAAGAAATTTGACAGTTGCAGCCTCGCTCCAACATTGAGGCTAATACCTTCTGGAATCACTAACATAGTCTTGTTGATACGGCCAGGAAGCTACTAGATGTCTCCCAAACCTTTTCCAGTAAAACTCGCAGTTAGGCATACAAAAAAATATGGTTGCTTCATCTCACAGATTAGATGCACCCGACGGAAGGTTAATAAGGAATATAAGACAGAAAAAGAGAAATTCGAAACCGTTTCCTATGCAGGACAAAGATTCAAAATCGGGGAGGTTTGGTCCTTTTTATTTTTATTATAAACAACAGATTTCTAATTTTTTTCGATATCAAGATAGAGCTTTGGATTGCTTATGCATTTAAAAGATATTTAAAATTGCAATTTAAATATCTTAATGCAATTAAATGATATTTTAATAGACAAATTCAATAAAATCGAAAAAGAAAGATCTAAATTCATCCAAAAAATAGTTACTTACATGCTTCTTCGCAATAGGCTGAGTGGCGTACGACACGACGACGGTCACTGCACAGGAGATGACGAACAAAATAATCCCGAAGTGCAAGTAGTGAACTTTGGATATGATGGCCGGGCGTGGATCGGGCAACTGCGACGCACAGCTCGGAACTGTGTAGGAAAACTCCCAGATGAATCGGATCATTCCGACGATGAGGCCGACCATCAGACCCCAGAAGGCACCCTGAATGGAAAAATTGGCAATATAATATTTTTTTGTTAAGGAAAAATATCAAAACCATAAATAAAAAAAATTAAAGTGATTCGAAAGAGGTAAAAGTTTCTGTGGACCGCAAAAAAATCTCCAATTTTTATGAAAACTGCAGGTTTATTTCGAAAATACAATATAAAAATGAACAATGCTAAAGTTGATATTTTCTTCCTGACATTAAACATTTTTTCTCTGCTACTATCTTTCCTATTTCGAATGATATTTCGTCAGCAGTGATTGATTTCAAAACTAATTCAAGGTGAATGTCAGTATCCCACAGCATTCTTCTTTCTTTTCATAAGTGTAAATAATTTCTCGCTCTTCCATACGTAGAAATAATTTCTTATGCCTGTTTTCGAGTGTTTTCAAACCTGGCTGACAAATGTTTGCAAAACTCAGGCATCAAAACTTTGCTGACTCTTGACTTCAAATCTGAACAGCATTGGACACTGATGACCTCTATGAATGTAACACGACAAGAAATCGGTCATTGGCGAATTTAGTGGTTCGCTAAGGGGACATACGACTGTTAAACTTCGAAAATTTTCGATTTTATGGAAAAAAATATATATTATTTCCCAGTATGTTTTGAACAATTTAAAACAATGTGCGTTAAAAAATTCCCATAATTATGAAAGTTATGAAGGAAAATGTATCAACTGTTCAACGTAAACATTGAAAAGTGCCATATCTTTAAAGATCTATATCTCAAAATGTGTTTTTTTGATATTGCGCACACAATATCTCAAAAACTATTGGATATTTTTAAATAAAATTTTTACTGAATATGTATTGTGCTATGTTCTACAAACTGAACCACAAGTTCTGCACATATTTTCGTCAAAGAAGTTTGTAGGGGAAAAGAAAAGTTGAAATTTTAACAATTTTTAACATTTTATTTTAAACTGGTATATAAAATAGAAATTACATTTAAACGTTAATAAATTGTGGTTCAGTGTCTTAAACGGACTGTTTGGATTACTCAGATACCCAAAATATTGTGTTTAGACCAATATTTTATCCGTAATCATACGCACAGGTGACTATCTCATTTTTTCTCCAAAAATTATACCCACATTTATTACTCTCTCAAATAAATTCATACCAATATAAAGGTTTGAAAATGTGTGTACTATAGGAGAAAGAACAGATATGTTTTTAGGAAAAAAAGCGAGTTTGTGAATTGCATCGTTTCAGAGATATAATGTATCGAATTTTACAATTCTCCACCCATTTTTTCAAGTTTAAGAGTTTAATTATGCATAATGATTAATTTTAAAATTTAGTCTATATATTTTCATTAAAAATTTTGTTACTTTCTGTTATGTTTGCTGGGCCGCAAAAATGCTCGTTATGGGCCGCGAGTTTGGCACCCATGCTCTAGTCCTTCTCAGCAGGCGAAATTCCATTACAACAATCCTCTATTTCAGCAGTTCCCAACCCATGGGCCGTTGATAGCTTATTGGTGGGCCGCGGAACACTAGTCACGAGTCCAGGTCAGGGGTAAAGAAAGTGAAAGTACCATCAAATGAAGAAGACTCGCTAAATGAACTATCATGCAATCAGACTCTAAAATCGTTTAGAGAACAATATCAATGGCCCGGTTCTGGATAAACGTTCGGCAAAAGTATCCAGAAATTGTCAAATTTGCACTGAGACATTTGATTTGGTTCTCGACCACATATCTGCGTGAGCGTGTTTTCACAACTTTAGTGTTTTTGAAACATAACTATAGAAACAAACTGAATGTAGGAGATGACTTGAGGCTGAAACTGTCAAGCTTTAATCCAGATATTGAATCTCTCGTGGGCGACAAACAATGTCAAAAACCGCATTGAGTTTTTTTTTTAAATTTTTATTTTGAATCTTGACTGCTTTTTTTACTTTCTCGTATACGAAGTATACAAAGAGAAAGTATTGTAAACGTCAAAAAATTCGATCTCGAGATTTCGACGAATCTCCACGTTTCAGACCTCCCTGAGTCCGAAAAACACAATTTTAGAATTATGTCTGTCTGTGTGTATGTGAACACGATAACTCGAAAACTATTAGAGCTACAGGGATGAGATTTGGTATGTGAAGTTGGCACATAATTTGTAGGTCTATCAAAGTTTGGACAAAATCCGTCAACGAGAAGTCTGTCTGTATGTCCGAAGTCATGCGAACACTATAACGCAAAAACTTGAATAGCTAGATGGATAAAATTTTGTACTCGGTTTTATCATCATGGATGTTGGTCCGTATAAAATTTTGGGCCAAATTCGTCAAAGGGTTGACTGTATGTCGGTCTGTATAATTTACTTTTGAAGAGAATCCGTTATCTCTACGCGCATGCGTACTGGAAGCAATCTTCTGTGCACGCGAAAGGAACGGAACGGAATTTCATTATGGAGTAGCGAATTACGTCAGTTTGTCCTTGAGCCGGTAAGAGTTGAAGTGTGTGATACATGCATTTTATTCGGTACGCATCTCTTTGAATTTGATTCTTTACCTAGATATTTTTCAATCACTATAATGAAAAACCTTCTGATAGTCATTGGATTCTGGGTAACAGTAGGTTCAAACTTATTTAGCCACGCGGGGGAAGGGGAAACGGCACCTTTTTGGGGAAGTATACGAGAAAGTTTGGGGGAGAGCACTCCCGCTGGTTTTGAGTTGAATTACATTGCGACAGCTAAGTAACAACAACAATTCTCTCCATTTATAAACAATACATTTTTAACAATTTTACAGTAAACTCAACTAATTACTGACATATGCGTGCATAATATATTTGTTTGTACTTTTTATTTGCCTATTTAGTCAGAGGGCCTCAAAATATTTTTTTACACAACAGGTGGGCCGCATAACTAAAAAGGTTGGGAACCGCTGCTCTATTTCATAAGTTGCAATTCAGCTCTATGTTACCTGTTCGTTGACTCTTTTATAGGTAATCGCCAAAATGTAGCCGGCGCACACTGGGGGAGCTAGGAAGGACGTCACGCTCTGGATGTAGTGGAAGAGCTGGCTGTTCTGAGCAGCCTCGACGATGGGGATCCAGACGACGCTGATGATCACCAGGAGAAGGACAAAAACTCTGAAAATGAAACGAGTTGATGGAGCAAAAATTAAAATAAATATTTGGAACTTTACGCTGACACTAAGGAACTAATGTATGGGGGATTTGTGCCTGTCACCGCCAGATGGCGCAGCGACGCCCACATACTGCTTCTCGATGTCAGTTAAGCTGGCCATTCACTTGAAGTATAGCCATGCCATTTGTCCTAAGCCCGGTTTTTTCCACCCATTTTAATCGAAAAATACAGGCACGTTATTTACTTGTATTTAAAAGGACGCTGTCGGGAATTGGACTATATAGTTGCTGTTGCCTGCGGTAGATGGCGCGGCACAAGACTGTTCTGTAAATAGTTCAGTTGGCGGTCGGTCGGTAGTCTGGCTGGTTGTGTTTGAGAATGAAGGGTCTGTTATGATTTTTGTGTGGCCATGAGCCGGAATAATAAGAATTGTAATGTATAATTTTCTTATCTTTTATGTTAAATGTATTTGTGTGTTTGTCTATTTATGTCGTGCTAGTCCTGTGTGTCATTAATAAACTAAATTGAAAAAGAAATATTGCCTAATTTCTCGGCTGCATTTTATATGACACTACAACGCTAACTCTGATCGAAGGTAGGGGTAGCGATCTTCTTCCCCTCTCTACAGCTGCTTGTTAATCGCTCTTCGATTTTCCCCAGTCAGCAGATTTTAATTTATGCAACCCTCGAAGCGAGGCTTCAATCTACGCAAGGCATTGTTCTTTTCGCTAGCCCCTTTTACAGTCCCTCTGATTTTTCGTTCCGATTTCAATCCAGACGGATTTCCAACCATGGCAAGCCGCTTGGCTCATTTCCATAGATTTTTATCTCTTTTCCTTCTCGCGTTCAAAATATACAGTTTGTCTGTGAAGTGAATGGCCGGCTTTAGAGATGAGAGAGTGAAGTAATCTCTCGCGTAGGAGAGTTCAACTGTCTTCAGCTCCCGCGAAGGGAGGCGTAGTAAATGCCCATCGACTGACCGCGCGTAGGTGGTCAACCACAGCATGTAAGCAGTAGTACGAGTGCCCTTATACGAACTCTCCGACACTGGGTACTATTTTCTGTTCTTATAGCTAAACAATCACATGTACATATCATCACAGCAAAACTATCACCTGTAACCATCATCTTTATCTGTCAACATTGTGTAATAAAATGGATTTGTTACTACAAATGGGGTGATTGGTGTTATTTTAAACCCATTACACCCGCATGTATATGTGTTACAACTGCTTGCAGGAGCAGTGTTAACCAAATTCTTCGAAAAAATAACTTTATTTACAGAACATTTTTCAAACTTCTAATGTGTAGGGTATTTAAAAAAATATCGCACTTGCTTTGTAGAATGCCATATGTGCTGCTATTTATGTGATGTGATTGATTGTATGATGTGTATTATATATATGAATGAGTTGTGCTTGTAGCTTAGTGACCTATTTAACTCTTTCGCTACCAGGGTCTCCTTGGAAAAGCGTCCATCAGATTCCAAGATGTTTTTCGGGATTATATGACATCAATTGAAATAGATTTTACGCCTGTCACATATATGTGACGTCGGGCTTTGGTGAGAAACGGCTGTGTCGCGTATATGTGACGGTTGGTAG
The DNA here is from genome assembly GCA_013235015.1 of Araneus ventricosus. Classification (NCBI taxonomy): domain Eukaryota; kingdom Metazoa; phylum Arthropoda; class Arachnida; order Araneae; family Araneidae; genus Araneus; species Araneus ventricosus. The sequence goes on from BGPR01001503.1 coordinate 36,419, forward strand.
CGAACGAGTTGAGGTAATGTTGCGACTTATTTGCTTTGGAACTTACATTTCATACATTTTTCTACTAATTTTTACCTTCACATTCTCTATAGTTTATTAACCCTTTACACTCGAGAGGTTATTCTTAGTCGCCATTCTAGATCATACGTCATTTTGTTGTTCTTGATTGCGATTGTAAAAAAAAAATACTTACAAAGTTGCAAGAATTCGCAGAATAATTATTCAGGAAAAATGAACCGATACAATTATATTTTTCTTTATGTTACGAATCAATAAAATGAGCCCTTGTAATCGATGAATAATTATGCATCTAATTACTTTTCCGAGTGCAATTGGTTAACGCTTTCAATACTGAAAAGTCCCAAACTTCCGTTCAACCAAGAAACGACGGGAGCCCGAAGCGTCGAAACATCCCTGCGAAATTTCCGCCTCCTTTCCTTAAGTGTAATTGATTGAATACCTGATGCGTGTGTTTTGCTTGTTAGAATAGCTCACTCGGATTTGTTTGGGGTTATGAAGATTTTCTTAGAACCCTCATTTCAGTCGAACAAATTTCCTTGTAATTAATCCCCTAATAGCCATTAACTAAGCAGAGTTCCCTTTTATCTATCAACCCATGAAGAATGCTAGCCGTCATTGCTGTTTTCATGGGGAGGGTGTAGGGAATTTCTCTTATCTAGGAAATAGGATGTTCCGTATTCTGAGCTCCAAAGGTCTTAGAAGTCAGAGGGCTAAAGGAAGTTATTGTTGATACATTTGAAAACCAACCTACATCATTTAATGAAGGCTAACTCACCTTCCGACTATAAGAAGTTCCGTTTCTGAAGCCTGTTTTCTGATTCTTCGCCAGATGTCCATGGTGAAGATCGTGGAACTGCTGTTGAAAATGGATGTCAGCGAACTCATCAGTGCAGCTAACATCGTCGATATCATCAGTCCACGAGCGCCTGCAGACGTATAAGAAAAGCAGTTAGATCCCATAGTAGTCCGTCAACTTAGAAATGGTTTGCGTCTCAAAATATATTCCTAATAAGCACCTTTAAGTTCTATTAAACCGAAATTCTAATATTCAGCATCAGAGGTTAACTTTTCTACATTTTAACAGTTTTCAAATTAATGTTTAAGCATTAGGTATTAATTTTAAAGAAGGAATGTTACGCTAATGCAAGATGAACTACATCATGACTTTCCAATCTCGGAACTATTGCTTTCATCTAAATAACTGATTTATAATAAGAAAATGAAGAAAAATGGAAATAGTACATAGTAAGCAGAGAGTGCTTACTTCGTATGGATATTAAAACGAAATTTTTGAAAAAATAAAGCAAAAAGGAACAGAGTACATGCGATTCCCTGTTTTCTTAGTTGAAAGGAAGAGATTCGAAGGAAGACTGACAATTTCCAATTTTCTCTGCAATTAGAGAAGAGCTGTTAACGTCTTCAACCACGATATGGACATAAAAAGCCGTTTTTTTTTCGATTTATACATCATTTTACCTAAATAATTTTGAGCAAACTACTTTGAGTTGCATAGAGATACAGCTTGAAATTACTTTTTGACTAGTCCCTTTTTCTTTTCACAACAAACCAATGCCCTTTAATTGACAAAACCAACGCATTCTCTGATTGGTCTGTTTATCTGTTTCATATTTTTTTTCAGAATGCTCGCTGCACTGAAACAAGCGATAAAGCACAAAAAGCTTTCAGCTCGTTATTAGCCATTTTAGATATGCTATACTGAAAATATGAAACCTGAAAATAAACCTCCTCTAAAAATTTAACATCTACTTCTCCTTGCCCCGATTAGCATTGAAGGCTACAATTTATACTTGTGAAGTTATGCCATTTTAAAATCAGATGACTATTTTGTAATTATCATGTACATTAACTTACTTTTAATACAGCAACTGTTATGACAGCTAGCTATTATAGGATGTGTGACATAAAAATAACTTGAGAATCGGGAAAGACATTCTCGGATGTATGGATAGCTTTTAGTGGGTACAGTGACAAACATCGTTAGGGAAATTCTAGTCATGCTAAACACTGGCTTCTATTTCCAAATACAGTTTGCCTTCAACTCCGTAAGGATGGTCGGTCCCTATGGAGCGAGTAAAATGTCATCCTGATATGGGGGGAGGAAGGCAAAACATAGTGGTTTATGGAGTAAACTGACATTCAGAGACTGTAAAATAAATACAATTAGACGCCAGCTTGAATTCCGCTACTCATTGTTGCATGCTTTGAATCGTCTGGAGCTCTCTCAAGTACATCCTTTTAAAAGGTAATATAAATAATATTTAAATAAAATGAATTAACTAACAATATGTTTTTGAGTAGGGGGAAATAATAAGAGAAAGTGAAAAAACACCCTCCCCTACCAAAATGGACGATTCCATTTCATGCCTTTTAGTAGATATTTATTTTCTTTCTCTTTTAGCAAACCAAATGTTAAGGTTGCTACTTTGAATCGATGTAGTGGTCAATAGGCTAACTTGGTTATCCTTATGTCTATAGCACTAGGGCAATAATTTACTTTAAGTTACTGCATCTCTTTAGGCAAGGTAACGTAGAAGGTACAAACCACCGTTGACAGGTATGCATGCATATACGGCTCGTGCAGGTGTGAGGAAACATCACGCAACACTGAAGAAGCTAACTCATGACAACAATTATAACTTTAATAAACTTATCAAGATAAAAGTAAAAGTAAAGTAAATGATAAGTGAATAAACATGTCGACAACAGGAACATAAAGCAAGTGCAAGAGCAAAGAGAGAGACGACAGATGATTCTTGAGCCTTTATAGTACCCAGCTCTCCACTACGCATGAGCAAGGTAGATTGTTCAGAAAGTTGTGAAATTTTGTGGACATTATGAAGGGATGAGAATTTGTTTGAACAAAAAATTCAAACTTTTGACCGCCAGAGGAAATAACTTGGTGTTTCCCCTTGGATTTCTTCGAGGAATTAAGTGCTAGAGGTCCAGTAAGATGTTCGATCACCGGACAGCGATATGCATCGTTGTTACGGGATAAAATTGTACCGTATCTGCAAGCACATCAGTGCCTTGCACGCACATATTTTACGCAAGTTGGAGCTCATCCACACATTATCTTCTCTGTTAAGGGCGTCCTCAAAAATCACTTCACAGAAGAATATACCATCAGCCGGCACTTTTGTAATCTGTGGCCTCCCCGATCCCAGACCACAATCCATGTGATTTTTGGCTTTTGGGGCATTTGGAACATCTGATATGTCGTCATAATCCAAGAATTTTACCTGATCTTAAAGACGGTATTTCACGACATGCTATTGGCATTTCCCACATCGCCACTGCGGTCAGCTGTGGAACATGTTATCTTACGATTCCAGATGGTAGTTGAAAATAATCATGTGGTTACATGGAAACGTTATGTGGAACATGTTTCAATAAAATTTGTAAACTATCATAAATGTATGCTAAATTCATTAAAAAATACCCTCTGGCGGCAAAATATTGAACAAATTTTTTTTGTTCAAATAAATTTCCATCTCTTCATTATGTCCTCCACAAAATTTCACAACCTTCTGAACAATAGTTTCGTCTGTAGACAACTTTAAAATAGGGCCGTTTAATTATGGACACCCTGTATAATAGGAATTCAATTGTGTTAAAATCAAGGATAGGTTATCTTTTCGAACAACACTATAAATGCATTTAATTTTGTATGTTTTTCTAATATTGTGAAGAGACGCTGTGGCTCAATACTTATGTCAAGGAAATCTTATTCAGTAAAAGGTTCTCCCATAAATGAGTAGTACAGACTGTGATCCAGAATAATTTTTGTGTTTCCATCTTTTTCAGTGGGATAGGTTCAAATTATAAGCCGCGAGGCAGTTAATCGGTGAATTTGGCAGATAAATTCAGTGCCTTGAGTAGGGTACTGTAAAGTAGAGAGAGAGAGAGAGGTAGTCCAAACATACAGAAGCTCATTCTTTTGAGTCATAGTTCCCAAGACCATTTAAATTCCCAATAGCAATTATTGTATTATTACAGCATCGAAAGTGGAAAGTTTAGTAGATTAAAGTAAGTTTTTTTTTAATATATAAGTTCAAAGCTATTATTGTTCTATTTAGATAATATTGATTGCTGCTCTTCTCCAATGGTGTGAGACATTTTTCCGTTCACGCATCTGATATCTCTAAGCCTCAACTTCCCACCATTCTCAGTTTACAACGATATGAGCAGTCATCGCATATTGATTTGTTCCGACTCACCTGCAGGCATGAGTTCCAACACCAACTTGGGATAAGCGATATTCGTGCAGCCCAGTTCGCTTCCACAGATTTCTTTACACATTTCCGGATTGGAGCAGGCCACTTCATCTGGAAAGAGGGGAGAAGCTTGCTATAAATATTTACAATTAGTTGATCCCGCACAGAGCATATACGCTCTGTTATATGCACACCATGCATTTTCGGCCAGATTGGCGCATTCTGGCTCCTGACGCTTCTGCTAGCGAACCATACAACGCGCGTCAACTATCGTCAAAAGAGGATTTGAGCCAAGGTGGCAATTCAGCTCTCCAAGAAAATTCGCCAAAACAAAAAAGGCGCCAAGTGGTATGCGTGTAATGGAAAAGTACCCAATATACAATGTTGAGAATAATAAGCTCCGTGATGTTTACCTCAATTTGAGATTTTAACACGGTTTACCCTTCTTTAATCTGAACGTTCTCTGGGTCGCCTAAGCCGTCTGCTTCATTTCCAACTGATCTTTTTAGAATAATTTCATTCAAAGTTTTATTATATTGTAAGAAATATTGTGATCTCAACAACTATTAAACTCATTTTTTTAAGAAAAAGTTTTACACCAGATCGATTATAGTAGCAGGCTATGCTTATGAAGTTATTCCTTACATGGCTACCGTTTTTTCGTAAACAAACCGATCATTGCCATCGGCAAAGGAGAAATTATCCTCTTTTCTGTGTTACGTAAGTTAGCGTTCTATATACAGGGTGTCCACACTTATCGTGGTTCAATAGCTAATTTCTAAACCGTTAGAGATAGACATATAGCTCCAATTAGAAAAATGCTTTAAATGAAGGGAAAAATTATAATATATGTTTTTTGAGTGAATAAATATATTCGTGAAAAAGTTAAGAAATCTAACTTTTTATACAGTTCCCCGGTCCTATCAAGCATATTTAGTAAAATGTTCTTGATACTCTAATATTTTTTTAAAAAAAGTTTCACGCTTTTGAGACTAAAACTTACCGAGTTATGGAGCTTTGAATATCGCTGACTTAGACCACTTTACACCATTTCAATAGCCGTCTTGTAGACGATTCGCCAATAAATGCGCAGCAGTTGCTCGACGAGGCTTCTGATTGGTTAAAAATCATGAAATTCAAAGCTCCATAACTCGCTGAAGAGTGGGACTTTTTTTGTTTAAAATGTTAGATTGTCAAGAAAATTTTACTAAATATGACTGATAGGACTGGGAAACCGTATAAAAAGTTAGAATTTGTCATTTTTCAGAAATATATTTAGTGTCTCAAAAAACATAAAATATAATTCTTCCTTTTATTTAAAGCATTTTTTCCAATTGGAACTATATGTCTATCTCTAACGATTTAGAAATTAAGCTATTGGACCACGATAAGTGTGGACACCCTGTATATTGATAATATTTCTTAAGTGCATCGAAATATTCTGGAATCTCTTCTTAGAAGACAATTGGCGCTGTGTATGAATGAGATTATAAAAGAGATACGCTTTCTTATTTCTTGAGGCTTTTTCATTGGAAAGCAGAGCTTTTTCCCATTCGTCAAGTCATTGTCACCCCCTTCTTTTTCCTGCCTCTTCGAAACCGAATAATAAGTTTAAAAATTAAGCTTTAATTGGTGAAACATAGTAAAAAACTCAATTCACGATAATAATTTAGCGTATTTTAAAGAAATATTTCAATTCAATATGGTTTATCTATTTTTGATTTTAAATATTTTGGAATCTGAAACAAGAAAGGATAGTGAAAAAAGTCTCAAGCCCGGTAAGTATTGTTTTACATACTATTTACTTTGGATCATGACCAACAATTTAAGAAATCTAAGGCATTCTAAGGTGTTTAAACCATTATTTTTATTATAATATGGGGGAAATCGCCAACCAGGGATTTCGTGATTATTTTAAAAAACATTTTGTTATTCTTCTGTCTAATCTGTTTGAATATTAAGTCTTTATAAATATGGAGAAGTTTTTAATTTTAGTGATTAAACCAGTGGTTCTCAACTTATATCAACAGTTAGGTCCCAAATTATTTACACCATTTTTAATCGCCTTTGATTTCTTATTATTTTTTGAAACTTATGATTTTTTTTCCGTCTGTTTATTATTGCTGACACGTGGCAACACACACATCTGAGATTCCTCACTCTGTTTATTATTGCTGACACGTGGCAATACATCTAAGATTCATCACTCTGTCTATTATTGCTGGCACGTGGCAACAAATCCAAGATTCCTCACTAAAACAATGTTAAATTTTGCAACAATATCTTATCACCATATTTCTCGCATTTTTACAAGAAGTTCCGAAGTTGAACATTCTCGATATGCATTTGCTATTAAGATAAGTTACATTTTGCCAACGCCATACTTCTCGTACGACTGATAACTAGTTTTAGGATTGTATATCAAGGCCCATGATTAGGTTTTCAAATTTTGATATGGTCTCGTAGTTATTTGCAAGTATAAAGGCACTATGAAGAAAGGAAATATTGATATGGATTCTATGAATGCATATTGCAAAATGATTTCAGCCTCTTCTATTCACAAACAATAGTGTTGCTTGCAAGAATTTGAACGATTTATGTGCGGATTTCAATAGTTATCGTGCGGTTAAACAAAATTACATGTTAGATTTTTGATTTATTATCTTATTCCTCTTTCTTCTATGGACAACGAGTTGCATTACACGTTGTGAATACAAATCGTTTCACGTTGTGAAATTATCATATCATGTTTCTGATGCGTGGAAATATCATTATTTTCCCTTATTTCTTTTATAAGATACGTGTTAAAATAAAGGCGGGCAAAATTTTTTCTCAGGACAAATTTCTGTACTGGCATATGGAAGATATTATAGAAGACGGGATTTCTTTGATTAGATGCTTGGATCGCGAATTAATATATGAAAACATAGTGAAAAATAGCAACAAATGCTGTTCGCTTCTGGGATATCTATAGTCCATTTATCATCGACGACTCCTCTTGCGATGTTCCTGTCATCAGGGCCGTCTTAAGAAATTTGAGAGCCCTGGGCTAGAGTAATTTGGGGCCCCACCAGACAGAACCTCAACTAGGAGTACAGCGCCTATGGCCCAACGGAAATAGATATCTAATTTTAAAAAATGAGGATTACAAAAAGTCGTTTGTTCTCATATTTTTACTTTTAACATACATAAACTCCAATTAAATAAATTTTTCGGTTCAAAATTATAGTAAAATTTAGGTGTTTTTCGATTGGTGGCGCTCTTGGGCTATTGCCCAATTAGCCCATTGGATAAAATGACCCTGCCTGTCATACAGCAAAATGATTATCTTGATATTATATTAAAAACTGTTACGCATGGTGTCCTGGAGAACTAATTGTTGCCACTAATAGTTTCAATGTAATCGTCTTTTAGATGATGGAAGTGTAGCCTAGTTCCATAATAATCGTTACTTATGGTGATATTTGTAATCCCCCCTGGTCTAACATTTCCAGCCAAGTCCATCAGTAAATAACTCATGATATAGGGTGAAGTGTGGCATTTTGTGTTGGTCAAACGGATCTCGGAGCACCTAGGTAGCCCATGGGGTAGAAATCGGAACCTATCTCCAATATATGATGGATAGGTCGCCTTCCTGGAGGACTGGCGCTTTATTTGTGGTTCGTTTGAAGGAAAACTTCTAGCAGCCAGTCCGATCACAGCGATCAATTCGTTGCTACAGGGACTGCTATTTTTTGAACATTGCTGGTTAAGAAGCCAAAGGATAGAACCCATAATTTTCATTCTCAATTTAATGTTCCTCAGCTATACTATCGTCTAAGCCACTAGGTTACGAGTGGACTATAGTTTGTGATTGTACCAGAGAAATGATTTATTTGTGAACACCATTCCCGTATACATACAGGGTGTTCTATCAACTTCTAAAGTATCTAGCGCAACTTGAAAAGAACAAATCACCACGCAAGGTAGGTTCCTAACTGAAACGATGAGGTGCTAACGGGCGGTTTCCAGCAGTCTGTCCTATTTTATCTTCTGAACATGACAATTAGAGTAGTTTTGATTGGATTTGAACCGGCGAGTGATATGTTGTAGGGATTACAAAAATCTCAACCACGTTCGT
>BGPR01001503.1:73154-106792 GCA_013235015.1 Araneus ventricosus
TAATGGAACAAGTGGTTTGACAACCATTATGAAACAGTATTATCAAAACAAGCCGTCTGGACATAGCTGCACAACCTTGATCCTGATTTCTTCCATGTCAGTTTCGATATGGTGGTGTATTGATGGAACAAGTGGTTTGACAACCATTATTTCTATGTGAAGAAGTAGTATGCATCAGTGCCTAAATACGTAGTGTATCTCTTTGAATTCGTGAATAATAGTTTTCCCCTTTTTCCAGGCCAAGTTGTCTTACTGTTTGAACTGCCCTCGTATCTATATTAGATTTCGCCAACGGAATCTTTAACGCAAAGGAATGTGGGCAACGTGCCAAAAGATATTCTTTACAGAGCCAACAAAAAATTCAGACAGCTTTTTTTCAGCGGTTTCCTGCTTTTTTTCTATGTTGATTCATCCGCAAGGAGTAGTGATGAATTTAATAGCAATACCAGAATTAATTTATTTCTTTATTTTCAGTGGATTTTTTTATGGGAGTTTAAAGCTTTCCTTTCTTTTTTTTAATGCCGAAATCGGTTAATATTAAAAATAAGTTATGCTACAATTAATTTTGTTTCATCAGTTCTGTTTTTCGTGCTTTTTTATTTTTTAAGCACTCTGTCTGTCTCAGGATCAAATTAGCAAAATAAGGCCAAATATTCTTAAAATTAATGACAAAAGGCAAATTTCACAAACTGGTTGAAGACCTCATTGGTTATCAGAAAAAGGCTATCCTTCAAGTAAACAAATCCCACTTGATCGGGATATGTGCAATGCTCCATTATTAAACTGAAATTTAAGTGAAAAAAATTTAAAACATCCTTGTTCTATTCAAGAGCTATTTCGTTTGACAGCTCACTATATATAATTTGAAAAGTATAATATCAAAAATTTATTAAAAAATATTTAATAATCGTTAGAATTAATTAATTTAAATTAATAGGTTATTAAAAATTGCTCTAAAAGTCATTAGCGAAAATAAAACCCCAAAAGGCCAAAAATGAATCTAAGGCCGAAGGAAAATTCCTAAGGCCAAGGGCTTTGGAAAAAGGCCAAATTTACATAATTTGGCCTTAAACTCTGGTTTGTCTACAAATTAGTATACACACCATGGAATACTGTTTGGATTCTGAGTTATGACAGGGGTGTTTTTATAGCTAAGTTCAGCATTTTATTTTATGTTGATTCATTGAGGAGGAACTCCTTTAGAATTAATTTATTTTTCAACTTCTGGGAAATCTTTACTTCCGCTTCAGTTAAAAAGGTTCTTTCTTTTTCATACTTATTTTTGGAAATGAATATTTATATATTTTGTAAAACGAAAGTTAGTGTCCAGTTGATTCATCATTTCTGTTTTTCATGCTTTTTTTATTTTTTAAACACTCTGCCAATGTGTATGAGATTTTCTTCTACAACTTTCCTTAAGAAACCTGTGACAATCAGATCTGAGATATGTTGGCAAGCTAAAAGTCCGTGTTGGACGGGCACAAATCTTGTAGTTACAAATAATTACGATGAGGGAGACAGAAGGACAAGCAGACAGGCATTCTTTCCGTAAATTGCATGTTATAAAAATCCTTACTTACAGGATACAACAGCTGATGCAATCAAGCCTAAAAGATTATCATGCTACTAGGATTCGGTCTAGAAGTTTGAAATGTTTTTTTTTTTTCAATTCCACCCTTTTTAAAAATTTCATCTGCATTGCCATGGCAACAAAACTAAAAGAAGTCCCGTGATTAAATTACTGAAACACTTTTTAAGTAAGTGTGACGACTTTAAAAATATTCTACGCATAAAATGTTTTAAAAATTATAAATTCAAATTCCCAAACAAAAATATTATTGAAAGAGGAAATTTTCGTGCAGACATTTATATTGCTTTTACATTATGTAAATAATTCGTTTCAAAATTTCGATATTTCAGAAAAAAACACTAACAATTAGAAAATGTCCGTGATATCAAAGCAGATAATAGCACAATGGCAGTAAATAAACGACTAAAGAATGAAGAAAGAAATCTTTTGGCATATTCTCTCATAATAATACATTGCATGCAGCAATGAAAAATTTCAAGGTAAAAATTTTATTTTTCTTCCAGAAGAAAAAACTAAAAATGCGGATTTGGTTTCGGCAAGCATAACGCTTAGTCACGATATTTTACAATATTTACCCAATCTGAAAGTATGATTTTTCAAAAATGAAGTTTATAGAAACATTGTTATTCCCAGGTTTATGACAAATGGTTTGAAGTTTCTTGATTTAAAATTTGTAACAATGCCCTGTGAATTTTATGTTGTGCGCAACTATGCGCGAAGTACTTCTGCGGACTTGGAACAACAGCAGGGTGTAAACTAAAAAGAATAAAATCATAATTAGAAAAAGAAGAAAAGAGATCTTCAGAAGTATATTTTATGAATTTTGATTATTTTAAATATTTCTAAATAATATTTTGAAAATAATTTTTTTATCATTAATTAGAACTGAATTTAATACTTAGTTTTCAACTTCGGAGTCGCTCACAAATTCGACAGGAGAAAAGGTTTCGGTTTATTTTAGTTACACAAACGCCCATTTTGCAGCAACACGAGGGCTATTTTCGGATGGACCTCATAATCTTGAATCGGGTCAGATGTCGAGGACGATATCTGAGCTGACACTCACTTCTCAAAACTTCTCCACCACACCAGCTAGACGACGTTTGGTCCACTACGTATGATTTTGCGTGTGGTGAAAAGAGCGGGGGAGGGTCACTGAAAATCTTTTAACCTCTAAAGAGACAGCGGGCAGGAAAGTTTTAAAAAGCCCTGTTACAAATCATACAATTCAGTGGCGAATCCAGGATTCGGGTCGGGGGCTGAGGTCAGAAAAATTTTGTATCGTAGTGACGAATGTCAAACCTCTTTGCTTATGCAAACCAAAACACTTTAACTTTGCTGACTTTCCTCACCTGACAATAAGAATCATAAAGAACACTACAATGCTTTCTATAATTTAATAAAAAATACAATGAAATAACCAGCCAAAAAATGTTTTCGGCCGCGTCGACGTTACAAGTATAAGTGGAATGACTAGAAAAGTAGGGAAATTTTCGAGACTGTCAAGCCAGAAAGCAATAATAGCACGATTTTATTAATTTTTTAAATGAAAATTAAGAACAAACAATTGTAGTGATTTTAAATAAAATCAAGAATTTTGGTTTAGCTCTGGGGGGGACTGCAGCCCGATAGCCCCCTGGATTCGCCACTGATACAACTCAACCTTTTATTATACGAGGGAGATCCGATAATAAAGGTACAATTCGAAATTCAACTGACAATCATAATTCTGGAAAATTTTTAATATATTTCACATAAACTTCATACTTTTGTTTATTTCTCGGCATAATCTTCGTAAACGGTGAGACATTTATCCCAACTTGACACTCGTTTGAACATCACTTGATTGTACTGCTGTTTGTCAAGTTGCTTGAAGTATTCCAGAACGGGTTTTTTGCAAATCCTCCTTATCCGCAAATCCTTTTCCCACCAAAACTCTCCAAAAATGTCATACAGCCATTAAGAAGAAAAGACCAGGACAATTACATGAAGGAGTTAATCTTGTGCACAAGATTAACTCCTTCAAGAGAAGCAATATCCAAAGCGTGATTGGAACAACGGAAATGGGAGATCCTGCAACATTCATCCTATAGTCCAGATTTAGCCCCCTCGGATATTCTTATTAGCACCTTTAAAGAAATTTTTTGCGGATAAATGCTTTGAGGATCAGAAGGATTTGCAAACACCCGTTCTGGAATACTTCAAGCAACTTGACAAACAGCAGTACAATCAAGTGATGTTCAAACTAGGGTCACGCTGGGATAAATGTCTCAACGTTTACGGAGATTATGCCGAGAAATAAACAAAAGTATGAAGTTTATGTGATATGTATTAAATATTTTCCAGAATTATAAATGTCAGTGTAATTTCAAACTGTACCTTTATTATCGGACCTCCCTCGTACAACTCAGCCTATAAATCAAGCGCTTTCTTTGACGATTGAAGCGACCTTATCAACGTGCCTTTGCGTATCTACTCATAGATTATATTGATTAGTTTTTAGGATATTGCATGGCAAAATCAGTGTTGTTCTACTAAGTTCAAAATGTTCCGGTACTTTTTAAATATTTTCCAAATGTTAGTCTGCCCTCAGCCACCACAGCGCTCTTATCGTTCCTATCGTATGTCTGCCCTCAGCCACCAAAGCGCTTCTACCGATCCGATCGTATGTCTGCCCTCAACCACCAAAGCGCTTTTACCGATCCGATCCGATCGTATGTCTTCCCTCAGCCAGCACAGCAAAGAACTATACTGATCTTATATTATACTAAGTCGACAAGCTACGGAGATGCATAGAATTCGAAATAATATTTTACAAATTGCGTTTAAGTGTCATTAAGCTTTTTCGCTTCTTAAAATATTTAAAAATTATTCTCTAAAATGGCAAAAAGAAAGTTACCGAAAGAAGTGTACCGCGAAATTCAAAATAGCATATTGAGGGCGGAAGACGCTAAACTAATTATTTTTGCAACAGATGTTCTCGAAAACCAAGGCCTCATACTAGAGACTGCTTTGAAAGATACCACACGATCGAGAGCTATAATTTTTACATAAAATTAAAACATCTTATTGTGTCACATATATCCAAATGGTAGAAACGAATTAATAAATTTTGTTTTCCTTCATTATCTTGTGTATTACATATTACTGTTTTTTCAACGAATATTAATTCCGACCAGCATCACATCTATGCATAAATTTAATACGACCACAAAGGCTTAACAAGAAAAGCAGACCATAACTCCATTTTGTTTAGTGCTCTGTTGTATTTTAACTTTTGTAGACGCTCTTTTAACGTTAACCGTAACTGACTGTGACTGACGTCAGAGACAGCACCCTCTGAAGCTTTTGATCTTTTGTTGAAAACAAGCGATAGAGCGCGCTGCGTCCCATGAACAATTCTCTTCTTTAACTTTGTCCCATTTCTGAAATTATTTTTCTAAGATATCTGTGTGTAACGTGAACCCTATATAAATAACTGTTATACTAATTTGGACTATTTACTTAACCTATAAACGACCCCCACAACTGGCGCCCCACGTTCAGAAGCTTCCGAGGCTGACATCAATCACAGTCAGTCACGGTTAAGAGCGACTACACGTTTGCAATAACCTTCGATTAACAAGGCCATAACCTTGCGACGAAATCAAAATCAAATTAAAATCAAACAAACCTAGTTTCTGAGTGGCTTAACGTATGCTTGTAAAACCGTAAAGTATTTCATAAATATGCCTAATGAGCAACTGTCACTCAATAAAATCGCTCATTTTGAGTTTATTGCAGTAGTGCTATTCAAACAGAAGAATACTGGCTAATCTTCTGAAAAAAAGAACTATGTTACAGTCATAAATCATAAAAACGTACTCAAAGCAAACGCATGTAGATCTTAGTAAAAATAATTGCTCATCTTCCATTCGTAAAAAAAATTAATGCGAGGCATGTAGAGCAATAAAAGGAAAAGTTATTTCCATAATCGTAGCGTATATTTCAATTTTTTCATTAAAAGATGAAATGACTCTATTTCATTAACCCTCAATTACTCGCCATGGTGTATTCTGTACACTATTGGAACTTTAACGGCTGTTGTTTAATTCTACTTCGCCTTAAACCTTATCCCCCAGCTAACCTACAGAAAGCCGACTTATGGTGAGTGAGGTAGGAAGGGTTTGGTTTGAACCTAAGATCTTGAGCGAAGTCTTCGTATCGCTAAGTCTCTAGAAACCATGATGAAACCGATGCGGAATTAGTACTATTTTAGCTCTAACTGGATTTTTTGTATTTTAATGAAGGATTAAAATTGTTTAATTTCTAACTAAAATATTTTTATTGCCTCTTGCTTGTGTTATAAATTTTATTATAATTGTATATATGTTTAAAAATCTACAAATCTTCAATAAGAGAGCATTTCTTAAATTTATATTATTGGATAATGTTTTTATAAACGCCTATTTTAAGTATTTTTTTATTTATTATAACACATCGTTATTGTATTTGACTTAAAACTAATTTTATAAAACATTAATCTTTTTACCTAGAAATTTAGAATTATATGTTGTACAAAATGCAACCCGCGGGAAATTTTACTGTGTCAATTGGCGCAAGTTGTTAAGGGTTAAATCTGAACTATGAAACAAAAAAATGGCCAGCGTTTTATTCCTTAACTTAATGTAAATATTTCTAATGCATTTTATTTTAGATAGCAGAATGACATGAATACATATATAAATAGTTATCCCCCACCTGCCCGAAGCCGTGCGGTCGAAACGACAGATCGGACGAAGCAACCCCATCCAAACTATTCAACTTTCTAGCTACAAAGGGACGGAAAAATCCCAGAAAATTAAATGTTCAAAGTGAAAAAGCAAGGTTAAACAATTATTTGACAATATTAGAAAATACCCGCCTGAAAAATTCAACTTTTAGTAAGTCTTTGAGTTCTTTGCTTTGCCAATTACTGGGCAAAGACTGCCCCAAATGAACCCACTTATGACACTCAAGAATCACATGAGAAACAGAACCTTCGCTTCTTCCACGTGAGCATTGGGGATCTTCCCCAAAAAAGCTAGCCTGATGATTAGGAGAAACGCCATGGCCGTAAAACTTGATTTGATAGTGCTGCCATTCATTTGTTTATCCCTCCGGCCTGCGGAAGGCCTTACACCCTCTTCGGTTAAGGCTGGGCGGGGCGGGCTGTAAATTCATTTGCTTATAGTACGCTTTATCTGGCAATGAATAGGTCTATCTTGCTTTAGAGCCACTTGGAAAGACGTGAATATATATTTTTTATACTATAAGCACAGGGTGTCCGAGAATTGTTGGACCCATTTCAAAAATTAATAAAAATCTAATAATGTTACAACTGCGGTTTATTTTTTAAATGAGAGCACATTTTAACCCTTTGCACTCGGATATCTCCTTTTAGGCATCATTCTAGACTTTGTATCATTGACGTTTCTTGACTTCTATAGTTAAAAAAACCCTCCTTAGTTGTAACAAGTCGCAGATTAATTTTTCGGAAATTAATCAGTTAATTTGATCATATGCCCTGGTATTCGGTGAATAATTATGCATCTAATTACTTTTCAGGGTGAAAAGGTTAAAAAGTTTTTTTCTCTGATAGATAACGCGGCGTTACGTTGGTCTAGGTGGCCGTAAATTATTGGATATCTTCCATTTTTAAGAGCCATTATCTGCGAAACTATTAAAGCTAGAAGAAAAACAAAGGCCTGCATTTCTAGAGAATTGTACGCTCTTTAATTTGTTAAATCATTTGTAATTCGAAAACTGAATAGTTTCCGATATATTCAAGAAAAACTAAAAAAGTAAATAAGAAGAAGCGAATCGGCTTCTGTTGATCGGTAGCCATTGCGTATGGAAATCTCTCGCTGTAGCCAATTTAGAAAGTTGTAATGGTACGCCAAGTATCTGAAAATACTTTTTTATTTGCTCTCTCATTTAAGAAAAAATTGCAGTTGTGACATTAGTTATTTTTTTATTAATTTTTGAAATGGGTCCAATAATTTTCTGACACACTGTATTTTAATGTTATAAGTGCTTCGAATTTTGTTCACAAAGAAGGTTTTAATGAGGGATTTCCTGCCAATTAATTAAATAGTTCAATTGTTATTAATAAAAAGCATGGAAATACCGAGCAACTCAGGGTATGGCAGTAAGTATTAAAATTTTGTGCACCCTTACATTTTAAAAATATATTCCCGACCAACTGGTGAATATAAAATAATAGAAATTGCCAAATTAAATTCTTTCATTCTTTCATTTATATTATTTTTAATTTTTAAATAGAATTACGAAATAAAAAAGCGCTGAAGCAAACAAAAGATGACAGCATCATATGAAAAATATTTGTAAACTAAGCGATTTGAAATAAAAGCGATTGAAATAGACGAAATATTGAAAAAAAATCCAACTCTATATAAATATTGTTCTAAGCAAGTGAATTGGAACGACTAACGTTGAACAGTACTATCTAGTCGAAAAATAACGTTTAAAAGTGAAAAAACGCCAGTCAGAAAGAAAAAGAAACAATAGCTGAAAGTAAAATTTCCAAATCCGACAAACAATTCTGCTGTGTTAAAAATAATGCACAACTGCGTTGTCCATCTATAAATTTAAAAAAATCGAAAGCATTTAATGAATATCAATCTAAAATATCAATTTTGATTGCATAACTTGAAAGGATTTTTCCAAGCATGAAAAATAATTTGAACTTTTTTTTTTAAAAAAAGAGAGAAATCAGTGTAAGAACACAATGGCGGTATAAGAAAATGCGTAACGATTCTTGTGATATGTTAAAATAAATATTTAGTTTCGCTGCAGATTTGAAAATTTCGCCTTACTGCCAATTCCCGAACTGTATCGATTTATGTTGTATGACCCTTTTGTTATGACTTAAAAAAATACTCATCTGCTTTTAAAAAATAATGCAAATTAAAAAATGGATTCATCGAAAGTATTTTATAGATATCATTCTAAAGTATCAATTTTGAATGCATAATTTTAAAGGATTTTTGCAAGCACGAAAAATGTTTCGAAATTTAAAAGACAAAGTGAGACATCAGTATAAAAAATAAACAATGGTATTATAGCAAAATGTGTAACGATTATTGAGATATGTCAAAATAAATATTAATCCTTAAAGGTCCAATGCTGCCTTTAAGCAACATACACAATTTTGTTTTCTAAAATCTTGAGAATAAGACTGAAGTTCTGATGCCTATTGTTTACAATAGGATACATACTGAAAATTTAATTAAATCAATTTGCGACAAATAGATTGCAGCCTGAGTGCAGATTTATAAAATAAAAATAAACTAGCCGCTCTCGCTGCCCTGTGGGCGGATTCGCAGCCAGCACCCACTTTGCTCAGCACTGCCCCTGCCACCTCGCTGCTTCGAGGCTCTCAGCCACTACTTTTTTCCAATTTTAAATACTGCTTGAAGATCAGTGGAACAGACCATAAAACCGTAGTAGATTTCATCTTCTTTGTAGACAACAGATTCCTTTAAAATTGTAAAATCTTTCAATAAACCTCATCTAGTTGTAATGTTTTGTATAACTTTTTCACGAATTTCGGCACGAAAGTCTTCAGATCCATAAATACAGAATGATATCGCCTAAACAGAGTTTCCATCACCTACAATAGGTATTTTACACTATTTTTGGCGCTTCATTGTGATGGAACTGTTGGGATCTATATATTTTAAATAATATAGTAAAACCCCCAGATATTCTCCAGCCCCAATCACCACACCTATTTCAACATATTTTTCATTTGAAAGGTTATGGAGTCTAGACATGTCATCAATGGCCGTCTGTCCCCCCTCCATTTTCGAACGAAATCGAAAAAACACTTATACTCTGTTTATTGTCTATGTGTAAACCTTGTAGAAATTCCCCAGCCCCAACCACCTAACCGATTTCGACAATTTTTATTTCATATGGAATCTTATGACGTCTAGATATGTCATCAAAGGTCGCTTGTCCCCCACGACCCCAATTTTCGAACGAAATCGAAAAACTATTTCCTACTGTACATTCTCCATGGGGAAAAACTTTTGGACAGTTCGCCAGCAACAACCACCCGACGTATTTCGACAATTTTTATTTCAGATGAAAGCTTATGATGTCTAGATATGTCATCAAAGGTCGTCTGCCCCCACCAACCCCCATATTCGAACGAAATCGAAAAAACATATAGAGAATGTATGGTGGAGAAGTGTTTCTTTTCTATTTCGTTCAAAAATGGGGGATGGTGGGGGCAGGCGACCCATGATGACATATCTAAACGTCATAACCTTTTAATTAAAAAAATGTCGAAATCCGTCGGGTGGTTGTTGCTGTCGAACTGTCCAAAGTTTTTTCCCCATAGAGAATGTACACTTGTACAGTGGGAAAGAGTTTTTCGATTGCGTTCGAAAATGGGGGACAGGCGACCCTTGATGACATATCTAGACGTCATAACCTTTCAAACGAAAAAAAAAATGCTAAAATCGTCGAGTGGTTGAGGTTGGCGTACTCGGTGAAGGTTTTTTTTACCAAATTATTTTAAATATATAGATTGATGTTTTTTACTTGAGGCTGCTTCTTTTTAGCTTTGTTCGTACACTTGAAAATACCATATTTTATTCTACAATGTTGAAGTAAATTCCTTATCCATATTAATATTTATTAAAATTCGTCTGTGTTTGACATTATAGAATTTTATAAAGGATATTTTTTTCTGAAATGAAGCCCAGTTTTGCCTGTTGGTAACTGTTTTTTACCCATAAATCATTCTTAAAACAAAATATAATTTCTATATGTATTTTTACCATGTTTGATTCAACAAATTAAAATAAAAAAATATTGTAAAATCAATTTTGAAAAAATCGGGCTTTTAAGAGTAAAGTTTCATCGCAGATATGAAAATGTGGTCGTGCTTTAAACATCATAGCGTCAACTCCCAAATTGTGTCGACTTGAAAGAATCAATGTGAATGAATTCTACCGAAAAATGAATGCTGAAGTCGCAGAAATAATCTGAATTTCATGATCGCCGAAAATTCTAGAAACTATTTGTTTTCTCACCCTTGAGTCGAAGGTTTGATAAGAGACAGGTGGCCTCGAGTACGAACTATTTTGTAACGATATAAATTATTAGACAGGTCGCGTTATGCTGCGATTACGTAGAAAAAAATGTCTTAGTCTTTTTGTGTTTTTCAACTATAAACAGGTCTACGAAATGTTTCGTATATTTGAGAACGCATATTGATATTTTCTTCTATTCTTAAGGTTCTTTATTTCGTTCCATTCCAGTAGATAAAATTTATTATATTGTTTGATCATGAATGCAGAAAAAAGGATCTAACTTTTTTGCTTTAACTTGTTTCATTAAAAAAGAAGTCTTAAAAATAATGCGATTGTTTGAAAATGACGCGTAAGAAAGCTGCATGATAAACAAAAATTCCTACACATGGTAGCTTCTAATGCTGTTGATTTGTTACTCAAATTGAAAAAAATCAAATGAAATACCAAAAATAAATATATAAACTTAAGAATTTCGCTTAGATTTTTTAGCATGATAAATTGAATACTATCTGCAAATTCAATCATGCGATATGCATGATGCAAAAATCCTTCAAAACACTCTAGAGCGCAGACCATTGGGTCAAGAGCTAACAAATGGGGCATGTAGTTACTTTTTGGGCAGTAGTCGGTCACTAAGAAAGGGATTTTCAGAATTTTAATTAAAAAGTTAATCGAAGCGTTTATGTTTTTCATATATAACTTGGGAGCAATTTATTGCGAAAAAATTATTTATACACTACTTAACCCTTAGAAGCCCAATGTTTCCTTTAAGTAACTTACCCAATTTTGTCTTCTAAAATCTTGAGAATAAGACTGAAGCTCTAATGCCTGTTTTTGCCAATAGGATACATACTGTAATTATTATTAAATCAATTTACATACTTTGGATGATGTTACTTTAGATGGCAGCCTCATTGCTAATAAAAAAAATTTATGTTTTTCACTTGAGGCTGCATCTTAGGTAAATTCCTTATAGAAAATCTACCTATTGCAATGGTTCTTATGACACGACTTCCGGAAAATTTCTGCAGATCTTCATCGATCATGACCCCCTAGATCCCCAAACCATCCTTTGTTCAAAAGTTATATATATGTTCTGTGCATACTTTCGATTTTCAAGATTTATTCAATGGTATCGATATTAAAGATATGATGAAAATTTTATTACAGATTCATGAAGATTTTAGCATAAATAAAATGTTTAATATTAAAAAATATAAAATATTAATAGAAGTTATATTAAAAGTGTTAGATTGCAAATATTGCATTAACATCATTTTTTCGGCTTTGTCAGTATTTTTAATTAATTTAATCCTTCGCCACTAAAGTTTCTTTATTTTCTTGTGGCAACTTTGGATAATTTTGAAATTCAAACGTTAATTTTAGCCGTTTCTTTTAATTTCTAAATTTTACTTAATTATTTACTTTGTTTTCGATTTAATTATTATTTGTCTTAACTTTTGTTGTTGTTTCCATTAAGGTTTCAACTTTATTAATTTTTAAATTCAAATTTTGCAACGGGACTATTTCTTCGCCATCTTGGCTCGCGTAGTTTTTTTTGGCGTTATCAGTCTTTGGGCGTCTGTATCTGGAATCGTTTTCCGTTACTTTTTGAATTCCTTTGTGATGGGCTAAGCGAGTGGTTGGTGTTGTTCCAGCTGCGGGCCCCCAGGGCCGGTGGGGCCTGGGGTCTTGTCTTGTCTTGCCTCTGATTAAAATTTTCGTTAATGTTTTTTATATATTCCTGAGTCTGAAGCTGAAGATTCTTATTATTCTTCATTGGTATTCCTAAAAGGATGCAGTGTGAAAAAACTCGGTGATGTATGCTCTGAAAGACGAGATGGAAAGTTTTCTACAACACTATTCCGGAACAATCTATTGATTTAAGGTGCTTTTGTGAAGAAAGCATTTCTTTCTTTATGCCGGAATAATCCATGAACGCTGATTTTCAATGATCATCACCTTTTGCGGGATCTGCAGTGTGGGTAATGCCTACAGCATTTTTATTTTTCATCGTGGTGGTGTGTACTCTTAATCACAGAGATCGTGATCATCTTTTTAACGTCAATTCCTGCTCAACATTTTTGTTCTCATCTTCAGCTTTTCTGATTTTTTGAATGAGTGATGCAGGCCTAGAGGTATGGCCGAGGAAGGTGCGAAAATGTGCAAGTTGAATACCTCAAAATATCATTAAGTGAATATAAAAAAAATTCACTTTTTTTTAATAAATATTCATCAATTCAAGAAGTGTTTGTGATGTTGCAGTGAAAAATGTTCATCATTACATCTCTATCAAATTTAGGTTGTTTTTTTTTACTTTGTGTTCTGAAATATAATTCTTAGGCCTGCAGTGCTAATGTGTAGCTACAATTTTTATTTTTTATTTTGTTTGATAAATGTTCATTTCTGTGCAACAAATATTATGCATATATCTAAATTTTTATGGCAGTAATTAATTTCAATATCAATAATTGTTAAATAAAAAATTATTTAAAATTTAATAAAATTGTTTTTGTTTAATTATTTTTAGCATTGTACTACCACTATATGAAAATGAACTTTTAATTATGTAGCTAGGGTTTTCAGGTCAGCAAAGGTAGGTGAATTATTTCAATATTGCAAGAATGGCTTATTATTGTGTAATTTGATTTGTACCCAGAATTAATTAATTGATCAATATATATTATAATTTAAATTTTATTTCTGGGCTTCTACCTTGCATCAATATTTTTATAATTATCCTAGCTACCTCTTCCCAACATATTTAATTTTTTAATATTTGGGTCCCCCAATATATTTAATTTCATATATTAACAAAAAGAAAATTATATTTGCTTTGACAATAAATTATACCATCAAATTAAGGGACTTCCACAAGGTGGACCAGCCAGTAATGCCCTAGCTAATTTATATTTACACTATTTTGAAAAAGAAAATATTTACAATAATGCTTATATCATGTATATTGATGATTTATTAATATGTTCAACAGTAGAAGACTACACACCACAAATTGATTTTTATTCAGAATATTTGATATTACTAAAAACTAATGAAGGTTTTTCTTATGCAGATTTTCTATATCTTGAAATAAAAAAAGTTGATAACAAATTAAGCACTGAGATTTATGATAAAAGAAACACTTTTCAGTTCAATATAAAGAAGTTACCTTTTTGGAATAGCAACATTAGTCGTCAAATTTATAGAAATGTTGTCTTAAATTATATCCACATTTATATTCATAGAAGCACTATTTTAGTCACAGACAGATTAAAACAGCAGTCTAATATTGATACATTTCTTGAAAATGCTATAAGATATGGGTATCCTATAAATTTCATGTATGCTTATGTTAATAAGAAATATTTAACACCATTAAATTAAACATCTTTTATATTTATTTTTGATGTGATCATATATAATGGAAATAACAAAGATTTTAGAAAATTACTTCATAGGTAGATGGCGTCACTATATTAAGAATAAGATTGCATCATATATTCATTTATTTATTTTTATGTACATTTCCAAAAAATATATATATTATTATAAAAGGTTAAATTTAATCTATAGTTAATATTTTATAGTGTTTTATTATAGTATTATAATCATAATTTAGAAATAATATTTTCACTTTAAATGTAGAACTGTCTTTAGGATAATACTCAAGTCCAAACAATAATTATAAATATTGAATTGGTATGTTATGTTATAAGTTATATACTTTCTCGTTTATAATCTTGAAAGATTTTGGGGATTTATTCCCCTATTGTTCATTTTTCCAACAATTGGCTTTCACAAAGTGTTCGCGTCACAAATCTAGATTAATGCGACATATCAGTTCCCAAGGCTGATAAGCATTTGATTGTTGGAATTCCATTTCTAGGTTGCCTTTTTTTATAGTGTAATAGTCGTTAATCAAACTATCTTTTGTATTCCATTTGTATGATTATTGATATGGTAATTTGATTTTAATTTTAATTTCTAGATTAATGTTTGCATATATTTAAAATATAACACATGTTTTGATAAATTGAAATATTTAAGTCGTTTTTTTTTCTCCGCATATTCTCTTATTTTTTCCTTTTATGTCAAAACAATTGTAAATAAAATTTCATGTAATCTGAACCGCGGGAACCCGTGCCGACTTGCATCTAAACGTGCCAATCAGTACTTGTGTACTGAAACGAACGAACGCTGACAAGTGTCAGGCTGACACATGTCTGTTGCGGAGCGCACAGCAGCTGCAAATGGTAAAGACAAAACAAAGCAGAAAAAAAGTTTTTGGAAAGCTTCGACAGCGCCAATGCTCAACCCGTGAAACGTGTCAGCACAAGTTTACTCAGGACAGCGCACATCCACGTGTCAATGTGCTTATAACTAGAAGTTGTTTTGTTACTAAATGTTTGTATAATTTTTAATCAGTGAAGAGGACATGGTAGTGGAATTGCGTAGTTCTAAAAAAGTGATATTTTTAATAGGAGACTTAAAACATTAAATAACGGGTTGGAGACTTCCCTCTAATGGGCAAGTTCTCGCAGCTTTATTTTACAATATTTGAGAAGTGAATTTAACTGTTAATGAAAGTGCAAATATGGCTATTCGCGAATTTATTATCTTTTGATAAAAGGCACGCATGCCTACCACGTCATTGCCAAATTGTGTGAGGAAACTTGTTAACGTGTATGAAGTTTAGAGAGACTTCCAAAAAAATGCAAAGAAATTACAAGACGTATTCAAGCGGCGTCAATAAGAATTTGTAAGTAATTTAGACAATTTGTTCGACATTGCACACGCTGATGCACTTCAGTTAATGAAAATAGAGGAAGATAGGATGTTTTTGCAGCGCCAAAGAGAGCCGGGGCGACCTGGCCACTTAGGTGGAGTGGATAGAAAACTGGCCGACAAAGAAGAAAGGGCTCGACTTCGAAGTTGTCAAAGAAGAAAATCGGCGAATCAAATATGTTTCCGCTTTAAAATCCTCGGCATCATACGAACCATTGCAAGAAGATTCCTCTTCGAATTATAGTGAAAATATAGATTCAGAAAATTTCCCAACACTGATCGAAAGCTCAGAACCTGGGACAAGTAAATCAGTAATAAGGAAAGATTTTATTACTGCAAAGTTAGTTTCTGCATTAGACAGTTGTCAGTTAAGTATGAGCGATTCTGTGTTTATTCTTGAAGCTACTATTGATGCACTTGGTTGTAACATCGGACGAATTTCCGATAAGCAAGTCTTCAATTCAAAGAATCCGAACAGAAAAACGTACGGAAAACATAAAAATTTATTTTCAGAACGAGGTACCTGATGTAGTGACCTTACATTGGGTCTTAGGATGGCAAACTGTTGCCTGCTTTGAGTGCTCGAAAATCGAAAGAACGCTTGCCTTCAGTTATTTCATAGGGACTTAAAAACAACTCATTGCTGTGCAGAGACTGGATAATTCTACAGGCAAATAACAGGCACAGGCTGCTTGGAAGGTGATCTTAGATTGAAATCTCGAAGACAAAGTCCAAATTCTCTGTTGTGATACTACGGCTTCGAATACAGGTCGTTTTAATGGTGCTTGTGCGCTCCTCGGGTAAAAGTTTTATAGGGAAATGCTTTTTTTTCTCTTTCCGCCATCATGTATACGAACCGGTATTAAAGGCCGTATTCGAAGTGAAAATTAAACAAGTGACAATAAGCCCCGATATTCCACTCTTTAAAAAGCTGAAAGATAATTGGATAAACATCGATCCTACTAAAATACAGTGCTGTAGAGAAACAGTGGAATTGTTCCTAACCGTACCCGAACTTCAAAATTTGCTTGACTTTTACTGCGTTGAACTTAAAAATGTTATGGTCAGAGATGACTATAGAGTTGATCGAAATTTCTATCGTATTTTTAGGTGGAATGCAGAAAAAAATTTAAAATAAGATCTTCGGGTGCCATACACCAAGCTAGATGGATGGCCCGAGCGATTTACTCCCTTAAAACTATCGTTATTTAGTTCTCAGCTGAAATTAAACACCAAGGATAAGGAAGCACTGTTAGACGTCTACTTGTTTATCGTGACAATCTACGTTAAACCATGGCTTCAATGCATTTTGGCAGTTAAAGCACCCTACAAAGATTTGTGCTTTTTAAAATCTTTGAAAGCTTATGAAAAAGTGAATGAAAGTTTCTCGAAAGCATTTATGGTATTTTACTGACAAAATAGCAGTATTAGCACTTTTTGATGATGATGTGGACGAAGAAACAAAATTAAAAATTGTGGCAAATTTGCATAGAGAAATTTTCTCGACCCATGAGAAAAGATACATTCCGTCGAAGGAAGAACTTTGTGGTTCATTGTATGGTGAAATATCAGTCAAAAGCCAGTCATTGTTTTCTAGACTCAAAATTGATTATAGTTTTCTCAACGAGAGTCCCTCTTCATGGGCGAATAACGCTTCGTTTCTAGAAGCGAAAAAGACTGTCTCAATGCTTAGAGCAGTGAACGATACAGCTGAAAGAGCGGTAAAAATTATGCAGGACTTTCATGGTTTAATAACGGTTGAGGAGGAACAAAAACAATTTTTGTTATGTTGCGTACAAGAACACATGAAGATCTACCCTGACAGTAAAAAACAAACATTGAAACGAAGATATGCACAATAATGTTTCCTTTACTGTAATATGGTAATAAATATCTGCTTTGAATAAATTGGTGTCTTATGTAACAAAGAAACATACATTTTACAATCTTTCCATAATATTCACCGTACAAGATTTCACGTTCAAGTTTGACCTAAAGTCGTCACGGGTTGCCGTTATCTTATTGCAATAATACGCTTTATTTATGTTACTGAGGTGAAATAGAAAAAAAATAGAGTCTATGCGTATTCGATTTTGCAAAAAGAAATTTTCCCTTGCATCTTGGGACATCCTAATGTTCGTATATAGTCCAGTTAACGAAGGCCAAAAATCGACGAATAGAAAAAAAAATGGTATAGTTTTGAAATTTGGCACAGTTGTTGGAGGTTAGTGTCCTAAACGACATACTACAACTCCCCGGCGCGGGCGCGGGCGGGGCCCCCCCCGGGGCCCCTTAAAGGGGCGTTTTCAGTATTTCTTAAATATCTCAAAAACTATAGGTTCTATCGGAAAATACTCAATTGTAAAATTAAACTACATGAAATTTCCTGCAAAAACGCCCTACGTTATTTTTGTAGCATCAGTAGTTTAGAAGATATAGGGGTATTTAAAAGTTAATATTTCTAAAATTCCTTATTGTAATGGTAAAATCGATTAAAAGTGCTCAATCAACAACCCTCATAATAACCTCATGCCTATATAATAATTATACAAGGGTAGTATTGCATGTGTCGGAGCGGGGGAGGGGTAACAAACCCATTTGGCGAACATTTATGCTGTCTTCCTGCCCTCACATCGGTTCTCCTTCACAAGTTTCCTTCTACTCGTAGTCCAGTCAACGAATTGTAAATTTAAGAAAAAGCTGTAGTTTTGAAAATCGGAATTCGGTACAGTTGTTGGGGAGAGTGCCCTAAACGACATATTGAAAGTCCCCGCTGGTGGAGGGTGCTCAGGGGGTACAAGAGGGGTTCAAAGGGGGAAATTCTCAGTTTGTCTTAAATATCTCGAAAACTATGGATCTTAGCGAAAAAAAAACTTAAGTATAAAATAAAATAAAATTTTCTACAAAAAACTGAATACGCCCCCTGTAACAGGCGGGGACTTTAAGCATGTCGATTAGGACACTCCCCTCAACAACTGTGCCAAATTTAGCGCCGATATTATTGTCTGCACGTTATCGTTGCTATAATAACGAGTAAATTCTTTAAACTAATATAATGGCTGACATTATTACGCTATGATGTTTCGAACAAGAGATTCAAATCGCGTTTAAAATTTTTACTTTGCGGTTATCTGGAGAAAATTGTGAATGAAGTCGCTAACATTTCAGTCACTTGACTTTCAGATTAATATTGAGACGCGGTGGCCTAGTGGTAAGGTCCCGGCTTAAGGGAAGCAGGGCTCCAGGCTCGAAACCCGATTCCACCGAAGATCCGTCGTGTATGGGGCCTGCTGCACGCCAAATCATACGTCGTGGCCAAACGTCCTCCCATTGGCGTGGCGTGGAAGTTTGGAGAGGGGGTGCCAGCTCAGTTGCCGTCCTCGTCATCTGACCGTGGTTCAAAATTACGAGGTCCGTCCCAAAATAGCCCTCGTGTTGCTCCAAAACGGGACGTTAATATAACTAAACTAAACTAATCCAGATTGATAATATCAATTCGCTTCTGAAATACCATTGAATAAATTAAAGTTTTCTTAACCCTTTGCGGACAGGTAACTTTTTAGAACACACACTGGCACTGGTTGGCGCACTTTATACGCCATCCCATTTTTTTCCAACTCTGTGCTGATTTAATTATATAAAACGTAATTCTTCATAGTGTAATAAAATTAGAGGTTTGAATGGATGGATAATATACACATTTGTGTTCGAATTTTAGCCGCTATCCTTTTCGTTAACTGGATTTCCTACACCTCAATCCCGGGATTGGTGAACTGTGGCGCACATTATACGCCGTACCTGTCCGCAAAGGGTTGAATCTTTTCATAATCTCTTCAGGAAATATTTGATTAGTAATTATCGCACTAATCCCTTATTGCTTATAAATACTAAATTCTACTGACCAACTGGATTAATTAGTTTTCTTCAATCCTGATTGATTCTAACTTAGGGGGGGTCAGTACCCCTATACCGCCAATGTTAAATTGACCATTTTTTATGTATCTGTTCGCACAATCTCTTATAGATACATGTTTGAAATTTTTTATACAGTTTAAGCTGGCATTTATCTCTATACTGAGGTAAAAATCTTACATAAATATAGCTTGGTGTTTTTAAAATAAAGTTTTTAACTGAATGTAGTTATGAATGTTTTAAAAAATGCAATTTCCTAACACGAGGTCAGCACTATTAAGAATTATTTTCGGAATATCAGAAAAGAATTTCACAACAGTATATACATTTATATGTATAAAATAATTGGTGAAAACTTCAAGAGCATATATAAAGTAGATTTTGAGAAAAAGGTACACACACAGTTTTAAAAATACCATTTTGAGATAATTCGAGTTAATGGAATTTTGAGAGTATAGAGGTATCCCCTTAACCCTCTAAGCGGAACATCTTTTGAATACCCTTTTGTTTTACACGTAATTTAACTGTCATAATGAGAGATATTCCAGTTAATTTAATTTAGTTACATTGACGTCCCGTTTCGAAGTAACATGACGGCTATTTTGGGACGATTCTCGTCATTTTGAACCACGGTCAGAGGACGATGGCGACACCTAAGCTAACATTCCCCTCTCCAAGCTTTCGCACCAGCTGGAGGACGTTTGGTCCCCTACGTGTGATTTAACGTGCAACAGGTCCACATGCACGGCGGATCTTCACTGGAATCCGGTTTCGAATCTGGAACCCTGCGGTCCTGAAGCCTAGGCCTCCGCGAACTCGATATTCCAGTTAGAGGGTTTAAGTAGGAAATTTAGTAATGAGAAGTTAGATGGATTTTTCATTTGGGAGAAAACTGCCACAAAACGAAAAACTTGTTTTACAAGAGAAGCTGGGCTAATGCTGAGGTCTCGGATTCGGAGAGGCAGAGGGTTCCAGGTTCCAAGCCCGATTCTACTGAAGATTCGCCGTGCATATGGGCCTGCTGCACTTTAAATCAGATTAAACGTCCTCCAGTTCGTGTGGTGAACAACATTCACTCCATCCCGGCCACCCAATCGGGTATATGGCCTGGTAACAGGACAGGGGGCGCTGGTGTGGTGCGGAAGTTGGAAGAGGGAGGTGCCAGCTCAGGTGACGTCCTCTTGGTGAACGTGATCGCGGTTCAAAATAACGAGGTGCTTTATAAAATAGCCCTTTTGTGGCTTCAAAACTGGCTGTAAAAATAACTAAACTAAAAGAGAAGCTTTTTCAAATTAGAATGAAAAAAGGGACAATGGCTGCACAGTTAGGCTGCCTAGACAACTCTCCAACGGTGAATAATACACTGAAACTGTGGCATTATTTCTTGAAGAAATATAACCCAGTTTGAAGTCTTCCAAGCTAGAACACGGAAAAATCAGGTATTATGGCACTTTTCTTCCATGTTAACTATGACAACCAAACAGCACTCTACGAGTTGCCGACACTCACCTTTTTACTTTCTCGCACACGAAGTATACAAAGAGAAAGTATTGTAATCGTCAGAAGATTCGATCTCGAGATTTTGACGAATCTCCACATTTTAGACCTCCCTGAGTCCGAAAAACACAATTTTGGAATTATGTCTGTCTGTGAGCAAGATAACTCAAAAACAATTAAAGCTACGGGGATGAAATTTGGTATGTGCTCTTTATACATAATTTGTAGGTTTCTTTCAAATTTGGACAAAATCCCTACACGAGAAGTCTGTCTGTCCGAGGTAATGTGAAGGTGATAATTCACAAACTTAAATAGCTAGGTGGATAAAATTTGGTACACATTTGCATCATCAGGAATGTAGATTTGTTTCAAAATTTGGATCAAATCCGTCAAAGGGTTGACTGTTTTCCTGTCTGTATAATCGCATACTTTTGAACGCAATAACTTCTTTAAAAAATTACTTTGATAACTGAAATTTGGTATGTGCCCTTCTTGCCTTATTGGTAGATTGGTGGCCAATTTTTGTGTCAATCGGTTGAAAAAAAGGCGTTCAAATTGCAAATTTCGTTTTTCTTACCTTACACCAAGTCCTAATGGTAATCACGCCGGCTTGGACGATCTTCGGAAATCGTGGTATGATGTTTCGCTTATTTTTCTCTCCACTGCGTTAGGGGTTCTTGTTCGTTTTACTGCCTTTTAGCTTATTTTTTCCACATGTGTTAGGAGTATACGAGAAAGTTTAAGGGAAATCACTCCCTCTGGTTATATTTGTTTTTATATACTGATGAATCAATTTTTGAGATATTCAAGTGTAGAATTTTCTTGCAATAAAAAAAATTAAAGATCGTTTATAGTATTAAAAATGTCAACTTCTCATATAAATTATATCATGTAAAATAATTTTCATTTATTTCACTGCTTACATCTTCACACTCTGTTTATAACTTCAATAAAAATGCATCCATACAGGAAATATATCTTGCGAATAAGATGCGGGTTTAGAAAATTTGATGACCAATCAAACAATTCTCTAAGTTTAGTTTAGTTTAGTTATATCAAAGTCCCTTTGCGAAGTAACTTGAGGGCTATTTTGAGACAGACCACGTAATTTTGAACCACAATCAAATGACCTGGACGACACCTCAGCTGGCACACAATCTCAAAATTTCCGCTCCATACCAGCGAAAGCTATCTCTCAGACGCAGTTCATAGAAGGAAGCAATTTGTATCATGTATCATTGTGTAAATACTTAAAACTACTTTCGGAAATTAGATTTTTAATACGAAATATTGAATCTATTTAATCAATTACCCCAAATCAAGCAGTTTCTTTTATTTGCTGCGGAACTGTCCCGGTTGTCAGATGACGAGAGAAACTTCCGCTCCATTTCTGGATTCTCCAATATTTCGGATTTCACAAATGTGAATGATTTGACCCACAACTTCAGATTTAAGTTAGCTGGCACGAAGCTCCAAACAGGGCAGTTCTCTTGTATAAATTTCTCTTTAACCTTTAAATGTCCTGTGTGTGTGTTGCTCTTAAGCAATATACCCAATTTTGTCTTCTAAAATCTTGGGACTAACACTGAAGCTCTAATGCGTGTTGTCGCCAATAGGATACATAATGAAAATGTTATTAAATTAATTGACAACATATAGATGGCAGCCTGACTGCTGATAAACACTAAAAATAAACTGATGTTTTTAACTTGGGACTGCATCTTTTTTCTTTGTTTGTACGCTTGAGAATACCATATTTTATTTAAGAACAGTCTTTACTGTCTCTCTAACACGATATATATTTTTTATTTTTGAATAGGAATCCAGTAAAACACCTATCTTGGAAGCGTTGAAAAAGAAGTACATTGCAATAACCATCAGTATTTGGTTTCGTTGCGTTTTTTCATGGCTCAAGATTTATGAAGTTGACTATAATGCGCAAACAAAAGCTTAAAGTCACATCAATGAAAATATTTTTAAAAAACATGCAAAAAAAAAAGACTTACAGAGCTAAATAACAAAAATATGCTTAAATAGTCACAATTGGAAATAAATATTGATATATCATCAGTAGTGTTTGAAAATAATATTTTTTTTCAAGAATTTTAATAAAAATTGTAATATTAAGAAAAACATGATAATGGAAAAATATGGGATATATTTAATTTTGATTTCGCATGCGGACTTTTCAAACTATCTAGAATGTAATAGACCGCAAGATAAAATTTATTTTAACAAATAAATATTTTATGAACATTCAAAGTTGGCGCCGTTGATTTTACGCCAAAATTATCCTATGTTTCGACTGAAAGTGACTGTGAAACATGATTAAATAAAGCTATCGTAAAATTTGCGGTCTATTACACTTTCCAAGGTTTTTTACACATGTGTACAAAATCTTAATGAATTGTAATGAATTTTTTGGAGATATCACGTTTTCAGTTAACCAATTTTAGTGAAATTTTCATTTTTCAGAAAACGCATTTAAAAATTATAATAACATATTATTTCAAATAAATATGAAGGAATAAGAATAAAAACAAAGACTGTTTTAAATCTTAAAAGTTGTGGCTTTATTTTTAGATCATAAAAACTAAAACTTTACTTCGAAAATCGCTTTTTCAACCTAATCGGATTCCTTAATAAGGATATTAAAATGTAGAACCAGAAATTATGAACCTATAATCTCTGTTCCAAAAAGTATTATGCCGTAATAATTTTTCACTTACTGTTTCCTGTGCAAAGTTTCAGATTATTTTTGTTTGAAAAATACGAAATTTCACACAGTGTTGTAAAATCAGCTGCTGTGGTCTACTCTTCAGTGGATTAATTTCGCGGATGCTTGTTACGATTCTTAATACTGATGCTTATTACGATTCTTAATACTGATGCTTGTTACGGTTCTTAATACTGATGTTTGTTACGATTCTTAATACTGATGCTTGTTACGATTCTTAATACTGATGCTTGTTACGAATTGTTTCATATATGGAGTTCAGCTGCTTATAAGAAAACTATTAAGATGTAGTAGCACTGTTTGTCATTATTAGTTGCAGAAGTTTACATTTCATAATTTTGTTCAGCTTTATAAAATGATTTGATATTTTTGAGAAAATAATTTGTATTTAGCAAAAATGGAATTATTGAGATTAAGCAGCATTAAATAAAATGCACAGCTGTAAAACAGAGTTGAACACCTATACACAACAATTTAGCTGATATAGTGGAAACTATTTCTTACGAATTTCTCGAAAACACCGCTGCAAAATTAGTGCAATATAGCGAATCAAATTTGTTAAAAATATATTTAGATTTCCTAATTGCAACAGTGATTTAAACCGTTATTCTAATCCTTTAAAAATGTTTAAACAATTATAAACTAAAAACACAGAGCTGAACATTTTAATAAAAGAAACGATGTAAAAGTCCAGAAGACTCCGTGAAAATAATTTGGCGCCAACTCGATACATAATTGACACGTGTCGTTTATACCATTAACTGCACAATAAAAATCCATTTTAATATGGATTCAAATGAAACGAATTAAAATTATGAACCCAAAAATAACGTTACATAGCCTGAAAAAACTGCGAAACTCAAGTTTCGATTAAAAGAAATTTAAAAACATTAAGTGCCAAACGATTTTCTAAATTTCAAAGAATTCCTTGCCAGTTAAGAGTAATAATAAGACCCGACATTTCACAATTGATCTCTTTAAAGGACTTTGGGATATGTACATGATTAATTTTTTTAAAGAAAATTATTCGAAATAAAAATATTCACAACATGTAGAATAAAAATTCAGAAGAATGTCTTCAATTACTTTCCCTCTGTGTTGCTGCTAGTATAAAAAGAGTTAAATGCAATCGAATTTTTTTTTTGAAAAAGTTCATCGCTCAAGCGGTTTGAAAAAATTTCAACTTAGTTCGTTTCATTTGGGCCCACTATAAAATATCCACAATATGTTTAAAAAAAAATCGAAGAATGCTTCTTCTTCTTACCCATGCTCCAACAGCTAAAACCATAGCAAAATAAACAGCTATAACCACAGCATCTTCCCAAAACAATTCCGTATTACCCAGTTTCTCCGCCATTGTTTACATAGAGATCAGTTTTTTTTTGCCGGAGTGTTCCTCTGAAGACTGTTAGCTTTTACCGTTTCCACAATAGTGTGGCGACATTTTAGGTGTGAAAGCGAACTTACCTCGTTAATGACATGACGAAACTGTTCCGCCAATCGGCTATCGTTACTGAGAAAACTTCAGTTTCACCTGAGCTTTTCCCAAAGCACGAAGGTTCATTTCGATGAAACGATGCAACTGCGAAAAGAAATCGTGTTCTTATGGAAATTCTAGGGTTTTCTTTTCAATTATTCTTGGAAAATCTAAAAGTATTTTTTCTAGTTGTGGAAGGGGGACATTTTTAAAAACATTTGTTGTGTTGTACAGAAATAAAACACCTTACATTACGAACATATTAGCATTCTAAACTGCGTGATTCTCGTTAGACTTTTTCTGTTTTTCCTAAGTAAAAAATGCACGCATATTGTCAAGCTATTTCTTATATGAAAATTTTCTGGTTTTTGTCTACTATTGGGAAATATTGGAAAGTTTGGTTTATATTGGTTTCAAAAAATATGTTTATAAACTTTTTGCTCAGATAGGTGAAATTAAATATAAATAATAGAAAAACAAAAATTAAGTTAAGAAGAAAAAATATATAAAAGAAACAGAAAAGTAAACAACAATAATAATATAAATAAATGATGAAATCACTTGATGCTGCTGCTTTGAGCGTGCATGAAGGTGTATTGTTATCATTATTATTATTGTTTACTTTTTCTGTTTCTTTTATATATTTTTTCTTTTTTTCTTTTTAACTTAATTTTTGTTTTTCTATTATTTGTTTTTTGTATTTTATTAGAAATAGCTGCATATGCGCCTTTCTGTATAATGCAAAAGAGTTTCAATTAATTTTAATTTAATTTCTATTAATATTTAATTTAATTTTTTTGTTAAATTTTATCAATTGTAACTGAAATTAAATATAATATATTCGCAAAAATAAATAGAACTAGGGGGCTTTACCCCTGCTCGCTAAAGCTCGCCAACCGCCAGGAGGATTGCAATGCAATCCTCCCATGTTTGCTACACAAACCCTGCTCGCTTCGCTCGCTACAGTGAAGACACGGTGTGTCCTAGCACAATTATTGTAAAATCTTTATTTATATATGTATGAATCAGCTTTATTTTGCTTCTGATGCTTTAATTTAAATCAGAACAGAATAAAATTTTTTAGCCTCAAAAAAGATATTTTCCTTCAAATAAAACTTACAAAGAAAATTATGAAAGTGCATAAATAAGCAAATAAATAAGAGTTGCAAAAT
This sequence comes from Araneus ventricosus, assembly GCA_013235015.1. Lineage (NCBI taxonomy): Eukaryota > Metazoa > Arthropoda > Arachnida > Araneae > Araneidae > Araneus > Araneus ventricosus. The sequence continues at coordinate 99,412 of BGPR01001503.1, forward strand.
TAAAACAAATATAATTATTCTAAAAATGAATTCTAAAAACAAATAACAAATTAGATTTAATATTATTAATAAAGAGATTGAGGTGTGACATCTTAGCACTATGAACATAAAAAAGACAATATTATGAATAAATAAAAATCTTAAGCTGATTTCCTTTTAATGCTTTCACCTTAATCAAGAAGGAATAAAAATTTTTGGCCCTGAACCTTAGCCTACCTTATTTGCAGGTACGATGTGTTCGAATAAAATGTTATTTGCAGGCATTGTGCGATCAAATGGAACGTTATTTGCTGGCACTGTTCGTTTGAATAGCACGTTATTTGTACGTACTGCACGGTCAAATTAAACGTTAATGGCAGGTACAGTAGTAACGGATAAAATGTTATTTACAGGTATTTTCCATTCTGTTAACTTGTACATTCGTGTTTTCTTGATGACACTACACTAATTTAATTATTTCAGAATTTTATTATCAGTCAACCGATTAACTTATTTTATGCCAGTGGCGCCATCTGCTTATGAATTTAAGAAGAAATTGTTAAAAAATTTATATTTATAATAATGAATTCTAAATTAAAAACTAAAATGTATAGAAAATAATTAAAATTAAAAATTACTTTTTAGTACGCTAATGAAACAGTGTTTTTAAAAACAGTTTTTATTCTTTTCTTAATTTAGAACGCTTGTAAATTGGAGCGATGGAATTTACATTAGGAGTTATTTTAAATTTATCGGATAATAATACCATGTTTGGAAAAAGAAATAAATCTAGAAAAGAATTTACTTTCCCATAAGTTTTAGGAAAATATTATTTGAATCTTAAACCATCCAATATACTAGTCATGCGGCAAAGAGGATAGAGGGAGAAAGAGCTTAGCAATATGTAAGAAAAATGTGTACAGATTTTTTGGTAGTTTTTAATTTTCAAGGATTAAAAATAGATACTAAAATGAGCAGATAATTTGGCAAGTGAAAACACTCGGAGAAAAAAACTTGTCACACAGGGACCGAACACCGGAACATTGAATTGCGAGCGCAATGCTTTCACAACTGTACTATCGGAACACACATCTGAAAGGTTAAACAGTGGTTTTTCTTATTTATATAGATATTAAAGAGAATATATAAACTTAGAATACATTCGCATTAATCAATCCGACATTATACGTAAATGTTTTTCTTAAATTAACAGTGTATATATGACCAAACGATTTTTTAAGACAGTTTGTATTCAATTACGAATTTATAATTGCCTTTTATCCTTTTTTGTTTTTGCCTGCTTCTTCCTGGAAAATTTCCCCAAGTGTTAAATACTGGATCTTTAATGTTTACTTTTATAGACATTCACTAGGGTACAGTGGTGTACTTATTGGGGGGGGGGCCGGGGGGGGGGGTACACTCGGGCGGCACTGAGAAAATTGCGGCAAAATCAGACATGCAGGAAAACAATTTTCTAACTAAGAAGAGCAGCGAAACTAGTTCAATCATTGTGTGCATAAGAAAATATCTACTGTTAATTAATTCCTATTTTTTCCCTTTTTTCGGTAAATTGCCGGTTTGTGAAAGAGAGTCTGGTGTTGAAGCACGATTTTACGACATATCTGCAAATATCAAGGGTATCAAACGACGAATTGCGTTATTAAATCAATTTTTCCCCCTGGAATTTTTTTTTATTTTGAGGTTTATGTAACTTGTACAGGAATGGCGGCATAATGAAAGCCCGCCCCAGGCGGCAAAAGTTGCAGGTACGCCTCTGCTAGTGTATGCGTTATAAAATAAATATTTTTCACTTGTATTCATGAACCCTGAACTTCACGCAGAAATTATCATAAAAGAAAAAAATCCATGTTATCGCCCGGAGACTTTATTTTATACAACAATGTAACAGACTTAAAATCTTTTCGTTTGATTTTTGTATAAACAGATCAGGCAGAAATTATCATAAAAGAAAAAATCCGCGTTATCACCAGGAGACTTTATTTCATACAACATTGTAACAAACTTATATTTTTCCTTTTGATTTTTACTTTCTCGTATACGAAGTATATAAAGAGAAATTATTGTGATCGTCAAATAAATTCGAACTCGATATTTTGACAAATCTCCACGTTTTAGACATCCTGAGTCCGAAAAAAACAATTTTGGAATTATGTCTGTCTGTCTGTGAACACTATAACTCGAAAACTATTAGAGCTACGGGGATGAAATTTGGTATGGGATCTTGAAACATAATTTGTAGGCTTCTACCAAATGTTGGACAAAATCCGTCTACGGGAGGTCTGTCTGTCTGTCCGCGTTCGTTCATGGGAACACTAGAACGCAAAAACTTGAATAGCTAAATGGATAAAATTTGGCAAACAGTTTTATTATCAGGAATGTAGGTCTGGGTCAAATTTTGATTCAAATCAGTCAAAGGGTTGACTGTCTCGGTCTGTATAATCGCATACTTCTAAACATTATAACTCGTAAACCCTATAGCTTGGATAAATAAAAATTGGTATGAGGTCTTCTTATATTAATTATAGATCTGTGCCCAAGTTTCGTTTCAATCGGTCGAAAAGAAGGTGCTCAAATCTCCTATTTGTCTTTTCTCATCACACAATGACGCGAGGCCGTTATTGCGTAATTGCGCGATTCACTTGCGCTAATCATTTCCGCTTCTACCCACGCCTTTCGCCTCCCAGCTTCCGATTCCCAAGCTTTTTTTCTCCGCTGCGTTAGGGACGCTTGTTCGTTTTACTGCCTTTTAGCTTATTTTTTCTCCACATGTGTTAGGAGTATACGGGAAAGTTTAGGGGAGGCCTCTTCCGCTGGTTATATAAGCAGATCGCATAGCATTAAAAATAAACCTATCATCCCTTCTTCGTAAGTCCTCATTGGATGTGTAGGAGGGTGACGATGATTCTGACAGAAAACAAATCATACTGACATAAAATTTAATCGGACTTTTTATTCAATAAAATTTTTCCCCGTGTTGTTTAATTTTTCTTTCCCATTTATCTGAAGAAGCATCTGTTTATCTTTCTGGATCAAAAATAAATTTCTAATTTTTGCAATAGATAGCAGTTTATTTGGTTAAAGCACTCTTTGAACTTCTTGCAGAAGTCAATTTGATACGTTTATACATTGTAGATGTCGACTATTTTGGCGGTTTTCCTTATAGGCCAAGGCCACACGAACGATTTTTCGCCGCTGTCGTCCGGCGATCTGTCGCGCAAGAGAACCACGGCCGACCACACGTGCGGCTTTTTACTTTCTCGCACACGAAGTATACAAAGAGAAAGTATTGTAATCGTCAAAAAATTCGAACTCGAGATTTTGACGAATCTCCACGTTTTAGACCTCCCTGAGTCCGAAAAACACAATTTTGGAATTATCTCTGTCTGTCTGTGTGTGTGTGTCTGTGAACACGATAACTCGAAAACTATTAGAGCTACGGGAATGAAATTTGGTATGCGGTCTTTACACATAATTTGTAGGCTTCTATCAAATTTTGGACAATATCCGTCAAAGGGAAGTCTTTCTGTCTCTATGTCCGAAGTCATGTGAACACTATAACTCAAAAACTTGAATAGCTAGATGGATAAAATTTGGTACAAAGCTTTATCATCAGGAATGCAGGTCCGTACAAAATGTTGGGCCAAATCCGTCAAAGGGTTGACTGTCTGTCGGTCTGTATAATCGCATAATTGTAAAACTTATATCTCCTCAACCCTTTGTCTTAGATAAATAAAAATTGGAATGATGGTAGCCAACATTAATTATAGATCTGCGCCCAAATTTCGTTTCAATTGGTTAAGAAAAAAACGTTCAGATTGCATAATTAATTTTTCTAATCCGATTCTCCATACGCATGCGTAGCAATCTCTGTGCACGTGTATGGATTACGTCACTTTTTCCTTGTTTTATTTGCGTAGTGGAAGCAATCTCTGCTCATGCGCAAGCTATTCTGCGGTAACGGAACGAGGTCATTTGCTCCGTTTCTCCTCCGCACGCTGAGCTTGCATTGCTAGAGTTTGATAAAAAAAATATATATATTGCTAAGTTTTAATACATACGCATTTCTTGGAATATGATTCTTGACCTAAATATTTTACTATCACTATAATCTAAAATGAAAAACCTTCTGACAGTCATTGCATTCTGGGTTACAGTTGGTTCGAATTTTTACTTTCTCGTATACGAAGTATACAAAGAGAAAGTATCGTAATCGTCAAAAAATTCGAACTCGAGATTTTGACGGATCTCCACGTTTTAGACCTCCCTGAGTCCGAAAAACACAATTTTGGAATTATGTCTGTCTGTGTGTCTGTCTGTGAACACGATAACTCGAAAAATATTAGAGCTACGGGGATGAAATTTGGTATGTGGTCTTTACACATAGTTTGTAGGTTTCTATCACATTTTGGACAAAATCCGTCAACGGGAAGTCTGTCTGTATGTTCGAAGTCATGTGAACACTATAACTCAAAAACTTGAATAGCTAGATGGATAAAATTTGGTACAGAGTTTTATCGTCGTGAATGTAGGTCCGTATAAAAGTTTGGGCCAAATCCGTCAACGGGTTGACTGTCTGTCGGTCTGTATAATTTACCATTGAAACCAATCCGCTGTCTCCACACGCATGCGTACTTCTGTGCTCGCGAAAGGAGCGATTACGTCAGTTTGTCCTTGAGACGGCAAGAGCAGTGTGAGACAGATGTGTTTTAATCGGTACGCATCTCTTTGAATTCTTTGCCTATATATTTTTCAATCACTATAATGAAAAATCTTCTGATAGTCATTGGATTCTGGATAACAGTAGGTTCGAATTTTTTTAGCCACGCGGGGGAAGGAGAAACGGCACCTTTTGGGGGAAGTATACGAGAAAGTTTAGGGGAGAACACTCCCGCTGGTTTATCCACGCAGGGGGAAGGGAAATGACAAATGTTTGAGAAGTATACGAGAAAGTTTAGGGGAGGCCACTCCCGCTGGTTTAATGTTAGTAGCAGATTCTCGCTTCTTCGAAAGTAGCTGGTGGAATAGTCAAGGTCACATTTTCGTAATTCCCTCTGGTAACCAGCGGGAGTTGCCTCCCCGAAACTTTCTCGCATACGACCAGTAATGTGGGGTGGGTAAACACCCAGTGGGTAGGTAAAAAATTCTTGGGTATTTACCCACGGCCTGGTTATTTTGAGAAAAAAATTATGAATTGTGATTTACAATGAAACATGAATTTCCCAAAACTTAATATTTTGCAAAAAAATGCGTATGTTCTCAATTTTTACGCGCGCTGAGGTACCACAACTTTATTCAACGTTTTTGAGTACGAAATCTTATTACAGATATTACGCAAAATTTCACTATACCTTCCATCAGAACGAAGTTTCGATTCGGGTTGCCATAATTTCCGAATTTGCATCTCGCTACAATTTCCTTCGTAGACCGCCAAGGTGAAACGCCAACCATACTAACTTGAGTCAAGTAAGCGAAACGCTCGCCAACACACAGTCGTAATGTGCACTTTGAACTAAATATGCAATTTGAACACCTGTTTTTAACCGATTGAGATGAAAATTGGGCACAGATCTATAATTAATGTTAACATTCGTGATATCAAATTTTATTTATCTAAACCAAAGGGCTTATGAGATACAAGTATGTGATTATACAGACCGACAGATAGTCAACCCTTTGACGTATTTGGCCCAAACGTTTGTACTGACCTACATTTATGACGATAAAACTGTGTACCAAATTTTATCCCTAAATCTATTCAAGTTTTTGAGTTATAGTGTTCACATGAACTCGGACATACAGATAGACAAACTTCCCGTTGACGGATTTTGTCCAAAATTAGGCAGAAACCTGCAAATTATGTTTAAAGACCACATACCAAATTTCATCCCCTTAGCTCTAATAGTTTTCGAGTTATCATGTTCACACACAGACATAATTCCAAAATTGTGTTTTTCGGACTGAGGGAGGTCTAAAACGTGGAGATTCGTCAAAATCTCGAGTTCGAATTTTTTGACGATTACAATACTTTCTCTTTGTATACTTCGTATACGAGAAAGTAAAAAGGTATAAAACGAAACTATTCCCTAGTGTTTTTCTCACATACGCGCGCTTGCTGGAAGGTTAATTTTTCATCCGTAGCACGCCCCTACCTGCTATGCTCTAGTTACGCCACTGGAGTAACATGAATCCATTTTCAGTAAATAAAAATGCTGCTAATACGTTAAGTGCCTTATTAGTTGTAGAAGTATTATTAGAGTCCATAATCAAACGTCACAGAAATCTGACAAACAGAATAAATAAGGAGAATCAAAATCGGTGCACTCCCTACTAATTTACATAAAATAGTAAAAACAGAAAACCCCAAGAAGTATTGCAATAAAACTAATCATTTTAATCTCTATAAGTTGCAATAAAGTGATCAAAAATCTAGCAGTGTATCTAATAAGGGCACTTACGTTTTGTTATATGTGCTGTGGTGAAAATTCGAAAAAGATGAAGTATCTGTACATGGTGTGTCCTTTAAGAATGCTTATTGCTATAGAAGTGCTTTAATTATCATTAAATGTCGTTCATTTATTTAATATTTTGATTTTTTAAACTTTAAAATCTCTTTAGTTTAATTAATATTAATTTTAATTTAATTAATAGTATTAAATTTAATTAAAAGCATTAGTCTTACCAACATTAGATCTTGTTATTCCATCCATCTAGTTCCAAACCCCCCCCCCCAATAACATTCTTAGTTACAGCCATTCAAGCATTTCTTTTGAGTTCACGGTTTTTGAATCCATTATCCCTTGTATGGTAAAGATATGGATATTTTTCAACTTCAAGAATCATAAGCTCACTATCTAAATATTGTTCCATGATATAAATATCATAACTATCAAAAATTGAAGAACAAAACACACGAAAATACCAACGGAAACGCGATCAGCAGCAAAGCGATTTTTCCCCGCGAGATCTAAATGCACCCAGATCTATCTTCTTGGCGACAATGGCAGGGAATGCACCGACTGAATTCCCGCCAACGGCGAAGGCTGTCTGGCCTTACTCTGTACTCCAGGTCTTATAATTCTTCCACTGCAGACTAAGAAGCGAAGTAGGGAAAATCACTCTGGCCGCGGCCTTAGTCACTTTTTTTATTTAGAAGAGGTAAATTTTTCTGGTAAAAGAAACGAAATGCGTTTGAATTCGTGGTTATTATTTAAAGATCTAAAGTTCTGTAATTTCATTTATAATTTGTAAGAATAAAGAATCCACTATAAAAAAATGTTTGTCAATTCCTGACGATATTTGAAACATATTTTATTGTATTGACTCTTAAAAATATAGTATATAGCTAAGTGAATGATCACAAATCGATATAAAACATTTATAA
>BGPR01001503.1:111344-142057 GCA_013235015.1 Araneus ventricosus
AAAAATTGAAGAACAAAACACACGAAAATACCAACGGAAACGCGATCAGCAGCAAAGCGATTTTTCCCCGCGAGATCTAAATGCACCCAGATCTATCTTCTTGGCGACAATGGCAGGAATGCACCGACTGAATTCCCCGCCAACGGCGTAAAAGGCTCCGTCTGGCCACCTCTGTACTGCACCAGTCTGCCTATAATTCTTCCACTGCAGACTAAGAAGCGACAGTAGGGGAAAATCACTCGTGTGGCCGCGGCCTTAGTCACTTTTAATTTTATTTAGAAAGGAGGTAAATTTTTCTGGTAAAAGAAAACGTGAAAATGCGTTTGGAATTCTCGTGGTTATTATTTAAAGATCTAAAGTTCTGTAATTTCATTTATAATTTGTAGGAATAGCAAATCTTAGAAAGAATGCCATAAAAAATTGTTTGTTGCCCTTGACATTTGAAAAACTTTTAATTTCCTGAAAGAATATTTTTTTTATTGTAATTAATTTCAAAAATATAGTACCTTAGCTCAAGGTGTGGAAATCTTTTTTACATGAAAGAACCAAATCAAGCCGACAAAAGAATTTATAAACTATTAGAAAGACATAATTCATTTTTTCAAATTAAAAATTTAAGTAATATCATAAAAAGTAACAATATATAAAAATATAATATTTATGTATTACTAGCCGCCTTCGGCGACCAGCTTGTTCGCCGGAAATATAATTTCAATTGAATCCTTTATGCATAGATTGATATTCATATATAGTTCCTTTAACAAAGTCATTTTAAACTTCAAATTGTGATAGACATTTAACACGTTTTCTTTTAGTACCTTCGCACATGTTCTGTTCATTGTCTACATGAAGGTCCCTAATGGAGTCAATAAACTGTTCGTGTCATGTAACATCTAATTTTGAATTGTCGGCTTCACTTTCTTATTCCTCGTGCAATATATTTGATATTAAAATGGAGAGGCACATACTCTCACAAAAAGAATTAAAACAAAGCAATCATATTCATTCAGCTTAATAGACACATTTCCAAATATATTTACTACCTTAGAAGACGTTGTTTACAAATATCCAGAAAAGCTGGTGAAATAAAGAAAAAAATGGAAAGAAAATTCTTTAAGATATTGCTTTTGGTTTCCCCAATGGAAGAGAAATACGCAAATAAATATTTGTTTAAACAAAGAAAACGGTTTGAATTTCATTGTAACAATGAAATGTATTGCTGAAAATTGTGCATAAAAAATTCGAACTCGAGATTTTGACGAATCTCCACGTTTTAGACCTCCCTGAGTCCGAAAAAACACAATTTTGGAGTTATGTCTGTGTGTCTGTCTGAATGTCTGTGTGTGTGTCTGTGAACACGATAACTCGAAAACTATTAGAGATACAGGGATGAAATTTGGTATGTGAACTTGACACATAATTTGCAGGTTTCTTTCAAATTGCGGACAAAATCCGTCCACGGGAAGTCTGTCTATCTGTCTACCCGCGGTCATGTGAACACTATAACTCAAAAACTTGAATAGCTAGATGAATAAAATTTGGTACACAGTTTTATCTTCATGAATGTAGGTCCGTATAAAATTTTGGGCGAAATCCCTCAACGGGTTGACTGTCTGTCGGTCTGTATAATTTACTTTTGAAGAGAATCCTTATCTGCACGCGCATGCCTACTGGAAGAACGGAACGGAATTTCATTACGGAATAGCGAATTACGTCAGTTTGTCCTTGAGCCGGTAAGAGAGCAAAATCGTTACGCATCTCTTTGAAATTCTTTACATAGATATTTTTCAATCACTATAATGAAAAACCTTCTGGTAGTCATTGGATTCTGGGTAACAATAGGTTCGAATTTTTTTAGCCGCGCGGGGGGCGGGAAGGGGAAACGTCACCTTTTGGGGGAAGTGTACGAGAAAGTTTAGGGGAGAACACTCCCGATGGTTTCTAGGGCAGCACTCTATATTTTTTGTAATATAACCTGTTAAAATATAATTAGAAGATCCAGCTTCAATATTTCGTAATTTTGCGATAGCTATAAAATAAATGAAATCGATATTTTGTAATAATATCCTTTAAAATTGTATATATGATGCTATGATAAGTTTTTTTTTAATTTAAAATTTCTCGTTAAACTAAATACACGTACGCGAAAAACATGCTTTATTGTGTGATACATCCTTTAAATGAACGATATCCTTTGAAATTGTATAAATGAAGTTATGACAGTTCACATTTTCAATCTTACTTCATAGTTAAAAGTAAGTACCTATAGAACCAAATGATCAGGATCTACAGCTACTAAAAAAACTGTTAAAATTTCTCCCCTTTTGTAATATTTTTCGGTTTGTGTAAGGCATGGGTCGTCAACCTGTAGTTCTTTTTAAATTAGTAAATAATATCCGCATAACAAAATAAAATTGTAAATTTAAGTAAAATATAAAATTCCCAACAATATTTTACGAAAATTGTTAGTATATTTTGCTATTCTTCTTATCTCGTATTTCTGTTTGAATTTGATTTATGCTGTGTTAATTATATTATTCATATGTTAAATGCGGGGTGGTCATAAATTATTAGACCCATTTCAAAAATTAATAAAACCAGCGGGAGTGGTCTCCCCTAAACTTTCTCGTATACTTTCTAAGTGGAGATTCGTCAAAATCTCGAGTTCGAATTTTTTTTGACGATTACAATACTTTCTCTTTGTATACTTCGTATACGAGAAAGTAAAACAAAAAAACAAACAAACCTGAAATCAAATTTCTGTTGCCACGTTTCAAAAAAAATATTACTTTGAAGCAGGCGCGATAAAATAGGTAATGCAATGAATACTAAAGCGAAAATTCTGCTTTGGAATTGAATTCCCAAGAGAACAATTTATACTACCACAACCGTAACAATTGCAAAAGCGCGTGAATAAAAGATTTGCTGAAATAATGAGATCGGTTTGATTTACAACAATAAAAAAATTGTTAACAATTGATGCTTGAAAACATTACTTATTGTTGTAAATAAAATTTGCAACAATAACAGATTGCTACCAATACGCATGCGCATGAGAATCGGATTAAAGGAAATTGAATATGCAATTTGAACGCCTCTTTTTGACGGATTTGGACCAAACTTTTATACGGATCTACATTCATAACGATAAAATTGTGTACCAAATTTTACCCATTTAGCTATTCAAGTTTTTGAGTTAAAGTGTTCGCATGACCGCGGACATACAAATGGACAGACTTCCCTTTGACGGAATTTGTCCAAAATTTGATAGAAACCTACAAATTATATTTAAAGACCACATACCAAATTTCATCCCCACAGCTCTAATAGTTTTCGAGTTATCGTGTTCACAGACAGACACACACACAGACAGACATACAGACATAATTCCAAAATTGTGTTTTTCGGACTCAGGGAGGTCTAAAACGTGGAGATTCGTCAAAATCTCGAGTTCGAATTTTTTGACGATTACAATACTTTCTCTTTGTATACTTCGTATACGAGAAAGTAAAAAACTAATGTTACATTTGCGGTTTTTTAAAAATGAGAGCGTATTTTTAAAAAGTTTTTACAGATAGGTAGCACGCTTTTACGGCGGTCTAGGTTGTCGTAAATTATTGGACATCTCCCATATTTCAGAGCCAGTATCTGCGAAACTATTAAAGCTAGAAGAAAAATAAAAGCATGTATTTGCAGAGAAACTTACGCTCTTTAATTTGTTAAATCATTTGTAATTCAAAAACTGAATAGTTTTCGAGATATTCAATGAAAACTGAAAAGGGAAACCAGAAAACGCTCATTGGCTTCTGCTGATCGGTAGCCATTACGTATAGAAATCTCTCGCGGTAGCAAATTTAGAACGCCATAATGATACACTATCTATCTGAAAAAAAACTTTGCTCCTTCATTAAAAAAACGCAATTGTAACATTACTAGTTTTTTTTATTAATTTTTGAAATAGGTCCAATAAGTTATGACCATCTTGTATAAAATATTTGAAATCCCTGCGTATTGTTTCACAAAAGAAAAATAATAATTTTTAACTAAGATAGTTTAAAATCACTTATTTTTACCTTGGTGATTATATTTTATAATTGTAATTGCGACTGTTGTATTATTAATGATCATCAATTGAATTGTAGTACATTTTATTGCAGTACCTTTAAGCAAAGCATAAAAGAAAGCATAAAGTAAAAGAAGATTTTGTGCTCAGTCTTCAATAATGTGTGTTTTACATTTTAAATTGCTGGCTTGCAGTTCCGTAAGTATAATTGTAAAGTAAATATAATTCTAAAAATGTCTCTTTTCGGGAAAAAAGGGCCTCTGGTGTAAGCTATTTCAAATCACTGATCAGAAGAATTAAAAGAATCTCTTAAATTTAAAATCATGATGAATATATCGAAAACTTTTTTTCGTGAATCGAAAGGATTCTGCTATACCAGAATCTTGTTAAAACCATCGAAAGTCTAATATCCAAGAGGTAATTGGCGAAAGTTTAGAAAAAATTTATAAGCATTTTAGTTGACGGGATCGTGTCATTTTATATTTGTAATTTTCATCCCGTATGTGTGTTCAATTCTTAATAATATGCTTATATGCATTACTAGACCAAGTATTTTAAAACTGATTCTTCTCTATATTAACCTTTCACGATCAGAGGGCTGGCAACCGTCTAAAACTTTTATTTTCAATGTCTGTATATATTATTCTCAGAATGAGAACTTTTTGTTTCTTTTGTGGAACCAACCTCGATTATTTTTCCATTTGATAGCGTCAAAAAGTCAAGAAAAACCCTGATGAATAAGGTTTAAAAATGCAATTTTTGCTTGCTAATTGTCAGTTAATAAGCTGGAATCTTTTTTATACTATTCATGCTCAAAATAGTAGTTTATTTATGTGGGAATTGTGTTTTTCCCCTACGTAATTTTCTCTTAAAATTTAATCACTTAAATTCTAGTTTTAATCCTTTCTCTAATATTTTTCCCACACTGCCGAAAACACTCATTTGAATAAACGCTAAATCATCAGAAAGATATCTGCAGATAAGATCACGCGTTATTGCCTCACAAACCACGTGACATGCGTGGGAGTCTTTCGTTAAAACGAAGTGTAATGTTTTAATCCAGAAGAGAACGCTTCGTACTTGCAACGATGTAGGCGATCTGGCAATTCGGTTAGCGACAAGGATTTTCTCTTGATCGCAAGGATGGCGTCTGGTAATGATTTACTATCTTTTGTATTTGAGTAAGAAGTATTGTAAGTTAATATTCCTCTAAGTATAACATGGCGTTAATTAAGTAACTAACCATACCTAAACCTCTCTTTTGTCTAACCAGATGTAAATAGTCATATGCAAATACCAATCTCTCATATTATGTTTTCTTAAATAAATAGTTTAGTTTTAAACTCTGTTTCTCCTCTTTTATCTTTGGTGCATTCCCCCCTAGAGTGTTCCCTATATGAAGTAATTTTTACCTGTAGGGGGTTTGGGATTTGACCACCCACACCCCCTATATTTATATATGAGTCATCTCTGTTTCTACTAATAATAAAATCGAATGTGTGTGTCTGTATATCAGTTCATTCATCTGTCATCTGGCCTAAGCCCTCCGTTTCAAATCGACGCGCCGCCTCAAAGCAGCACCACCTAGGCACCGACACCGGAATCCGGCAGCCGACTCGTTCAGGTCTAGACCCAACTGGATATAACACGCCTGTCCAGGTGCCACAAGCACCAAAACCTCCACCACCCAAAATACATTAATGGAAACAACTACAACTTGACATTTTCAGGAAACTTGTGAAGAGACACGCGATAAACAGTTCCTCATTAGCCTGCAACTTCATACAACTGTGAAGAATCTCTGAAGCTGAAGATTTAAACCAGGCCCGAGTCTTCGTCAGATCTATTTCCATATTTTCTCGGCCAGGCACTGCGAAACTCATTCCAAAAACACATGTTCCACAATACCCGCTGCAAGAGGACAATGTAACAGTGCGTAGTTTAGAACCTTGGATCCAGAGTCACGAATCTTAACCACTAGACAAATAGAATTCCCTTGTCCGGAGTTGGAAACTGACTTATATACATCAGAATAAGATGCCGCAGCACGGTGCACTACAGGAGCAACCCCCAGCTTGTTTGATATTATCTGAATATCATGGAAGCGATAATTGCACTTCCGTGTGCTGCGTGCATATGCGCAGATTGCTGCCCCGATTGTTTGTGCGCAGGCACATGCAGACTTTTGTGCTATAAAATGCATCACAGACTTTGCGCTATGAAATGTGTCATAGACTTTGAATTGGGAGAGCTGCGTTGCTTTAGGAGTTGTAGTGCTGCCATCTGGTGAACGCAGCAGAAGATGGAATTGATGTGATATCGGTTCTGCCATCTAGTAGTGGGACTGAAAGTAAGTGTTGCGTGAACTTCGACCGGTAGTCACCACTGTGGCAGTACGTAGTTTAGAACCTACAACATTTGGATCCAGAGTCGCGAATCTTAACCACTAGACAAAAGGAATTCTCCCTGTCCGGAGGTGGAAACTGACTTATATAAATCAGAATAGGATGGCGCATCACGGTGCACTACAGCAGAAGCAATTAGATGCTTTACCAAATTAGCGCTCCTAATGTGTCGGAAAGACTGCATGTCCAGCATAGATTTGATTCAGGTGAAAGTCAAATCATCAGATTTTGCATAATTGCACATTGGTGGGTGGGAATAAGGATCTCGAGGCGACTTTTTTGAAATTTTAATTAATAAAAAATGAAGCAAAATTTTAGTATTTCCCATAATAACTTTTTAAAAAATATTACCACGTATAGAGGATTTTTACACTATCTTAAAATTAAAACAAAAATTGCTTTTCAATTATACTAATTTAGTTGTCGTATAATTTTTTTCTCTCATTTTTACAAATTTACAAAAATTATTTTATGCATGATTTCTAAACAATGCTTTTCACCGCTGTTTAGAAATTCAACCCGTTTTCATTGTTTATACAAATATTTAATTGCGTGTTTCTCTTCCATTGTTGAAAGTTAAGGAATGTAGATTCTGCTTATTTTTTCATATTCTTTACTAGTAACGTAATGAATTTTACTTTCTTTTCATATCTCATATATTCTTTTTGAAAGCTGTAAACAAACCCAATGACATTAAGTATATATTTGGAAACATAGCCGGTAAGATGATTGATTATAACTGCAATTCATTAATTATTTTTATCAGCATGTTTTAATCCAGCGCCACACCAATTTTAATATAGGAATCAACTGCTTATTTTTCATGAGGTATAAGAAAGTGAAGTTGGTGCCGACAACGTACAATTAGATGTTAGATGACACTAAGAGACGTTCATGTACACCAGGGGTACCCAAACTTTTTTCCCTCGTGTACCCCTTAATTAGTCTTTTTATTTTCGCGTACCCTCTACTGTCATATCCCCCTCTCCAACCATCCTTCTGTGCAAAGAAGTTTTTATCAATAATGTTAAGGGCTTATGTTAGCTTAAGAGTCAGATGACTCAAATTAGTAACATTGCATGACTTATTTTTGATCTTACATTTTATTCTTTTATTCCATTTTTACAATTGTTTCATTTCAACGCCAAAAAAGCACTTCAAATTGAGCACTCATAAACCACCGGGAGTGGTCTCCCCTAAACTTTCTCGTATATTCCTAACACATATAGAGAAAAAAATAAGCTAAAAGACAATAAAACAAACAAGAATCCCAAACACAGTGGGGAAAAAAATAAGCGAAATGTCATACCACGATTTCCGAAGGTCATCCAACGCGGAAGTGGAATTAGAAGCCGGCGTGAATACCAATAGGGCTGGGTGTAAGATAAAGAAAACGAAATTTGCAATTTGAACGCCTTTTTTCTAACCGATTGACACAAAAATTGGAGACAAATCTACCATTAAGGTAAGAAGGCCACGTACCAAATTTCATTTATCAAAGTAATTTTTAAAGAAGTTATTGCCTTCAAAAGTATGCGATTATGCAGACAGACAGTCAACACTTTAACGAATTGGGCCCAAAATTTGGTACAAACCTGCATTCCTGATGATAAAAATGTGTACTAAATTTTATCTACCTAGCTATTCAATTTAGTGAGTTATCGCGTTCACATTAACACGGACATACAGACAGACTTCCCGTGGACCGATTTCGTCCAAATTTGATAGAAATCTACAAATTATGTGTAAAGATCACATACCAAATTTCATCCCCTTAGCTATAAAAGTGTTCTAGTTATCGTGTTCACAGACACACAGTAATTCCAAAATTGTGTTTTTCGGACTCAGGGAGGTCTAAAACGTGGAGATTCGTCAAAATCTCGAGTTGAATTTTTCGACGATTACAGTATACTGCGTATACGAGGAAGTAAATAGGAAGCTTGATTTTTGTGAACATTTGTTATTCATATGCATCCCAATCGAGCAATGAATGATGCCTGCGTTTAATCGCGCTTTAATTAAGAACGTCAAAATAAGAAATTTTGAGGGATCTCGGATTGTTCTGTATAAGCCTAAATTAGAAGAACAAAAATACAAAGCATACAAAGAGTAGTGAAACTACAGCTTTTGCGAAGACACTGATGATTCTCGCAGAATCGGGGCTGGTGAAGACCAAATATCATTCATTTACCAGATTTCCTTTTGTTTTCATTTTTTCCTTATTTTGAGCATAGGCATTACAACTCGCACAACTTTCACTTTTACTTTTCACACGAAACTTGAGGAAACAAAATTCTGTAATATTTTTTTATCCCTTGTGTTTTCTTGTGTCCGCAATTACCAGTTTTGAGTTCGCTTACCCCAAATTGGTCATTAGCGTGCCCCAAGGAGTACGCTCACCATAGGTTGGGAACCTCTGACGTACACTATGAACAGAACAGGTTCAAGGTTACTAAAGGAACTCGGGTTAAATTTCTATCACACTTGAAAGTTTAAAAATACTTTGTTTAGGGAACCATGAATATCAAATTAAGCATAAGAGATTCAATTAAAATTGCACACAATCAGTATTCCAGGCAAATAAGTTGGTGGCCAAATGCGATTATTTAATGACATCATGATTACTGAACTCTCGCGCGATTTTCAATAAATTTTTAAATAAAACACAAGCGTTTTTCCCTTTGAAATACAATTTCAAATACATCAACTTGCAAAATATGGCATGTGTGTGTATCGATGTAATTTCATCTTTTTTTATATTTGTGAATTCGCATGAAGTTGAAATTAAAATAATGATATGTAGGTATTTCTTACGAATCAATAAAGAATCTGGAGCATTTAGATGAGATTTTCGAAAATGATATAATAAAATTGTGATGTAAAACAATGATGCAATAAAATTTCTGAAAATTGAAGAATAATAGCTCAAAATTCTAAACATTTTGTGTGGCAAGTCAACTGAATTATTCTTCGTTTCTACTTTGTTGTTATTTAAAATAAAATTTGCTTACAAGTCGATTGCATTCAAATGATTAAGCTCATCTGTTTCATGCTAAAAACAAAATATTGTGAAATTACTTCTGCATTTAGAATTGTTCTTAGAATTCGTTAAGCGTTATATGTTTTTTATCGGTGTTCTTTTGTGTGTTCGCGTAAATAGAATCTGTCGGAATTCATTACGGTGCAATTTCTACTGATTTGTGTTTAACAGTGTATTAGTGTTTAACGTAGCATAACCAAATCTTGCTAGTGCGTCACACAGTGACTATTTTAGAATTCAATTAAATCAACATAAATATAGGTCAATGAGAATTTAATATTGTAAATGTGTAATATAGAACTGTAAGATGTAACACCACTGAATTAATAAGCAGAATGGAATCCTTCTGTACTTCTCATGCAGGGTGCTTCTAAATTCATGGGGCACACTTTTCAAACTCAACACCACTGAATTATTAAGCAGAATAGAATCCTTCTATACTTCTCATACCGAGTGAATCTAAAATAATGGGGCAAACTTTTTAAACTCAACACCATTGAATTAATAAGTAGAATGGAATCCTTCTATACTTCTCATACCGGGTGATTCTAAAATCATGGGGTAAACTTTAAGTGTAGGTCAGGCATACAGAAACAAATCATTTTCGCAATTCAATATGTGGACGCAAACGCAAAGGAGGAAACCACTGCAGGGTCTCGTTGCCACTGAATTAAATAAAAGAAACGGACACGCCAGATAAAGTGTGCACCACATGTTGAATGTAATACAAACTTAAAATAGAACATCAACACAGTTGCCCAAATAACAACATCCGAAGCTTGTATCACTTCAAACGGCAAGTTCTGTGAACATTTACACGTAACGTACTCCAATAGTTTGTTGTTGATACTGCGTTTCAGAATTATTGTACGTTCTCGGATTCCGAAACCCTCCGCACTTTTGCGCATGCGCCAGTCGGAGTTATTTTCTCCAAAATAGGGGAAAAGGGAAAAATGGAGGGGGTGATGCTTACATTTTACTTAACTTGACCTAACAAAGAACTCCGCAATTGTGCTTATCTTACTTATTGCCTGTCACCCCTTTCCGGTTTAAAATCGTCCAAAATTGCTAGTTTCGGTATATTGAAACGATCAGTACCACATTAGTTTCATAATTACCATATTTGACGACTAATCGCCCAAGGAAATCCCATTTTGGCAACCGCAGCGTAATTTTAAATCTAGCCAGCAAGCTGAGCAAGTTGAAACAAATTAGTTTCCTTCTTCATGAACGCCTTTCAAAACTTTCTTCAATTGATTCATTTGCATTCGTCTTCTTTCATTGTCCGGTTAATATTTAACAGCTCGGCGGAAGATTCATGTTTAACCCATTGAAAAGAAAGCACAAACCAAATCGCACTCATTTGCTTACATTTGGAAAGGGAAATCACATGATCCATCGATTGCTATAGATGCTGCCAAATCTTGTAGCTAAATAACATGTTTTCTGGGAGCCGCACAAATGAAAGATTCATATACATAGAAAATAAAATAGTCAATGATATAAAATGATAAAAACCATTAAATTCTCTAATAATAAATATAATCTGTTTTCATTAGTCTTTAGTAATGTTCTTTTTTTTAATAAAAAAGGCTATCGCCTGCCTTGAATTAATAGCAAATTACTTTAACTGTGAACTGTTGATCACCTATGTGAAAAAATAAGTGTCCAGTCAGATGGTTATGACAAAAACCTTACTGCTATATTAAAATTTGACGAAGTAAACATATTAGAAATCTAGAATCTTTCAAATTATAAATTATCTATCAAAAATGTTTCTTATGAAATTTTGTTACACATTGCATAGCCTCCCACGACGAGTCATACAAAATTTGAACGAAATAGCTTTTCAGGAAGTAATCCAAAAGTCGACAGCGAATATTTTACCGATAGGGATGAAACCACGAAACATAATGACCATGAAACATATAAAAAATCAATTCAAATCTTTAAATAACAAGCCGCCTTAAGCGGACCAGCCGTTCGCCCGTAATATTAACAGCTTGTAGCTGTGCTTGTAACTCGGCGAAATGGCGAATGTAGAGGCTGATGGACTCTGCCAAGGTTTTATTTTGCGATATATCTCTAAATAGAGGGTGGCAGGTGACAATTGGTGACACATCCAGATGTCACAAGCTTTCATATGAAATAAAAATTGTCGAAATCTCTCCAGTAGTTGGGCTGGGGACTGTTTTTCTGATTTTGAAAATTATTTTAAATATATAGATTATGATAGTATTTACTATTATAAAAGACGTTCTTTTCTTCACTGCTTATCTAGGTTTTGAATTAATTGCCCTTTTTAATGCACGTTTATTTGACTGGACTTGTTTCATGTTTTTAAAAATGGAATTTTTGCATTTTGGAGCTAAACTATTCGACAAAGAGTTTGTCAAATTTTATTACAATATTCATTGTTTATCGAAGTACAATATATATTTCAGGAAAAGTCATATTTTTACTTCTTTTTTTACCAATTTTATTTTTATAAAAAAGTCCTACCACCCGGTTTTACCCCATTAGTGGCGCAAAACCGGGTGGCATGACATTTATTTAAATTAGAAAATACATCATTAAAATATAAAGAGAGAATCAACGACTGATGTGTTTTTATCGTCTTCATCGAAGGAACCATCAATACTGACTGTACCAGTCTTACACCACTTGGAGTACTCTGCTTTACCCCGAGTGCAGAGGTTATAAAAAACAAAACAGAATCGCACAACAATTGGACTGAATCCTTATTGTTTGATAGGATATAAGTTCTTAGTAGATGTAAAATAAGTTGGACTAAATATAGTTTTTATATCTGTAATGATTTTTAAGTAAGGACAGTTTAAAATCAAACAAACATTATAGAGTTGACGTCTGAAAACAAATAAACCTTCACAGATGCAGTGAATTCAACAGCTACAACACGCCACTAGGACTGTTCCTTTTCCTCGACTAGTAGAGCGTAATTCAGTATCTGTCCGCTAGAAAGAACTAATAGCGCCAGAATCAAGGGTAACCGGTTTAACCCCACCCTCCCGTATGTATTCTAGATAGCAACACATGATTTCAATATTTTTAGAACTTAATTATTAGATAATCGATTAATTAAATTAAATTTTTAATCAATCGAGAGGCGCCTCCTACTAGTGAATTTCAGAAAAAACTGATTTCTAGATTCAATACTATTTATAATAATGAATCATATGTTTTTAAAAGCGTATTTTTAAAACTGTTTTTGAAATTGACATTTTTATTTTTCGTTGAATTTAAGAATATGAACATTCGACAAATTTTCATTTCTCATGCTCCGTCTCATGCTTTTTTGTTGACATTCCACAGTCACCTTCTAGCTGCGTTTCGCGGTACCGATGCATATCATGCATTACATAATTGTATTGTTTGTCTTAGTTGGTGCAATCCATTTCAGCATTATGTATTAAATTCAAATACTCACCTGTGCATATTGCATGTACAAACACATTTTTATCGTTTGTTTCTGGGTCAAATGAAATAATCGAAAAAGTTTGCGAATCATTATTCTATTTTTCTCATTCTTCAATCTTTTCTTTGTTAATGATTAATGTAAATAACTCAAATGAAATGATTAAAGTAAACCAAATATTGAATGCGCCGCTTTGCACATTTAAGCTTAGTTGTGCAATTGGGAACCAGCTGTTCATTTTATAGATTTCGTTTCATAAACTGTACCCAGTGTGTTCCAAAAACAATAGACTACTTATAATGCAATAATTAATTTTGGGAAAATGCTGCACAAGAATTTAGTTAGTCTGAAGTTAGTTTTCGACCCTCCACTCTCTTAAAGGATTAAAATAAAATACGATGGTAAGTCATTTAGTAAGTCACAAAAGACAAGAAAAAATAATTTATCATGATAATCACTTGGAAACAATTTTATTTTTCAACATAATCTCCACCAATGGAGATGGATGACCTTAACCTATCGTTTTGTGAGCGCCCCAATTCCAGCTGCATAAAATTCTTTGGGTTGCTGTCTCATCCACAGTAGGACTTCGTGTTGAACGTCATCATCATCTCATCGTCTTCGTCAGATGAAAATCGCTTGGGGATAAGTCTGGGCTGTAAGGTGGATGCTGTAGCACTGCCCAACCAGACTTAGCCCCAAGCGATTTTCATCTGATGACGACGTTCAACACGAAGTCCTACTTTGGATGAGACAGCAACCCAAAGAATTTTATGCAGCTGGAATTGGGGCGCTGATAAAACGATGGGTTAAGGTCATCCATCTCCATTGCTGGAGATTATGTTGAAAAATAAAATTGCTTCCAAGTAATTATCATGGTAAATTATTTTTTCTTGTCTTTTGTGACTTACTAAATGACTTATCCTCTTAGATTAAATGAATTAAGCAACTAAAAATCAAGTGCTTAATATTTTATAGATACTTTTTAGCTTCGTTTGGAGTACGTCAAGTTTACAAAAAAGGAAATAAACGGTCTACTGTCCACTTTAACCGTGGCCCAATAGCCAGACTGGAAGGATGCTATAAATGGCGTAAAGAATTGTATTGTGTGTTTTTTTGGTCAATATAATTACTGCTGAAAAAATTACGAAGTCTAAATTTTTATACAGTCCTCCGATCCTATTAGTCATATTTATTAACCCCTTAACATACAATGACGATTCTGATGCGCGTATCAGA
Organism: Araneus ventricosus; assembly: GCA_013235015.1. Classification (NCBI taxonomy): domain Eukaryota; kingdom Metazoa; phylum Arthropoda; class Arachnida; order Araneae; family Araneidae; genus Araneus; species Araneus ventricosus. The sequence goes on from BGPR01001503.1 coordinate 125,528, forward strand.
AGTTTTGCTATTTAAAACCGTATTTAGGGCAACGCAACAATTAATTTTAAATATGAAAATCATCTGGACACGCTTAAATGTCTCAAGTATCCTTTATCATCTTAAATATATTTCAAGAATAATAAATATCCCAAATGGGTGGTGGCATCGTAGTAGGAGGTTAAATAAAATCGTATGCCAAGGGACTAAATAAGTTTGACGCTTTGACATTTAAAAAAATAAAACGCCTCTCTTCTACGACCAAACTTGACCGAATTATGAAGTTCTGAATTTTATTATTTTAGACCAATCAGTGATCGCCTAGAGAAACGGTTTCAGTTAAATGGTCGATCTTTCTCTAGGCGACCGTTAAAATGATCTAAATAAACTATAATAATAGAATTCAAAGCTTCATACTTCGGTCAGTTTTGTTCGGAGAAGAGTGGAACTTTATTTGTTTAAAATGCCAGTGTATCAAAAATATTTTTCTAAATTTGACTGATGGATGAACAATGGGACTGTATAAAAATTTAGAGTTCGCACTTTTTTCACAAGTTCACTTATTTATTCAAACAACAAGAATTTTTTACTTCTTTTAGAGCATTTGGTTTTTTGATGTGGCACGAAATGAAGAATTTATAACATAAATTTATTAACATAAAAAATAATCAAAACAAATAAATTAGAGAAAACGTCAAGATGATCATCACTCTATAGGTGGGTTTACACGAGGCCAATACATGCTGGACAATAACATGTAATTGTCACGTCCGGACAAGAACATACCTTCTCCTCTGTTTCTGCGCATGCGTTATCCTTTCTGCTCATGCCCGGTTTTCTTCCAGCGCATGCGTCAATGTATTTTATCGCATGTATTGGCCTCGTGTAAACCCACCTTTAAAGGAGTAGTAAAGGCACAGAGCTAAAAGATTGTTTCGCTCTACGTTACGAATGTTCTTTCACTGTTCTTAATGCATTCGTCAGATGATGTGTTGCCAGATACACCACAAAGTTTTGCTTAAACATATTCTCAAGAGCAAGAAATGTAATCAATCAAACGATAAGTTAGTCAGATGCAGTGGAATCCTGGGATGACAGAAGACATTTCTATCATCCAATTCAACGCAATCAGAATGTGGACACGAAATTAATACTGAATAATCTATCTCTTAACGAATTTTTCAGAAAAAGGTGTCAAATTTGGCAGTGAAGCCGATTTTGACAATGCCAACGCATGTAAAATGTTATTATGGGGAGGTGATCTCTTACAATTCAAGACGTTATTTAGAGAAAGAAAGTATGAACACAATTCGAAGCACTTAAGCACCTCAGTAGTGATGTATTTTCTTAAAAAAATGGCATTGTAAATGTGTCGAAAATTTTCGCATTGTTGAACGGGAGGAAATATTCTTTTGAGAACAACCCTTATACAGGGTGTTGCCAAATTCGACCGACAAATTCATAGGGGCGATAGTTTATTATCTCCTTTTAGCCTCTCTTTGGAAGGGGCATTAGAGCATAATCTCAATAATCATCGATGTAACGGAGTACCGGAATAACTGTTTTAGTCAAAATAGTAATTATTTGAAATAATAATGCAACTTTAACATTTGTTAAAGTGTAATTGTCATAATTAGTATTCAAAATCTTTTCCATCAATGTTCAGTTAATGCCGACAACAAGCATCAGCGAATGCAGGTCTGTAGAGGAAAATTATTGTGTGCAATTGTTAACAGAAACTATTCTATATATGTAAATACTACCTTATATTTCATCGATTTGCATCATATTTTGTAATACATATCTCAACTTGTTTTTCAAATGCACTTGGTCTCCCATGAGATATATGTTCTTTGAGACACATCCAGTACAACCTCTACAAATGTTCGGTCTGAATGATATCACCATTGCTGTAACCATCAAACAATTATTAACAATAATAATACCTTAGTTATCGAGGAAATGGGATAGGCCTGTTATCCCCAATTGGTCTGTTATCTCCTATTAGCCTCCCCTTGGTAAGGGGCATTGACCTCTTTCCTATACATAGAGTATAATCTCAACAATTGGTGTTTAATGATCTTATCAAAATGGTACCAACCAATTTTCACCCAATTGCAATAACATTGAAATAATAATGCAAATTCCAGTAATTGTAAAAATGTTACTGTCACAACTAGCATTTAGAAATTTCTCTATCAGTGCTGTTTTAATGCCGATAACATGCATCATGTATACATATAATCAAGAACGGGTCTCATTTCTGTCGGAGACCCGCATCTAGACACAGCTTTGTACCCCATCTGTTTAAAAAATAATCTTTTATTGTATTACCTAATAGTTACTTTGATTGTTGTAATAATGCTTTCTAAATAAAGTCGTTCGGCGGACGGCTTTCTGGTGCGGGGCCCTGTGTGCCCCGTGGGGGGGGGGGGGTTGGTCGCGTGTTTCTACGGGCAGCCACCTAAACTGCGAAAAGAGATCACACGATCTCAAAAGCGGGGCTGTCCGTAGTGTGAAGAAGAAGTAGGCATCAAGAGGATGAAAAATTACCATAGAACATAGGGTCGCAGATGATGTTCAGTCGGTGAAGATCGCAAAAAAACAGGGTGTCCGGGAATTGTTGGACACTGTTCAAAAATTAATTAAAAAAAACTAATAATGTTTCAACAAAGAATTTTTTAAATGAAAGCGCATTTTATAACATTTTTTTCATGTAGGTAAAATACCGGTTTGGTAGTCCAGGGGGTCGCTATCGGTAGCATTACCGATTAGCAGAAGCCAATCTTTGTTTTCTGGTGCCTTTTTAGTTTTTCTTGAATATCTCGAAAATTCTTCAGTTTTCACTCTACATGTGAATTAACAAATTAAAAAGAGTAAAATTCCCTACAATTTCATGCTTTTATTTTTCTTCCAGTTTTAATATTTTTGCAGACTCTATGCTAATTTTTGATTTTCAGTAAATTGCGATCCCCTAAACCACCAAAACGGCTTGTTACCTATCTGAAAAAAATATTTAAAAATACGCTTTCATTTTTTTTTTAAATTCTTAGTTGAAACATTATTATTTTTTTTATTAATTTTTGAACAGTGCCCAACAATTCCCGGACTCCCTGTGTTTTTGCGATTTTTACCGACTGAACATCATCTGCGACCCTATGTTCTATGGTAATTTTTCATCCTCTTGATGCCCACTATCACCCTTCTAAATATGTCGGTCGAATTCGGTAACACCCTGTATAGTCATTGGGGAAATGCTAAGGAAACAGCGAAAATCAGTAACACATTCGCGAATCCTCTTATCAAAACTAATGAATGTTTCAAAAAATGAAGGTGAAAAGTTTGATAAGTAATAAAAGAGTTTGTTTACTCTTAAAAGCCCGATTTTAAAAAAATTAATTAAAAAAATTTTTCGACTTTTATTTCTTGAATAAAACAAGGGGAAATACTTTAAGAAATCCTATTTTGATTTAAGTATGGTTTATGGCTTAAAAACAGTTTGATACCAACTGATAACACTAGGCTTTATTTCAGAAAAAAATTCCTTTATCAAATTCTCTAATGTCAAATTTAATAAATAATAATAAGGAATTTCTTTCGATATTTTAGAATAAAATATGCTATTCTCAAGCGTACAAACAAAGCTAAAAAGATGCAGCCTCAAGTGAAAAACACCAGTTTTTTTAAATAAACTCTCAGGGTGGATGACGCTGGACAGGATACGAACGCGAGCGGGAATGCCCTCTCCCTCGCCGAACTAAAGCGTCTAGTGACACAATCAGGCCGGTTTGTGCTTTGTAATGTAATAAAAAAAAAACCGAATATGAATTTTTGGACACCTTCTTTAGTTCCGATTAGTTCCACAATTTGATGCAGACATACAAGTTTAGTCACAAGACCAATACCAAATTTCATTCATCGAAGTAGCGCACACACACACGCTAGTAGACGGACCAAAAGACATTCAACCCGATGAAGGATTCGGTCCAACAATTCAGATGGTAAAAGTATGTACCAATTTGTGCCCATCTAGTCCTTTGCTGTTTTTAATTATCATATCGTGGACACAGTGAAACCGGAACACCATTCCGGCACTGCTTTCTTTCACGAGAAAAAAAGCAGTGAAAAAAATTGTGAAATCATCCTTAAAACAGCGCGATTTTTGTCACCCAGGTTATAGAGTTAATTCCGGTATTGCGTTTAGAGCGTCCCGGCACTGCTGATTTTGCGACTACACCAGTGTATCGCATCCACATGCACACGGACAGACAGACAGCCACACTTCCCATAGACGGATTTCATCTAAAACTTGACTGAAATCTGCAAACTTGATGAACAGACCTTCTACTGAATTTCATCCGGCAATCTAAGCTCAATGCATCTTTGAGTTTTTGCGTTCACACATAGACAGACATAATTCAAAAAACGTGTTTTTCGACTTCAAAGAGAGCTAAAGCGTGGAGATATTTCAAAATCCCGAGGCCGAATGTTTTTATTATTACAATACTTTCGCTTTTTATACTTCGCAAAGACGAGACTTTTTCTTCGTACGAGAAAGTAAAATGTGATTAGCAAAAGTGGTTATTCTATCAAAATACTATATGATGCACTGTTTTAATAAAAAATCAAAATGCCACCATTGAAAATAAGCAAATATTTATTAATAACACAAAATGAGAAGGTAAAAAGTTTTGTAACAAATAATAAAAGTTCAGGAAAAGTTAAAAAATTGATTCCCGTTCGCGTTCGTATCCTGTCCTACGTTATCCAAGCTGCTGACTGACTTGTGCCCTACCCGTGATAACACGGTGCCTCATATAAGGTGCTATAGGAATGAAGAAAGGAATGAATAATATTTTTAGAGTGCAAATTCTCATAATTAATCTTTATTATAATTTATATTCACACTAAATAGTCTTCGATATCAAGAATTTTTTACTTGTCACTAAGAATTTATCTCTTTAATCACGAGATCACTTTTTTCCCTGCCCCCTTTAAAACCGGGCCTTTTTGGGAGGATGCGGCATGAATTTGGACTCTCCCAACCTGGGTTGTCATCACCACCACACCACACCCTGTTATAACATTCCCTTAAGGCGCACGGAAATGGGCTGTGGTTGGCAAGGTAATTGGACTCCCTACCGCGCTTATCTCCGAAGCGGTCTCAGAACACTACCTCCCCTCAAAAGGAGACAACCGCCTCAGATCGGCTTTCGTCGCTGGTAAGAGGAAATTTTTAGACCACCCGGGACCGCCTCGCTTGGTGCGAGAGGGTCAAAGAATTAAAAATCCTGTGTTCAATAAATGTTATTTCGCATTGGTCGATACAGAGGCATTGGGCGTGAAATAAAGATGTTGAATATTAGGTGAGAGCGAATTTTTCCTTCTTTTGAGGTACCATAATGAGACAGAGACAACAGCAACACTCATCGAAATTTCCAGAATAGGTAAAGCGCCATTTTGGTGTATTATCTCAACCTTCAGTAATATAATTTGTAACACATTGTAATTGCATGAAAACACCAAGTGATCGAGAAAGATCTTCATTATTCTTAAGATTAATAACAAAAATACGAAAAGGCGAATTGAAATACAGTTTGCAGCAAAGGAGTAAAGAAATCTAACAGGAGAAACTGTCTAAATCTAACAGTGATTATGCGTTTAGGATCGAATCGGTCCCAAATTCGACACAGATTTACAATTTTGGTGTTAAGTTAAGAGATAAAATTCCATTTAACTGGTTCTTGACGATTCTGTGCCATTGTATTGTAATCATCAAAATAGAAAAACAGACATAACACCACTTCATGCCCTGCGACTATAACCTTTCGGTTATTTAGACATCCTACTAGCACAAGATGCTCTACAATATTCATACGATATCTTTACGATGTTGGGCAGCATTCAGAATATCGTAGCAACATCGTGAAGATATCGTAAAATATCTTTTGCTAATAAGGAGTGTTGAGGACATGAAGTGGAAGAGACATTGGAAGACGCTCCTCAACTGTCCGCTGTTCTGACTGTTACTCTATCCGTCCGGTGCTTGTCATTTATTGACAAAAAACAGGAGAAAATTTTTTACATGAGATTGACAAAAGCCGTATCCATGCAACGCCTCCTAAATACAGAAGGCCTCGGCGCTGATTTGTGACGTCACCAATAGTTGGATTTTCTTGCCATGGGATTGGCTTGCCAGGTTGGATATCGGGTTGCCTGACGACACCCGATATCCGACGAGGCAAGCCATTCCCACGGCAAGAGCCGGTGTTCTGTTGGTGATGTCACAAACCAGCGCCGAGGCCTTCTGTATTAAGAAAGTGTTGATCCATCACGCTGGACCGCTTAAGGACCCGAGTTAACTCGTTCTAAACACCGGCGGTTACAAAATAAGTCGGTCCTTAAGCGGTTAAGAAACGTAGTGCAAAGCAATTTCAAAAGACTAATTGGTGAATAACAAAATATATTGACATTATGTGGGGATTACAGTGCATTGCCCATCACACTGGACGGCTGGTGCGATTTACAATTGAATGTAAGATGACGCGTTTTCAGACAGCCTACGCGACTAACTCGTCATGTTATCTATGAAAGCCAGGCAAATGGTCCGTGCACTTGAAATTATTCTAAATAAAATGTCTCATAGCTGTCAACACCTATCGTGGATATTTTTTTCATTACATGCAAATTGGATGTTCTTTGCATGATAATTGAGGGAACTGTGGTCTGTTAATAATTTAAATTGGTTAAATATTTTTGTTGTAGAAATGATTTACAGCACGAAGCGTCTTTAAACCAGTTTCTAAAAACTGATTGGGAAATCCGTTTTCAAGCTTTCAACTTGCATATTCGCTACTTCAAAAGTCTCCCCAGGAAAGAAACCACAAACATGTGTGCGGTATCGTGACTTTGAAATGTTTCGGGCTTCAAGGATAGTTTCATTTAGTTACAGCAAGGATGTCGATTAAAATTTAGTTACATAACATGGGAAATCCGTCACTCTTCCGTATTACAAGTTCTATTCAAATCCTTTTGTAAAGAAGATTCTAAAATATTTCTTTTGTGTTAGTCATATTTTTTGAATAAAAAAATTCAAATTTCTTTTGTCCTTGAAAGAAATTTATTATTTTTTTGTTCATTTATCAGTGATGGATACTCATCTCAAGAAGTAGCATTGTTGCAAAACTTATCTGTCCCAGGCTAAAATGCATCCAGAAACGTCTTTATTTTTTCATACACCTTTGTTTAACTTGACATGTTTCGTGCTTGTAAATATGAAATTTTGCAATCGAATTTTCACTCACTCCCTGATGGGTCAGAGTTTTCAAATTTTTTATACTTAAGTATTATCGAAGATAATACACTGATTTAATGTTTACAGAACTTAATTATCAATTAATCGATTAATTTAATTGAAATTCTATTCCGTACAAGTGGCGCCACCTGGTTGTGAATTTGAAGAAAAGGGAAATTTGTATCATAAGGCTATAATGCTAATGCTAGGCCGTAATTTTCTTGATGTTGTTGTGAACATCAGTCGCCTTCCTCGAAACAAGAAAACTTCAGCAATCCGTGGACGATATTCAGAGCGAAACATCGACTATTCAGTTCTAAATCAGAGAAAAGGCAGCTATGGTTAATAAAATCATTATGATGTTATGAGTGTGGACTTAATTGGATCTATGGGCCCTCTTCGTAAGATTTAAATGGAGGGTTCAAAGTTAAAGTGAACGAAGTCCATGAGATTCACTTCTGATAAAACCGATCTCAAAGTTGATTAGCTGCATTTGAAGTAAAAGAGGACTTCTAATTGTTGTTGTTGCCTGGCGGACACAAACTGAACTACGGACTTGATTCATTACTACTCAGTAAATATAACATTTCTACACTACCATCGCAGTGTCATTACTAAGTGGGCAAAACATGGACTTGGTTTTCTTTTACTCGGAACTCTCCAAATATGAAAGGAAACAATATACTTGAAATTAGTACTTTACACGCGTAAGCGGATCGACTTCACATTTACGTCGGGATCAAACGCCCTCCAACTGGTGTAGTATGATGCGGATACATGGCGGATTCTGAAAAACCATGGTGCACCTTCATAGCGTCCTTGATCTAAATAATAAACAACTTACTTTTAGACAGAGAATTTTTAGTACAGGTATATGATTAATCTTTTCTCTTTCCGAGTTGTTCGGAATTAAAATTCAATCCACTTTCATTTCTTTATGTGCTTTGATTGAGAAGAATCGCTAACCCCGTTAAAAATTAGACTCAGTAATGCATTCTATCTAAGTAGGAATCCCCATATTTATTCGTTGATAGTTTTACTCCGGATCAGACGTTTTTTTACTCTCATTTTTACAGTTGCCACAGATCTTGGAAAATAATTTTATCGGATATAATCGTAACAAAATGAAGTCCCGATTAAAGACTTTGGATAATGAAAATAAAATTAATATCAACTCATATTCTGGACTCAGAAATCATCTTACGTTTGTGCAACTCTTACATGTCTGAAACTTAAGAGTTGTGTTCCATTAGAAGTACGCTAAGGCGTGTTAAATCAGACAGATCCATATGATTGGTTATAGGGTTGGGTGATACTGTATCAACTTGATATTTTGTATCAGGTACGCGAAAATGATACAGACCAAAAGTACCAGGTACTCGGTATCACTTCTCGTACTCGATTGATAACGACCTTGTTCGTTTTCGGTCCAGTGATACTGTATGAACTTGATACAAAAATATTAGCTTGAATCTGTTCCTCGTTGTGAATGCTTCGCGTTTTCGGTAGAGCTAATGATGATGCGTGCAGATGGCCTTGGTTTTGAAGTACTAGACGGGTGGGTGGAGGAGAGGAAAGGAAAATATTTGTTGTTATAGGCTGAGTGGATTGAAAGGCGAGGATTTCTAAGCAGTCTCACCCAGATCTATTATTTCTGCCTTGGCGACGACGCTATTAGGCTTGCTTTATATTTTTGCCTTTCCTTGCAATGTTTTTAAAGTATACCAGATGGATGGGACTTTCTACGAATAAACAAATATATTTTGCTTTCAACATTTTTTTTATTTGAAGCAAATAAGTAACTCAAACAGAATTGTTGTTAGCAAAATGAATTGAACATAAAAATTAAACATGAATACTTTCAGAATATAACGATTTAAAAAAATCTACTTAAAGAAAAAATTTTTATATTCTTTAAATTTAAATATACGATGAAATACTTAAAAACAAAAGTGATGAAAGTTACACTCTTGTTATCATAATTTTATGCTTTATGAAAGTCCTTTTTTTTTAATAACGTTTTTAAAAAAAATTAACCACCAAAGCTATAGATAACAAGCAATTTGGGTACATATAGAAATGCTAGTCTTTAAAGCTAATATCTATTAGTATATAGAGTTTTAATTCGCCCAATTTGAAATAAAAAACAGAAAATTTCTTTTATATTAAGAAAGTAGGTTTATTAACAGAACAATAACTTTGAGAACATATGGGTACAACTACGAAAAAGTAGAGAGAGAAAAGATTAAAAAATAAATATTTATTGTTTAAAAAAACTATATATTTATATATATAACAGTCCTTCCATTTAATTTCAACATTGATTGATTTTCATGACATTGATATATATATATATATATATATATTACTTTATCAGAGGATCGTCGTCATTGCAATTTGCAACAGATGGAAACTCATTAGCCATAGGGCGTATGGCATATGAACAGATGTCCAGGTGGGCATTGTAAAACAGTTAGATGCTTTCTTTGCAAATATTATTTTTTAAAGTTGGTTTCTGATGGCTTGTGCAAAGGCCGCGATGGCCTAGTTGGTAAGGTCTCGACTTAAGGGCCGGAGGGTTCCAGGTTCGAAATCCGATTCCACTGAAGATCCGTCGTGTATTGGGCCTTTTGCACGTAAAATCACACTAGGGGCCAAACGTCATCCCGTTGGTGTGGTACGGAAGTCTGAAGAAGGGATGCCAGCTCAGGTGTCGTCCTCGTCATCTGACTGAGGTTCAAAATTACGATGTCCGTACCAATGTAGACCTCTTGTTGCTTCAAAACGGAACGTTAATATAACTAAACTATTATGACTTGTAAATAAAATTATCAAGGCAAATACTACACACTGTAAGACGAACGTTTAAAGTGAAAAAGTTTCCCAGAACGGATTTCTTTCTTGTTTCTACTTTTTAACCCCTCCCAAAAAATACACTAAAACACAAAAATTAGAGCCCTCTAGACCCTTCTAAATATTGTATTTAGGAGGGGTTGATTAGGGATGGGAAAAACCTACCGGTTAAAACCGAAAATCGCTTTATTTTTTTCTTCGATTAGCCAGTTTTTCGGTAATTTTTGTCCTGCTTATAACCCGATTTTTTTAAACCCTCAAAACCCGGATTAAAAAAACGGCCAAATTAGTTTTGGTAATGGGGTAAATTAAAGAATTCAGGTCACTACTAATCAGTGGGCGGTGGTTTTTAGAAAAAATCTGAATTAGTATTTTTACGATTAAAATAAATTTTTTTAATGTAGTTAAATAATATATTAGCAACACTGTATTAAATAGTAAAGGTCATAGGCAAGGTTTCGTTGACATGTAATACGTTTAGTTCAATCGGTACAAATAATACACACCTCCTACACGCTGAAGTTTATTTGAGTTGATTGACCTATAACCTCCCGAGTTCTGTAACTTACCACAGGTTATTTGAGTATAAATGTCATTTTCATTAAATTGCTAAAGTCTCAGCCTATTCTACCATTAAAAATGCACAAAGAATTATTCCTGGTGCAGTCATTTAATAGGTGTCTGAAATATCGGATATTTAAATCCCTTCGATGAGACCACTAAGGAAATTTTGGGAGGCGTGTATATTACAGGAAGCTTCGCTATCCCCTTTAGTGGAAATCACCGAAAGAGCTTTAAAAAAATCTCAACCCTAAACATTGGTCCAGGTTAATTAGGAATTAAAATAACCAAAAATGGGCGTTTTGAAATAACCGCCATCTCTAACACTAATCGTTGCTAACATCTGAAATAAAGAAATTACATTGATCGAATAAAATAAAAGGACGCGGCTCGGAGCGAGCTTTTGAGCGAAACAGCTTTATTAATAAATCCTTTCCTCCCTCTTTCCCCCCATCCGTCTAATAGCTGTCAAAACAGAAGCCATCATCAGAAATACTTCTTCCGAAGACGCGAAGCCATCGCAACTTGAAAGACTCGTATCTGTACCCGATTGCCGAAGTTCCGTTTCAAAGGGCAATGGATCGGTTACCGGCTGTATCAGATACAAAAGCATCGAGTAAATGTATCGGTACCCGATTGGCGAAGTTCCGTTTCGGAGGGGAATGGATCGGTCACTGGCTGTATCAGATACAAAAGTATCAAGTAAATGTATCGGGTACAAACGAGTATCAGTATCCACATGTATCTGATACGGCAAAAACGTGTATCAACCCAAGCCTAATTGGTTAATTAAACTAAAATAAGAAAAAAATTCATTCCTCAAAACCCAAAACTAAAATTTCATCTTTAAGACTGAATAATTAGTTGTAATCAAAACAAAAAGTGTTTTGATATTAATGATATAAATTCACGATATTTGTCGAAGTGGTTATAACTCAACAAACATAATTGTTAGAAGAACGTGATTAAATCTGTTATGGAAAATTAAGTCACAAACACTAAAATGTTAAACAGTTGCTCCAATTATTAAAGCGCATAAAAGATTGTACTACGCGATTCTTTTTGAGATTTACGAAGGGGAAATTTCCTATATCTGCACAACATTTTAATCTAGATTCCATTAGCAACTTCAAATAATTCCTCAGATTTATACATTTTATCCACACCTCCTCCTCTGTCACATACGCTATTTTAACCCTTTGTGTCAAGGTGTTGCATATCTGAAACAAACCCAAAAGGCACTATATTTTCCACAGTAAGCTCTTCAAGTCGATTTCATTGGTTGTTGCAATACTGCCACACTGTCGTTAGCACAAACTGCTCATATATTCCCCAGCAGATGGTGATACTGAGGTGATTTTTACAAACTAAGTTTCAGTTGATACTTAAACATTGGCACGAGGTTGCTCCTTAAATTATTGCAGAATTTAATGAAATTAAAAAGAGCGGCCACATCCATTCGTGAGAAATGGGTGAATATGGTTTGTTGTAACAAAACTAACAACTGTTTTAAAAATTTAAATTTTGAATTTTTCATGCCATTTTGCATTATGTTGCAGAAAGGCAAAAATCACTTTTTTGTCAATAAATTTTTATTTTAACATGCCAAACTTTTTAAATGATTTTTTCCATACTTACAATTATGTATTCCAACGTCTGAGTAATTTCTTTTTCAAATAGGAGTTTTTGAGATGCAAAGGATTAAGTTGCCAGATTACGAAACTTTTTCTGTTTATCCACGTGTGGTTTTCAACTCTACACGAACTGCAACATCTTCGTCAACCGCTGGGCAATTCTCCAAACCGCAATGATGGAAACTAGTCTTAACGTTATCTGTCATTCATTCACCGAAGGGGTCTCATTGGAGTCTTCATTTCTCTAATGACCTAACGTGTTTCCCAAACACCGAGAAATTTCTAGACGAAAACTTAGGTTGCCCATCTTATCCTCTGCGAAGTTTAGAATGTTGTCAGAATTTTTAAATTCGATATTTAGTTAACTTTTTGGTGCACGATGTATACACAGAAAAGACTTTGAAATCGCATTCGATCTCGAAATTTCGATGGATCTCCACGATTTGAACTTACCTAAGTCTTAAAAAAAATTGTCATTTTTGGTATTAGGTCTAAGCAGTGGCGGCTCGTCCATAAGAGCTGCATTCCCCCCCCCCCCCTGAAATTATTCTAAAAGATTTTTTTTTATTTTTATTCTAATTGGCTCACTTTTCCACTTTGAGAATTCAGTGATAAACAAAATGGCAAAAAAGTTTTTAAAAAACGTAAAAGGAAGACGGAAAATCAATCAAGAATTGAGAGAGAGAGAGGCAGACCAGATCTGCAGCAAGTTTTGCCCCTCCTGAGGATCCGAGATTAATTCTATAAGCAAGCGAAGCGGGAGAAAAGCAACCCTTTCTCCGCTTGAAATTGCATTCACTTGAGCTGCATTTTTCCGAGCTTTGGCTTGGCGCGACTTCCTCATTTGGCTTTTTTTCGCTTTTTCTCAGTAGTTCAGTCGTTAAGTAGTTTTTTAAAAATCCAATTCTGGAGGAGTTGTAATTTTTTGCTTCCTTATGTTTTTAGGGGTGCCGATTACGAATCTGAGGTTTGCCAAGAAATAATTTTTGTTGGAATTTTGGTTATAGCCAAAAAACATGAAAAATCATTTTCCCAGTTTTTTGCTTATCACTCAAATACAATCAATTTTTAGTATAACATCATTATATATAACAAAAATCAGCACAAAATTAACTACAACTTAGGTCTATACAACTGTTGCAGCACTGGTCGTTTCTCAGCCGACGAGCCGCCACTGCCTTCAAGTATCTTCCGTGTGTATGTGGACTCAGTAACTCCACACGCAACGATCTAAATGGATGAAATTTGACATGCTATCCTTGGACTCCAGTTGCAGATCTGTATAAATTTTTAGACTAAATAAATAAATGGAAAAAGGTATGTGCTTTTCCTAAGCACAAAGTCGATTTTCTTTACAACGCTCTAACACTACATAAAAAGGCCGTATCTAAAATATAAAAGCCGTCCGAAATCGTTAACGCTTCAGGAATGTGGGCAACGTGCCAAAAGAGATTCTTTCCAGAGGCAACAAAAAACACAGACAGCTTTTTTCTGGCGTGAAAACGTCTTTCCGCTCGTTACAGTGATAGTCGGTCGAACTCTCTTGTGTGACAAAATACCGTCGGATTTGAATCGCTAATAACTACGAGCCTAATAATGCGAAGAGAATGGTTGACCCCACAACGGAAAGATCATATCTGTAAGAGTTTGTCGCATAGTATTTGTTTTGCCTGTGACGTCATTGTACCGGTGTAAGCGTACGCGCGTGATTGTTATGAATTAGCTTTATGTAAGGTTATAAATGAGTGTAGCGTGAAAAGGCGTTTAACTAGGAGGTTGATTCTGGTGTCATTTTAAAGAGCTTGAGGAGTATTACTAGGACCCGAAGTGAGACAATAAAAATATTTATCAGAATATAAATAAAAATCGTAATTGAATGAAAATTTCAAACTACGCATGTTTTTTGGTTATAACATGTAGATTTTTCTTTCCAATTGTACGAAACTTACAGAATACTTGACAATACGTAAAAGAAACATTGTATTAAAATTTGAATTCAAAAAATTGAATATTACGGGAAATATGAGGATTTGTAGTAAATAATGTTTTACTGCGCATACTTGAAATGTAGTTCTATATACTGCAATCAGATGGCGCCATCAAAAGCTACTCTAAATAAAACATAAGAAAGACGCAGTTCGGGTCCGTGCCGTAGATTTATCGTGATAACGTCGGGATAAAATCATAAAACAAGTATTTAGTATTAATAAGTAATTTATTTATTAATCTTTTTAAAACAATATTTACACAGAGTAGTATAATGGTTACAGAACAGATAAATCCCGAGTTTATCACATGTAGCAAGAGTCTGTGGTAGCGTGTGATTTATGTATTTTGTAACCATTATACTAATCTGCGTAAATATTGTGTTAAGGAGATTGATAATTAAATTACATATTACTACAAACACTTGTTTTATGATTTTATCCCGACGTTTTCACGATAAATCTACGGCGCGGACCCGAACAGCTCCTTTCTTATGTTTTTTTTAGCGGTTTCCTGCTTTTTAAAAATTTATGCTGATTCATCCACACGGGGATAGTGATGATTTAAAAGCACTACCAAAATTAATTTATTTCTTCATTTTCAGTAGATTTTTTTAAAGGAGTTTAAAGTTTTCCTTTCTTTTTTAATGCCGAACTGGGTTAATATTAAAAAGAAGTTATGTTACAATTAATTTTGTTTCATCAGTTCTGTTTTTCATGCTTTTATTTTTTAAGCACTCTGTCTGTCTACAAATTAGTTTATACACACCATGGGATACTGTTTGGATTCTGAGTTATGACAAGGTTTTTTACAGCTAAGTTCAGAATTTTATTTTTTTTTATTTTATCGTGATTCATTGAGGAAAAACTCCTTTAGTATTAATTCATTTTTCCACTTCTGGGAGATCTTTACTTTCGTTTCAGTTAAAAAGTTTCTTTCTTTCTTTTTCTTTTTTAATTTTGGAAATGAATATTTACATATTTTGTAAAAAGAAAGCTAGTGTCAATTGATTCATCATTTCTGTCTTTCACGCTTTTTTTTATTTTTTAAACACGCTGCCGATGTGCATGATATTTTTTTCTACAACTTTCCTTAAAATACCTGTGACAATCAGATCCGAGATAGTTGGCAAGCTAAAAGCCCGTGTTGGACGGGCACAAATCTTCTAGTCTAGAATATTTTACCATGAGTATTCTGTTTACGTTGAATCAAAGTACGTATATTTCTGATTATTGCATTTATGCTGCTCGTGACTGTTATTTAGTAGTTTCTGTTATTTCTCAGAACAATGGTGCTTAAACTGTGAAGCAAACTTCCTCAGAAGAGTCTGAATACATGGGGGGAAAATTTATACCAAAATAAGAAGATGCATTTTGAGAGTGCAAAAATGAAATCTAACCTTTAAAAATGAATGAATAATATCAAAATGTCCTTTGCAATTTATATTAACTGTTTAGAATTGCAAAATTCCTAAAGTCGAAAATTCAGAATAATTTATTGGAAAGTACCGTGGCTAAACTTGTTATGGAGCTGTGATCCCGAATAATAAAAGATTGAGAATAACTACATTTATATGTTCTTAGATTTTCAGAAAATAACCATTAACGTGAACGCAAACTGATGTGCAAAATAAAGCAGATAAGATTTCATGGCAAGTGATCATTTTTTTATTTATTTCAAAACGAATGATGACTTACACAGTCATTACGTCTCAGAATTTAATGTGAATGTGATGTCATGTGCTATGATTCCATTATAATAACTCATATTGATGCCATCCATATCTTAGTAAACTTATATATTATGAATAAGTGACTTTATTTTTTCTAGTGACTTAACGGATTAAAATCAAAATAATATTATCTGCAACTTCACCTGAAGTTCTAAAAAAAGAGAAAGAGAGAGAGTGATGAAATCGATCGCAAGTTTGCATAATCAGATTTTAAAAAAACAATTTCGAGCTTCAGTCCGAATCATCATAGCATGTTAATGATTTAGACTTGATTCATCTATTTTTAGGGTTGCCATACTGTCACCGTATTTCACTACTCAGTCCCGTATTAATATTTGTCCCGTTTTCTCCCTAAACACTGCGTCATTGTAATTTTAAAATGACTGACACCCAATCTTATTATTACTAGAAAAATAGTGCAAATTGCCTCTTCATTCGAGAGATTATAATATAATATAATATAATATAATATAATATAATATAATATAATA